>ML776850.1:1142678-1167550 GCA_009831015.1 Picea engelmannii | reverse complement strand
AATTTGATGTTTTTCAAAAAACATAAATAGATTTGTCTCATAATGTCAAAGAAGACGTTGAAACCGAAATTGAAGTAGAAGACGTTGAAACCGAAATTGAAGCAGAAGACGAATCACCTATAGGTATGTACATAAATTTAGATTAATACAAGATGAACACTCAAGTATATATAACTTAGTGAATTTGCGTTCGGGTTATTTTTTTTAATATAAACTTTAAATTGAAATATGCAGAAGAATCTATCAACAATGATGATGAAATATTAGAAAATGTTGATACTGAAAACTTTGGGAAGAAAAAAGATAAGCATTATATAAGATATTGAAATAAGAATATGTATAATACTTTTTTCAAAGATGAATCAGTAATAGTACAAGCTCAACTTTTACTTTGTCTATTGAAGTCAAGAAAGTTAAAAGAAGCTACATCATTATTGGGTATTCAAAAGTCGACAAAGGATACAAAGGTTCAACATAATGTCTTTAACAATATAACTAGTGTATTAAAAGCTTTTGGAAAATATCGAAAAGAAGATGTATGTGTTGCACGTAGAACGTTACAAACAACAATTGTTTCAGGGAGCAATATAAAAGATCATTTGACATGACACATGGAAAAAATGATGGGAACGTCAAGAAAAAAATTGCACAAGAATAGAAAATTTTGTTTCCAAATAGATGTAAATGATGAATTGGCTTGTTGGATAGTGATTTCTAGACAACCCTACAAAGATAGACTTGCAGAAAATGTTAAAGAATTGGCCTGTAATTGTTGGTTGGAAGAATCTCGTGTTTCACCACATACAAGGGATGTGTTGTAACGAAGAATATCATGAAATCAATATGAAGAACATCCAAAACATATATTTACAATGACACAAATAGAGTTGTTTAATAAGTTCAAAGAAGAGCACAAAGAAGTTAAAATTTCCATCAATACATTTGTGCAACAAAAACCATGGTTTGTTAGATCCATCACTATCCGTGACACATGTTGTTGTCGTTATCATGTGGAGTTTGAGTTGTATTACGACACTTTTTTAGATTTTGGTAAAACTTTATGGCCAGGTTCACCTCCTCCTTCCACATTCCGTGTTTTTATATTTGAAATTCTATGTGAAAGAGAAGATGATGATTTATTTTACAAAAAAAAAAGTGTTTGTGGAAAGAAATGTGATTGTTGTGGAAATCTAATTTCGTTTAATTCAAAGTATCATATTGATATGAATGTTCAATCATTTTCTAATATAAGAGTCAATTGGAAGAGATATGAATATATGAGCAACACGACTCCATATTCTTCAAATGTTATTTCCAAAAGGACTGATTTGAAGGTAGATAAAATCAACATGATAGAATTTTTGAAGAAGTTTGAGGAAGAAATCTATAAATACACTAAGAATTCACATAGATATCGATGGCAATATCTACAATTCAAACAATCTCGTGAAGTGTTTCCACCAGGGACAACTTTTTCTATAGTTGATTTTGCAGAGAATTACACATTCGTTGTACAAAAAGAAATACAGAGCAAATATTATCATTCTGATCAAGTCACGATATTTGTCCACTTTCTATATAGACATGCTCAACAGAGTCTTCCAAACATAGAAATCACCAATGAAAATCGACATGTTATTAAAGAATATCACTTTTATATAAGTGACGATCGAGCACACGACACACATTATGTACAACAGTGTTTTGATAAATTTTATGATTCATTGAAATAAAGCGAAATCAGATTCGATCGACCTTGGATATGGTTCGATGGGTGTGCGGGTCAATTCAAATCTGCACGATCATTCTATTGGTTATGTCATCTTCATAAAAAATTAAACATTACACATTGTTGGAATTTTTTGGAGACTCGTCATGGAAAAGGAGAGCACGATGGTGCAGGGACATGTATAAAAGGAGCACTTCAAATGTATCAGCTAAACCCTCATGCCAATCGATTTGAATCCGTTCAACAATTTGTTGAATGGTGAAACATGGCGCTAAGCTATGAATATAATCCATCAAGGGATGTGCACAGGTGTGTCTATATATAAATGTTACATGTATGTACACAAGATATATAAATTTAAACGTGTTCAAATTTATATTAAATCTTCAATCATTTTCTTGAGAGATTTCATGTTAACAAGTTCTTGTCTTGTGCGGGTATTTTTTGTATGTTGGAATCGAAGATGTAAATAGATCAATCCCATATGACGCCAGTACAATACCCATGAAAAGAAAAATACATTCAGTTAAAAAAAAAACGTTTTCAAAATGGATTTGCATTTGATAGACAAAATGACTCTTGTTTTTGTTCAGTTTGCATAGAGGACACATAATCCATAGATATTTGTGAGAACGAAAATGCAGTATATGTTAAAGCTTGGAGACATATTGAACTTAATTTTAAAGGGAAAATGCCACTTGCAATCTTAGAGGATATGGAATCAAATGAAACTATAGTGTCAGTTGATGGCGATAGAGTTTTTGATCTTGTTAGAGAAGGTAAAATTTTTATGTTTAAATTTTTTCAAATAACTTGTAGATGTACTTGTGTGATAATCTAACATGAATTATTTGTTGTCCAATATATCCAACTATTTGCTGGAGATATTTTTTCCATGGTTGCACCTGTAGACAACACTGAAAACATAAAATATTATTTGATGTGATGCACGAAACAAAAGATGAGGCTATTAGAAGATTTTGATGATAACGGTTTTATATATGAAAGAGGATCCATTGTATTGAAAGGATATTTTTTTCAAGAAACCCATCCAACCGATACTCATGTTCACTTTCAAGACTACTAGTCAGATGTCACAAGTTTTCAATATAGTCATTTGGTATGTGCAATGTGCATAAAGTTAATAGAAGTTCAATAAAAAAAAAAAATTGGAAAATAGAAAATGTCCAAAGTTGATCATGAATGAATAATTGAAGATGGAATACCATTACGTTGTTTTTAAACAAACTTGGCACATGTGTACATTCCATAATTTTAAATTTTTCATTGAAAGTACATTCCATATTTTGATGACTTGTTTTGACTATTTTCAAACATATTTCCAAAATTATGATATTTATAAAAATGATAATATGTATAAAAAACTCACTTGGGAACTGCACCCCAATTAGTACCTAAAATTATATTGTTAATACTTACAACCTAATTATTATAGGATTTAGGGAACTACTAATTTGTATGGAAGTGAAAGAATCATTTGGTAACTTATACCCCTATTGATACCCAAAAGTATGTCATTAGGGAATTTCACCCTAATTAGTATAGAAGTAAAGGACATGCTTGAGGCACACCTTAATTTACATATATAGGAGTGAGACAACAACTTAATGAATTTGCATCTTAGTTAGTGCCAAAATTATGTTCTTGGGATTTAAACAAGAATTAATATAATAACAAGGGAACCACTTGTGGTGCACCTTATTTGAATAAGAGTAATATCTAAGTACTTACAAATTATGACACCCCCATTAATACCCAAAAGTATGTTCATTAGGAATTCCACTCTAATTAGGATATGAATGAGGGAATCACTTGAAAATTTATGCCCAAGTATGTTATAACCTAAATTTGTATAAGAGTGAAAGAACCAACAACTGCTTGGGGTGCACCCTAACTTTAATATAGGATAGAGGAGAACTTAATATTTTAGAGACATGCATTTTATATAATAAAAGTTATTTTTTCAAGTCAAGAAGTGAGGTATCCTTAGGCGCAAGGGATGAAACTAATCCTAACGTAGGCATGCTCACTACTAGGCATATTTACAAGACATCTTTAAGTACCCGATCCGACTAATAGACTCATCATCGTATATCCTTCTAAGCATGCCCCCTTCTAACATTTGGATGAGACTAATATTTTTTAAAGAAAGCATAGTATTAGGGCACCTTTATGATATCAAATTCTCATTCCATCTTGTGATTGGAAATGGCTCACATGTTAAGACAAGTAAAATATACTTTAATGAAGTTCATTCTATGGGGTTTACTTGCTTTAAAATGTTTGAAACCATTCCCATATATGTATTATGGAGCCATCCCCTTCAAAGACATAATTTCCAACCATACTCTTTGATTTTCCCCATGTTCATAAAAGGGAACACATGTTGAGAAAGCATATACTATTATATGTAGCCTGGTGATTAAGTCATGTTAATTACAAAGGGTTCCCTCTCACATGAAGTCGTAAGACTTCATGTCCACCTTTTCACATGTTCGATGGGTTTGATTTACTTTGGAGCCGCCTTGTTACATGCTAAATGATACAATGTTGTGGGTCCTCAAGTGGTAATACAAGCACCCATTGAGCGACTATTCCTCATGGCTCATTCTATTCCATTGACTATTCAAATGGATTGGGCGTCATTCTTTTTTGAGGTAACGTTAAATCTCTTTGTACTGCATAAGGTTAATACCCACGGAGTATCATGAAGTTCACTTATCAAAGACAATTGATCACATCGAGGAGTTATACATTTTTAGTACCTTCTAGAATACAAGGAATATTTTTTTTTATTGTAAAAGGTTGATCTAGAAACTCTCTATTTAAAGAGAAGTTCCTTCACTTCTTATGCATGGTTGGATTTGCGAGATTCTAGCAAATTATAGTGATGGATCACCAAGATACCCACTTCTAACTTCTAAATGGAACTAAACCTTTCTCAAGTATGTGCATTACCATGACATATTTATGATACCCAATTACATTGATAGAACCATTAATGTAACCTGATCCAGATTATTTTCGGCACGAAATGAGAGTGGAGATATAATAAAAAAATGCACAGAGATATTGCAGATATTCAATAATATAATAGAAATGTATCAGAGATGCAACCATAAACACAGATATATAGTAATACATGATTTCTATTAATCAAATAAATGTACAGAGACTGTAAAAATACAGAGTGAAAGACTCGCTAGAATGGTGGCAGCTTATCTCTGAGAAGAGATGTGATGGTTACTTGCATTCGCAAGAAGATAATTACAATGAGGCTCTGAAGGAATTTTTACAATAAATGGGAATGCCAGAAGTCCTAGACATCCATAAACCTAACTCTAGGAGATGAAGTGCCAAAAGTCATGTGGGCCCTGTTTGGGTAAGCTAGTACATCAACTTCCCGGGGTCATAACTTTTGCATATGATCTTCGTTTTAGGCGTATGATATCTCGTTGGAAAGGTATCGTCGAGGCGATTAATTTTCGGGGCTCAATTATTCCTTCAAATATCATTGAGAACCTTGATCTTGAAAAACCTTCATTTAGGCCCTCAAAATGGCCCCGAAAGTTAAAACCTGCTAAAAATAGTAAATTGCCAAAATTGTCAGAAAGTTGTTTTGAGCCAGTTGGAAAAGGTGGGTGGCCACTGATATCCACCTGGATCATAACATTTTCTAATATATATGAAGGATTCAATATCAAATTTAACCTCTACATCTAATAAAAAAAATTTAATTTAAAGTATTTTTTTTAATTGAATTGTTTTTTGATATAAACATTTTATGTTTCACAATTATTATATATAATTATTCACAATGTTAGTTTATATTTAATTTAACAAAAAATTTAATATAGATGTAATGCTTAATAAATATTTTAAGTGTCACAATTATTTTATATGATAATAATTTATTTTTAAGGTCATGATATTTGTGTACGAGATTATGTTCTTTATAGGATAAGAGATTCTCCCTTAACCCTTTGATTGTTAAGGTGTATGGAGATATATAACCTTATTCTTTAGTTTTGACCATGACTTCCAAAGAGAAAACTTGAATTTTATATTTACAATATTTACTTTATAAAAAAAACATGAATTTTATATTTACCATATTAATTTATACAAAAATTTAATTTCATGTAGAGTAAAATAAAAGTTTATACACAAATTTAATGTCATGTAGTAAAACCAATTATTAATGTTGGAGAGGTATAACACTCAAACTATTTGGTGAATTTAATTTCAACTATATTAACTTGAAGTAGTAAGATAGTGGTATAATGATATAAAGAATGAAAAATTGTTAAACACTATTTTCATTGACCCTTACTTTTTTCAATAGTATTTTTTTTTAATAATATTGCATTAGGTTCAAGGGTATATGAACCTTTAGGTGAATATATCTTATAGATTTAAGCATTTTTTTAATGACTACATGATAAAATTAAAGAAGAGTTGATCATATCTTCCATTTTAAGGTTTTATTTTATTGTCACGTCATTTTGAGCATTTTATTTTATCATTAACTTTGCCACTTTTTGCCACTTTGTCACATCATTTTGAACATTTCATTACTAGTTAACTTTGTCACTTTTTGACAATAGAATCATTTTTTGACAGTACATAGTGAACATAAAATAAAACATTTAATATAATACATAGCACTTTTTTACAATAGAATCATTTTTTGACAGTACATAGTGAACATAAAATAAAATATTTAAATTAATACATAGCAGAAGAGTATTTAAAAGTTTGATGGTTAATTTAATGCATTGTAAACTTTGCCACTTTTTTTCCATAAAAAGTTAACTTTGCCACTTTTTTTCCATCAATTATTCGGAATCAAATATGAGACAAAAATTGCTATTTTGAATTCCAAAATTATGAAATATATATATTATAATCAAAGTCTGAATAGTAACACTATAAAATACATAATTTCCACACCCATTTTAGGATGATAACAAAAACTAAGACATTTAACTCCAAAATTCTGGACTCTAAGCCATCGCTTCAAGACACTTCATACCTGCAAGTCAAAAATTCAAAAAATTACAATTCAAACATGCAAAATAATACAAAATTCAAAAATTGTAATTAAAACAAAATTGACATACATACCAAAAGAGTTAAATCTCATCCTCTAGCATACTCTTTCCCACAAAACATATTGTAAACATATTTTCCACCAAATATAATTTAGACATATGTAACAATAAAAAACAATAATAAAAAAACAAATAACACATATTAACATATATATATTGTACAACTAAATATTAAATAAATAAATAAGAAACAATAACATACCCAACCACAGTTAAATAGATTTAAGATACAACTACTCTCAAATTAAGAGTACATGATTTAAACAATCTGTAAATCTTATCTTTAAAAACATTTAAAGAGAAAAATTATGTTCTTGGTAAAAATAAATGTGAGTTAGAGTTATATAATAATCTAAAAATAAATATAGAACTGTGAATGAAGAAAGTTCACAAATCTCCATATTAAGATATTCTTCCAATGAAATACTTATCTCCTTGTGGATAAAGTCCCAAATCCTTCAGGTGAAATTCTCCGTGTGGATAAGGTCTAAAATCCTTCAGGTGAAATTCCCATCCTAGGTAATGTTATTGTGTTCTTGGTAAAACAAATTGTGAATTAGAGTTAGATAATAATCTGAAAATAAATATAGTGTAGGAAGAAAATTCACAAATCTTCATATTAAGTCATTCTTCCAATGAAATACTTATCTCTGTGTGGATAAAGTCCAAAATCCTTCAGGTGAAATTCTCCTTGTGGTTAAGGTCCCCAATCATTCAGAAATTCTCATCCCAGGTGATCTTATTTGATCATATTTTCAGAGCAATAAAATACTAATCTCCTCAGTAATTAAATACTTTTCTCTTCTTATGCAGAGGTCATATAATCAAATTCCACAATTCCATTTCAAATTAAAGGACTCATAAATCTTCATATTAAGCCATTCTTCAAAAAAACAACTTTTTATCTAAAAAACTTCACTAATCTTCATTTTAAAAACAATTCTTCCGAAAAATACTTATCTCCTCTTTCTGCGGTGGAGTAGATGTTCTCATATAATCTTGCATGTACAGATAAAACACAAATCTGCACATCTATATTAATTCATTCTTCAAAAACCATTTAAATGGGATGTATTCATATTATTTAATATAATAAAATGTTGTTTGAAATTATGTGTGAGCTAGCTCACACATACAATATGTATGAGCTTATCTGTAAATCTAATTGAATGTTGATTTTTGTGATTAGTAACCAATTTAGTTAAGAGTTTGGAAATGGCAATACCCTGGCAAGAAGGAATTCACTTTGTTGTAGAAACCACAAATGTCCATACTACGCAATTCCTGGACAAGAAAGCAGGGAATGCAATCGAAGAAAATTTAGAAACTCTCTCTTTTCTGATGTGGGATAGATTATATTATCAAATATTCAAATGTTCAAGTTCAAAATTAGATCTTCATCATGATATAACCTTAAATAAATTTGAATGTACACCATTTAAGACAACGATAAACTTATCTAGGGGTTCTACATATTTCAAAACAATTGATCAAGGTATTGAATAGGAAAGGCTAAACTGACAATTTGAGATAACAAAAAAATGATAAAAGTAAAAAACATGCATTTATGAATCATTCTGAATGAACACATCCTTCCCAAATCTGGGTGCTTCCTCCTCAATCCCAGTCTCCCTCCCAAGAATACTCTCAGGTACTCTCTTATCCACATTAGCCTATATAACACATTTGCAAATTTACAATTTTGAAAAATTAAATTTAAATGATTAGAACACATTAAATTTAAATGATTTTAAGACATTAAATGATACCTGTGAACTCCCAGCCTCTTCAAACTGTCCCAATGAGAATTGAAAGAATTGAGACAAGCCTGCCCAGGTAGAAGGAGATGGAATAAGGATCTGTGAAGAACACAACTAATAACTAAATCTACGATTCAATGTGTTCTCAATTATACAAAGTTATAAATTTTGTTGATCTCTTATTCAAAAGAGTGGAAATTGAACAACTATTAGAAAGCACATACATGATTCAACCCATCCAAATTTAGACCTATCGAATCAGGTCCCCTACCTACTGGAGATTTATTTAACATATCTCCAAACTACAATTAGAAGTAAACTCGATTATACAATGATATCTAAATCTAGAATTAGAAGTAAACTATCAGAAAATGCATCAAAGTTTTTGTAACTAGAACACATACCAATTTGCGGTTCGGGTCATCATTCTGAATGACCTTCTTCCAACCATCCTGGAAAAATTTTGTATACTCCAAAACATATTCTGCTGACATTGTAGCTAAATCCTCATCAGTTTTATAAACAAATGTGGCCCAGGAATTTGCTTATGCTCGTTGTCGATTCATGCCAACATCAACACCATAAAAAATTGCTTCCAAATTTTCTCTAATTGCACTCATGGCCTCTTTTCCGACCTATGATGTATCCTGCAACTCTGGAAGTGATGCAAATGCCCCAGTTGGGTGAGGTACTAAAGGTTGTGGAGGCCTCGGCACTGCCGCACTTTGACATGCCCATTTGCAATCATATGTACGTCCTTTACCAGTCCCATAATATTTGGATGGTAGGCTAGTGTAATCAGGGTGCATATGCAAGAAAAAATCTGTAAAAAAATGTCTTGCAAAATAGTGTGGAACCTCATCGTTCCATGGAAATTTCCTATATGCCACCAAAAATCTGTTATATAGATTTCCTGCAATGCCAGGGTGCTTAAAATATTGCACCTTGAACATTTTCCACTTTGGGCCCTCTTTGAAATTGAACATGGAAATGGAATTTTATTTTGTAACTCTATTTTTCACTATCTCACATTTATCAAGACCCATCACTCTGACTTTCGCCACCTTATTAGATTGGAAAAACTATCAGTGGTTGGCCCCATCTTCTGATATGCATCCATAAAATTTTCCAGTGAATGCAAAACAATTTGCAAACTTTGTTTGCTCTCCTGAGGGAGTTCCAAGACCACCAAATAATTTTTCAACCTCTTTTTAACACTTGAGCATCACTCAAGCGCGATTGCTTCAGTATTCCCTTCCCAAGGAAGTTCATCACCAACATCTGAAGGATAGGTGGACATTGGCGTGTAATCTTTTGTTTCTTCATAACACGGCCTCCTAAATCCATGTTCACCCTCTGCACTGACATTTGAATATTCATTACAACCACTCTCATTGTTGGCCCTTGATCTAAATTGATTTCCTACACACACATTTGAAAGTAACTTCAAGATTTAACCTCACATAAATTTAAATACCAAAAAATTCAACAAAAATAAATAAAATTTAAGAAACTTACCAGAAATATTCTCTTGTCCAGAGCTATTCCCTACATTATTAGGTCTAGGAGTATTGATTCGCAATCTGTCTAAGAAGGTTGCATCCATAGAAATGGCTTGAGAAGGTTCTACAGTTGATCTATTTATAGACTCGTTTGAAAATATCCTCTGATGAGATTGTTGTTGCTCACTCAGAGTCTCAGTCGAAGAAGTTCTTGTTCTTATTTCTTGAGAATGCCTAGAGCATTTGTGAGGAATGTTTGGAGACTATCGTGTCGACATCAATCCTCAATATTTATCCACAAAGAAGAGTTTATCAATAAAAATTCATAGATGTACACAAGTTAAAGCAATTAAAAACACAGAGATAAATCAAAGTTTTAAACAATCAAGCAGCAGAGGTACTCGCTCATTAGATGGTGCAAAGACTAGACATTCAGCCATGAATCAATCAAATCAAAGATAAGCAAGGGTTCCATAGACAGCATGGCAAATTCTTATCCTTCACTCATCATCCATGCACAGAAAAATAGGCCATTTGAATCTATAGGTCTTTAAACAACGAAGCGACAACTGTCGATTCAGCTCTTAGCCGACTGCTCAGGAACAGACTATTGACTAAAGGGATAAGTGATATAAGATAAAACCACAAACTTTTCACAATAATCAATAAAACCCACACATAGAAGTCATTGAAATCAGAAGTTGGGTTTGCCAAGGGACTGTCATTTCACTCAGAGGTTTATCATTCACAATCCACATCAAAGAAGAAGATGCAAAGACTAAACATTCAGCCATGAATCAATCAACTAAAAGATAAGTAAGGGATAGATAGTAGGACAAATTCTTATTCTTCACTCATCATCCATGCATAGAAAAGCAGGGCATTTGAATCTATAGGTCTTTAAATAACGAAGTGACAATCATCGATTCGGCCCTTGGCCAATTGCTCAGGCAAGGACTGATGACTAAAGGGATAAAGGACAAAAGATAAAACGACAATATTTTCATAATAATCAATAAAACCCAAACAAATAAGTCATTGAAATCAGAAAGTTGGGTTTGCCAAGGGAAATCAATTCAAAAAAACAACAAGCAAGTGGATTCATTAAAAGTTCCCTATGGTTGGATCCACTAAAAAAACGCATTAGCACATTTCTTTAAGATTCCTTAAAACTTCCCTATGGTTGGATCCACAAAGACCACATATAATGTAATGCATTAGAATCCCCAAAACAAAGATTTTAATATTCATAACCTCACACACCCATGTTTTAATCAAAACAAGGTGAAGGTCTTGCATGAATGATGCAGGAGCATCGACAACACATCAAGCGAGCCAGCACGAAAGCAGAAGATAGCTGGATAGTGCCAACACCAATTTTGAGAACACTTTGATATTGTTGCACCAAACATTAATGTGTGGATTTAATGAAGCGCACTTTGTGCATTGTAAATGGACCTTGAGCGGATAGCTCTCGTCCTTAGGTAGATGAGGCATTTAAAGATAGTTAAGGATGGTAGATAGGAATTTAATTGTAGATTTGATAGCTTTAGAGATCGAGAGGGAAAATGGATATAGACACCCTCCTTTGTACATTATTCATTCAAGTGAGAAAGAAGAGCAAGTAGAGAACGGTGTAGAGAACATCCATGTATAGATATTGAATTAATAAAAGAAGCTTTGATTCAATTCCATGGTTATGTGTCTTTTCTTTATGTATTGATATTATGGCCAAGAACGTTTGCTCTCTGTTATGCATTTGCTTGGTATACATTGTGCATGCAACTTCATGTTTCAAAACTGAAGTCTGAGATGGTGAATAAATGAGTTTCAATTGTTTCTCTAAGTGAACCAGAAAATTCCTGCAAGGAGTGCAGTTGAAATTGTACGCTAGGAGTGCATGACTGTAGGGTTCAATTAGAGAAATCTTTTATTCTCATTTCCTCGAAGAGTGCAGGTTTGGCACCAGAGTCGTGCAAGGTGTGTGCAGGCTAAACAAAGTCTCAGAGTTGTGACTCTGAGCAAAGGGTTGAAAGACTACTGCTGCAGGAGTGCGCAGGGTCGAGAGCTTCATCACTTAGCCGTGATTGAAGATTTGCAGCAAGGAGTGCGTGCAAGAAGTTCTCATAGGACTTGATAAGTCGAGAACAAGCTCAGGAGGAATGAACCTTTGAATTTGTCGAAGGACTGCATAGAGGAGTTGTGCTGGAAGTGTTCGAGAAAGTGTCGGGAACTTGCATGCAGTTGGACAGGGCTTCGTGGGATAACCAATTGTCTCAATTAGCAAATTGTTAGAGGAAGAAAGGGCAGTCAGAATTCTCTGAGGAGAAGTCGCGAGAATCTGAGGACCATTGTATCTGCAAGAGGACAAGGAAGCCATCGTTCAGGTGTGGAGAAAGGTTTGAATCTCAGGAGGTAGGAGCTGTCGATCAGGATCACGAGGAGTGTGTTCATACTCGTGGATTGGCACATCAGGAGTTTGGGAGACGAGACTCCAACTCTACGCAACCGAAGTCGCGATATAGCGAGACACGAAGTTCCGACGATTGCATGGATAGTGTGGGCCACAGTAGGGTGACGTGACAGGTGACATGGGATATTGGCGTTCGGCATCTCGGGCATCGGGAGCCGACGGGAAGGTTGATTGACCTCGCGAGTGATGAAGTCGCGAGGGAGCAAGGTCATGAGTTCAACATTTCGACACATCGCATATTGGAGGTTGAAACCTTAAGTGTCAGGGGTTGCGAGTCGTGAAGTGGCGATAGGGAAAAAGTTCCGATAGTGGTGAAAGAAGGTCAGCATTGACTAGTATCTTGGGTCTCGTAGGTGCGAGAACCCAGGGATAGACCATGAGCTCGCGAAGCTGGGATTTCCAATTTTCCCGATAAGTGAACAAAGGGAAAGTCATGCAAAGGAACTGTGGGTGCAGATATTCCTATAGGAAGATAGAAGAGACTTTGACGCTCTTCGGGCCGAGGGGAAGAGAAGGTCCTGGTGATCGCGAACGTGCACGTTGGGCGGCATCTGCGTTAGAGTGGTATCAGATCTAGAACATCTTTGCTTTATGAAGAAGAGAAGAGGAATTTATCATGCTGCCCAGGAGAGAAAGGAAATCACCTGGTCTAGAAGACAGGGATGTGTGAAGAAGAGGCAGGCCGGCAGGAAATCCAGAAATGGAGTGACAGATGAGAGATCTCTGAGCAAGGCTTGAAGAGATGGAGACAACGCAGAGATGCAGAGTTGGTGCTGGGGATCTTAGTGATTACGAAGTTGAAGAGGAAGCTGGACATGAAGAAGAGGTCACAGCAGAGGATGCATCAACCGAGCGATTGATTAAAGCTATTGCCAGGATGAGTTCCAAGACAAAAATGGACATTCTAGTCTATGAAGGAAGTCTGGATGCAGAAGAGTTGCTGGACTGGATCAGAGCTCTTGATACCTACTTCGACTATGAAGATATCGAAGAGGATAAAAAGGTAAGGCATGTTGTTACCAAGTTGAAGGGACATGCAGCATTATGGTGGGACAAGCTACAGGCAGATAGACGTTCCAAAGGTAAGCAAAAGATCAAACGCTGGGATCAAATGATTGCTAATATGAAAGCAAAATTCATCCCAAGGGATTATCATATCACATTGTTCGGGCGAATGCAGAACCTGAGATAGAAGTTGATGACGGTGAAGGAATACATCGAAGAGTTTTACAAGCCAATATCCGAGTAGGTCATCGAGAGAGCGATGGTGAGAAGGTTGCCAGATATATGAATGGTCTAAGATATGACATTTAGGATGAATTAAGTATGGAAACTATTAGAACGGTTGAGGATGCTTACCAGATGGCTCTGAAAGTCGAGGAGAAGCTGGGCCGTAAGAAAGGACAGCGAGGGCGAGGCAGAAGTCAGCCCAGAGGCAAGGCAGTTGCCCAGGAGAAATATCAGAAGCCCAAGGAGGAATGGAAGAAACCTCAGGGTAAGGTTGAACGGGGTGGAATCTCACAGCGAGGACCACATGCTGAACAAAGGGCACAGCATACCGAGCAGAGTGGTGGTTATGCTGATGCAAACACTCTTCCTCATACTAGAGGTCGAGGCAAAGGAAGAGGAGGTGTAATCACATGTTTCACATGTGGGAAGAATGGACACAAGTCATTCGAGTGTCCAGAGAAAAAGCAAGACGGAGGAGAAGCTCACATCGCTGAGGCGCAGAGGTGTGATGTTGAGAATGAGGACACCGGAAGTGGGAGGTCACTGACGGTTCACAAAGTTCTCTTAACACCCAAAAAAGAGGTGGAGGACACAACTCAGAGGAACAGACTGTTCAGGACCACATGCAAGACCAAGGGCTGGAAGTACATGGTCATTATGGACAGCGGAAGCACCGACAATCTCGTTTCAACCGAGATGGTGGAAAAACTAGAGTTGGAAATGACTGATCACCCGAGTCCATATAAAGTCTCGTGGCTACAAAAGGGACATTAGGTGAGTGTCACTAAACCATGTTTAGTTGAATTTAAAATTGGGGGATATAATGGTAAAGTCTTGTGTGATGTCATTCCCATGGATGTATGTCATGTATTGTTGGGTAGACCATGGCAGTATGATAGAAATGTGGTTCATGACGGGAGAATGAACACATACACTTTGGAGAAGGATGGGAGGACACACAGATTGCTTCCGAAAATGGATGAGGAGGTGAAGCTGGAAGTAAGTAGTACCATACTTCTCATGAGTGGGAAGGAGCTTCTCACAGAGATGGAGAAGAAGGAAGATCCACAATTCTTTGTGGTCAGAAAACTGAGAATTGTCCTGACTAGCACAAGAGTGGATGACTTACTAGTTGAGATTCAGGAACTGTTGGAAGAGTTCGCTGACATCATAGTGGATGAACTACCTCGTTCGTTGCCACCGATGAGGAGTGTGAGTCATCACATTGATCTCATACCCAGAGCCAGTTTACCAAATAAGGCTGCATATAGACTGACGCCACAGGAGAATGAGGAGGTCAAGAAGCAGGTCCAGGATTTATTGGACAAAAGACTGGTCAGGGAAATCCTGAGTCCATGTGTTGTTCCAACAGTGCTTAGTTCGAAGAAGGATGGAGGTTGGAGAATGTGCACAGACTCCAGAGCGATAAATAAAATTACCATCAGGTACAGATTTCCACTACCGAGAATGGATGATCTGATGGATTGCCTGAGTGGGGCAAATTATTTTTCAAAGATTGATCTAAAGAGCGGATATCACCAGATTCGCATGAGAGAAGGTGATGAATGGAAAATAGCATTCAAGACAAACGAAGGTTTGTACGAATGGTTGGTAATGCCATTTGGCTTGACAAACACACTGAGCACATTCATGAGACTGATGAATGAAGTCCTGAGGGAATTCATCGGGAAGTTTGTAGTCGTATATCTGGATGATATATTTATCTACAGTAAGACGAAGGCTGAACATTTGAAACATTTGGCCATTATGATGAGGAAGCTACAATAGGAAAAGTTGTTGATCAACATGAAGAAGTGCTCCTTCATGAAGACAGAGCTCATTTATTTGGGTTTTTTCATATCAGCAAATGAGTTGAAGATGGATCCGAGTAAGGTGGAAGTGATCAAGAATTGGCCATCACCGAGAAATGTTTTCGAGGTGAGAAGTTTCCATGGGTTGGAAAGTTTATACAGGAAATTCATTAGGAACTTCAGTGGAATTAGTGCAGCAATGATGGACACGGTCAAGAAACGACATAAGTCTTTTCATTGGACAGTGGAGGTTGAGAAGAGCTTCAATCTGTTGAAGCGGAAGATCACAAAGCAACCAATTCTGGTGTTGCCTAATTTCAAAAAGACATTTCAAGTGAAATGTGATGCAAGTGGCTTTGCCATAGGAGTGGTCTTAAGTCAAGAGGACAGGACAGTTCCATATTTCAGTGAGAAGTTGGATGAAGCAAAGATGAAATAATCCACGTATGAAAAAGAGTTTTATGCCATCATACATGCATTAAAGAAGTGGAGGAATTACTTGATACCCAAGGAATTTGTTCTGTATAGTGATAATCATGCATTGCAGTTTGTGAGTCAATAGGATAAGTTGAACCAGAAGCATGCAAAATGGGTAGAGTATATGCAGAATTTCACATTTGTGATCGAACACATTTCAGGGACTGCTAACAAAGTGGGTGATGCTTTGAGCAGGAAATGTTTGCTGTTGCAGGAGTTCTGAGTCAAGACATTAGGTTTTGAAAATCTCAGGGACATGTATGCAGGAGATGCAGACTTCGGAGAAGCATATGAAGCAGTTGAGAATCCTGTTCTTAGGGATCGGAGCCCATGGATAGACTACATGATCCAGGAGGGATTGTTGTTCAGAGACAATCAACTGTGTATTCCAATTTTCTCCATGAGGGAGAACTTGGTGAAGGAAAAACATAGTGGGGGTTTAGCAGGGCACTTTGGTCATGATAAAACATTCACAAAGTTGAGCGAATCGTATTTTTGGCCAGGGGTGCGAGCATGTGTTAAGAGTTTTGTTGACAGGTGTCAAATTTGTCAACGTTCGAAGGGTCGAAAGTAGAACGCCGGTTTTTATCATCCATTACCCATACCTGAGAGACCATGGGAGGCAATCAGCATGGATTTTGTATTGGGTTTGTCAAGAATGCAGAGAGGAGTTGATTCCATCTTTGTGGTGGTAGACAGGTTTTCGAAGATGGCACATTTTATTCCATGTCAAAAGACCAGCGATGCGACACACATCGCAAACTTGTTTTTCAAAGAGGTTGTTAGACTTCATGGATTGCCGAGAAGCATAGTCTCAAACAGGAATACAAAATTCATAGGTCATTTTTGGCGGACGCTATGGAAAAATATAGGGACTAATTTGGCTTTTAGTTAAACTTACCATCCACATACAGACGGAAAGACCGAGGTGGTCAACAAAATTCTTGGAGACTTGCTGAGGAGCTTGGTGAAGGAGCACCATAGCAGCTGGGACAACATATTGCCATAGGCAGAGTTTGCATACAACGATTATATGAATTGGAGTATAGGAAAAAGCCCATTCCATATTGTGTATGGGACACAATCGAGGGGAGTTTCTGAACTCAGGGAGTCAGAACAGGCTAAGATTAGCAGTGCGAGTGCAGAGGAATTTGCTGAGGTGATAAAGGAACTTCACAGCAAGGTGAAGCAACGACTGCAAGATTCAAATCAAGAATATAAACGCAGAGCAGATCAACATCGGAGACAACTTCATTTTGAATTTGGGGATCTTGTTCTGGCACATCTGAGAAAGGAACGGTTCCCAAGGGGAACATTTAACGAGCTCAAAATGAAAAAGATTGGGCCATGCAGAGTCCTGAAGAAATTTGGGGAGAACGCTTATGAAATTGAGTTGCCGGATGGCATCGGGATATCTCTGATTTTTAATGTATCAGATTTATACCCATACAGAGCTGGATAAATAGAGGCTGGAACTAAGGAACCAGTGATCCAGTGGTAGAAGAAATTACCAGTCGCAGAGAAACCACAGATGGAGTGCATACTGGACAAGTGAGTGGGAAAGAAGACCAGGCAAAAGCAGTACTTTGAGTACCTAGTGAAATGGAAGAATCACCCAGTCGAAGATGCTAGCTGGGAAAATGAAGCAGTGATATAGAAGCATGGACAGACCATGCAAGAGCTCATGGATAGGAGCCCATGAAATTTTTCAAGCTGGGGAGTATGATGCAGGAGCATCGACAACACATCAAGCGAGCCAACACGAAAGCAGAAGACAGCTGGACAGCGCCAGCACCAATTTTGAGAATGATTTGATATTGTTGTGCCAAACATTAATGTGTGGATTTAATGAAGCGCACTTTGTGCATTGTAAATGGACCTTGAGTGGATAGGTCTCGTCCTTAGGTAGATGAGGCATTTAAAGATAGTTAAGGATGGTAGATAGGAATTTAATTGTAGATTTGATATCTTTAGAGCTCAAGAGGGAAAATGGATATAGACACCCTCCTTTGTACATTATTCATTCAAGTGAGCAAGAAGAGCAAGAAGAGAATGGTGTAGAGAACATCCATGTACATATATTGAATTAATAAAAGAAGCTTTGATTCAATTCCATGGTTATGTGTCTTTTCTCTGTGTATTGATATTATGCCCAAGAACGTTTTCTCTCTGTTATGCATTTTATTGGTATACGCTATGCATGTGACTTCATGTTTAGAAACTGAAGTCTGAGATGGTGAATGAATGAGTTTCAATTGTTTCTCTAAGTGAACCAGAAAATTCCTGCAAGGAGTGCAGTTGAAATTGTCCACTAGGAGTGAGTGACTACAGGGTTCAATTAGAGAAAGATTTTATTCTCATTTCCTCGAAGAGTGCAAGTTTGGCACCGGAGCCGTGCAAGGTATGTGTAGGCTAGACGAAGTCTCAGAGTTGTGATTCTGAGCAAAGGGTTGAAATACTGCTGCTGCAGGAGTGCGCAGGGTCGAGAGCTTCATCACTTAGTCGTGATTAAAGATTTTTCGCAAGGAGTGCGTGCAAGAAGTTCTCATAGGACTTGATAAGTCGAGAACAAGCTCAGGAGGAATGAACCTTTGAATTTGTCGAAGGACTGCATAGAGGATTTGTGCTGGAAGTGTTTGAGCAAGTGTCGGGAACTTGCACGCAGTTGGACAGGACTTCGTGGGATAAGCACTTGTCTCAATTAGAAAATTGTTAGAGGAAGAAAGGGCAGTCAGAATTCTCCGAGGAGAAGTTGCGAGAATCCGAGGACCATTGGGTCTGCAAGAGGACAAGGAAGCCATTGTTCAGGTGTGGAGAAAGGTTCGAAGCTCAGGAAGCAGGAGTTGTCGATTGGGATCACGAGGAGTGTGTTCATACTCGTGGATCGACACATCGGGAGTTCGGGAGACAAGACTCCAACTCTACGCAACCAAAGTCGCGATATAGCGAGACGCGAAGTTCCGACGATTGCGTGGATAGTGTGGGCCACAGCAGGGTGACGTGACAGGTAATGTGGGATATCAATGTTCGACATCTCGGGCATCGGGAGCCGACGGGAAGGTTGATTGACCTCGCGAGTGACGAAGTTGCGAGGGAGTGAGGTCGCGAGTCCGACATTTCGACGCATCGCGTATCGGAGGTTGAAACCTTAAGTGTCGGGGGTTGTGAGTCACAAAGTGGTGATAGGGCCGAATTTTCGATAGTGGTGAAAGAAGGTCAGCGTTGACTGGTATCTCGGGTCTCAGAGGTGCGAGAACCCAGGGATAGACCGTGAGCTCGTGAAGCTGCGAGTTCCGATTTTCCCGATAAGTGAGCAAAGGGAAAGTCACACAAAGGAACTATGGGTGTAGATATTCTGATAGGAAGATAGAAGAGCCTTTTACGCTCTTCAGGCTGAGGGGAAGAGAAGGTCCTGGTGATCGCAGACGTGCACGTTGGGCGGCGTCTGCATCAATGAACATGGATTATATGCCATTGCTTTAAACTTCCCATTAGCATTATTTAAATGTCATTGAGTTTTTATACTAATTCCTTTATTGTCATGATAAATGGGATGGGATTGAGGGTTGTTTGTATTCCTAATATAAATTAAGATGAGGTGGAGCAAATGTAATATAAATGTGATAATGTTATATTATATAACATATGAATTGTGCAAATGATATATTATATATTTGTATCACTTGAGATATTTAAGGACAAATTGTTGGATAGTTCTAGATATGGTTGAACTAAATACATAACTGTGAAATATTTTATGGTCACCTAAAGTTACATAAAGGGACCTAATTTTACTATAAACTAAGGGATTTCCACTAAGGGATACATGGACCTAATTTTACTATCAACTAAGGGATTTCCACTAAGGGATACATAAAGGGACCTAATTTTACTATCAACTAAGGGATCACTCTACAAAACATTGATATATCATTAAAAATACTATTAAATCGAAATTCAATGAAATATCAATACTTATGAAGAGTTTTTGTTAACTAGAAGGTAGGGATAAAATGTTATTTCTAAGATAAAAATCCCATATGATATGGGTTTTCATTAGAAAATGTTTCTATACTGTGAGTGGATATATCACTAGTGTTAGGTCACATGGCCCTCATAACAATGCCACAATACTAGTAAATTACACCAACACACAAAATTTTGTAAATATCAACATCCCTAAAAAAAAGTAAATATATTTGTATGTACTACCAAAGATCTCAAATGATGAATAAATCCAAGGGATATAGGAAAGTGTCATAGGGTAACTACAAAACTAGTAAAAATAGAGCTTCAAATGGAACTTTATGACTTACTAGTCAATGGAATGGATATGTTATTATGTGTTGAATGGTTAATGTGTCAAAAATATTCAAAATAGATTCTTGAAATTTATATGGAAAGGTGAAACTTATAAACTATATGGATTTTAAACATTAACTAACAAAATAATTACTTCACAATGAAAGAAAAATAGTAGAAAAATGACCAAATTATCATGCTTTTCCTCTAGAGAGGAAAAGTGGCGAGTGGACGGAGTTGGGGGTATAGAGAGAGAGAGAGAGAGATAAATAGATTCTCTCTTGGTTACCAACAGATTTCCACTAGGTTAACAATTGAGTATGTTTGGTAGGTTACCAACCAAAATTTTGGTTAGAGGTTACACACATAGATATGTGCTAGAATGAGATTATTGTTACCTTTCCATCCCCAATAAAAAATTAACTCATGAAGAGTCCTAATCAATAGTCTTCTCATGAAAATAAAACACGTAAAAAGTGTAGTTTGGTCCTGATCTTCCCAAGAAGGTGATCTACAGGAGAAGGTGACCATGCAAGACATAGCTCGACTTCTGACCAAAAACTCTCCTCAGGAGCGCAAATCTGAACAGGGGTGCACCATTAGTTTGGGTGACCAAGCAAATGGGGATCTAGACTGAGGTGATCCAAGAGTGGCCAAGAGGTTTTGGAAATCTCATAGTGACCTATAGGGAATAGTGGGAGAAGCCTAGTGCAGCCATGGAAGAGGGCACACTCACTTCATTCCCACAAAGAAGAAACCAGCAAGGGAGCAAACCCCAGTTGGTGCACCCTCCCTTCTGCCTTAGAAAACTCGAAGAAAATGATTTGCTCCCTAAGAGAGTGGATAGCTAATGAGATAAGATTTCACTCGGAGGTGGAAGCATGGAAAATGGAGTCACCATGAGGTAGCCATGAAGGAAGGTGCACTGGTTATTCTTCATAAACCCTAAAAATGAAATTGTCATGAATGTAAAATGAAAACTCAGAAAAGAAAACAACCAAGACACATAGCTTCAAAAGAAAAGGTAAGAATGCTTTATTTTATTCCCGGTTCACCTTATATACCAAGGGAACCATTTTTTTTACATATATTTAATTCATCATCAAAAGGTGAAGAAGTGTTACGCCTAGGTGATTGACTTGTGTGCCCTAGGTGGGCGTTCCCCTAGGTGGCCTCCTTGGCATAGGTCCTAGGTGGGGTAGATAAAAAAATTTCCTCTCTGACGCTTGAGCTGGACCCAATTAACATATCCAATTAAAAGTCAAACCTTATTACTTTACTCACCCTTTGACTTGTATTTTGAGAAGTCATTTATTTTGTAAAACAGTTTTCATTATCAATTACTAATCTTTATTAAAATATATCTTTGTAAATTTTGATATACAAGTATATTTTCTCCACAAGTGCATCATGGAAACACAAATATGTGGAGATCAATCATGATATTAAAGGAATTTGAGTAGGAAAATTAAACATTTCATAGGAATCATAAGGAATCGTGTAAGAAGTCAAATAGTCAATTAGGTCAGAGTGTGACTAAGTACTAAGTTTTGTTGGGAAGTTCCACTAGGAGAGAACCGACCTAATATGGAAGTGATAGATTGATTGAACTATGCATAATTTAGTCAATTAGGTCAGAGTGCAACTAAGTAATAAGTTTTGTTGGGAAGTTCCACTAGGAGAGAACTGACCTAATATGGAAGTGATAGATTTACTGAACTATGCATAATTGACTTGAAGATCACATTGATGGACAATTAATGGAAATAATGGATAAATGTTTCTAGAACATGTCAACAAAAACCTAAAAGGTTCTAAGAATGTTTATTGGTCAATTCTTCGTGTAGTATGGTCTATGAGTAGTTGAATGATTGAGGACTAAGTTGATTGGGGTTATTGGTAGAATAGCACTCAACGTTACCATGGAATAGATCAATCCTAATGGTTTCTTTGAGGCTGCATATATTAACCTTAATGAATTGACAAAATGTACAAGGGATTACAAGATCAAAAGAAACATGTGTATGGTGCATCGACAATAACTATTGAATCAATTCATCTTCATTAGGAAGTGGGCATCAAATGACATGTAGAAGTTGAATTGATTGTTCAAGTGGCATGTAAAGAAGAGGAACAATTGTAACTATCTCTTAGAGATGGGCCATAAGAATATGAATTGCTAGAGATTGAGAGAGGGAGGTAGAAGTTTGAAGATTACAATTGAGAAAGGATGCAATTATAGGTGATTTGAGTGTTGAGATGGTATGTGACATGGGACAATTATAGTCATATAAGGTGGCAATTCGCGTTGATTGAGAGTAATCATGACAATAATTTCAAATGTACGTGCATCATAACCTATTGTAAACATAGTAATGTGACTTTTAATGGGATATATATTAAAAAGAAGATGATTTTAAGTGATTCTTAATTGTCACAAAATTTATGGCAGTAATGAAGCCTATTTCTACAAATAGTAATGTGAGTTTGTTATAACCCTAATTTGCACCAGACATGCTTACCTGGACTTAGACCATCTCAGATTCTTTCTTTTTCAAAATACTACTGAACAACTCTTCTTAAAAACCCCTTTTATAAAGGCCCACGTGCCCTGCTCCATTACTGCATGCGTGTACACGCTAGCTGACCCAAGACAACCCGCGTGTACATACAAAAGCACGGAAAAAGGAAAGTTGCAGATGGAACACACACCTTTGGGTAAGTTAACTAAAACTTTCAACCATGCATGGCCGGTCATTCAAAGAAATACCTAGCTCCTTCTAGCCTATAAAAGAAGGGGTAGGGGTCCTATTTGAAAGGAGAATCATAGTAAAGAAACTATACCCGATTAAGCATCCCCTTTGTCCCAACCTTTAGCCATCCTTGTGAAAAGAGAAGTATAGAGAAAAGTAGTTGGAAGACAGTGGAAGAAGAGCCCAGGACCAGGATCAAGGAGAAGTAGTGACTTTATCATTGTAAGGTATCATTGTGAAGTTAATAAAACAATTGTTTTTCCCATCCCACCATATGAGATTGTCATTATTGGAATATTGATTGTATGATTGATTAAATATCTAACCCGTTAGGTCATAGATCAAATGCATGTGGAGTTTTTTGTTTGTCTTTAGTGAATGCAGGTCAGCATTGGGAGGAGAGTTGCAATCAAAGAATGACCAAGCATGAAAAGGGACCGACATCAAACACGAAAAATAAGGTACGTCAACTTAATCTTTTGAGCCTTGTATTTACATATGAGTAATGGGGGTTTAGGCATGGGATGATGGTAAAAATTAAGAATCTTTAGTTCATTTTTGCATGCATGATAAAACCATTAGTGCTAGTCCATAGGAGGGATTTCCCGCCCACAACAAAATTGGTGACCATACTGGGGATTTCTCTCGGGTTTTCTGGGGATACTTTTTGGTAGTTTTAAATTGGTTTCATCACCTTTTTTCTAATTTTCTGTAAGAGTCTGAGCTAGTAGGGATTCTAGTCTTCCATACCAGTACTCCCTGCTTTCTTTTCTTGGTTGCATTTTCTTTTTGGGATTCATAGAGGTACACGCGGCCTGTATAAGGCCTGCATACATGTACATGCGCACTACCTTCACACAGCCCACGTGCATATGCCTACTGATGAAGTGCTAGCTGCGTGTCTGAGAACCCAAGAAATCCTTCTAAGGAAGAGGCAATCATCCTCTCCCCTGCAGAAGTGATCCTTCTCAGGGATCTTCTGGGTCCTTCTAGGTCTCTAATTGAACAGTCCATAGTCAGGTAAAAACCTCAGATTAGCTTTTTCCTTGCATCTTTTTCTATCAAAGTAATTTTTTGTATCTTCAAGGGATTCTGGTTCTCAATACCAGTACTCCCTACCTAAGCTTAGCCGCTTGTCTTGCTTCTCTTGAGGAGAAATAGAGGCACACGTGGCCTATAGTGGGCCTACACGTGTCCATATGCATCCTGTATTTGGGCAGCCCACGTGTATACACTGGTTGTTGAAGTGACAATCGTGTGTTTGTCTAGAAACTTTTGAGGAGGTAGTCATCCTTTTCCCTATCAAGTTTTTACTTCCGACGTTTTTCTTGTTTCTTTCTGGTCTCTGTCATAAGTAGTTTTAGCCTAGTTTGTATTCCAACATAGCTTGCTTTTTCATTTAAAAGATTTTTTTTGTTTCCTATCTTTTTAAACTTATTTTTAGCTTGAAATTTTAAGAAAAATGAGTTGCATTTTGAAAAAAAATTCCCCCTCATGGTCGGGGGGGGCCATGAATCGTGCATTCATCAGTTTCTTTTAGAATCTTTTGTTATTTCTGCTTTGATTGGATATAAAAAAAAAAAAAACTTAGTTTGTTAGATCTCATTCTTTCCTGGCATTTTCTTTGCATTGTTATTTGAAAAAGAAAACAAATTAGCATAGTGTTGTTTTTTCTTTCCATCTTAAAAGAATTTCAATAT
>ML776850.1:1066122-1114068 GCA_009831015.1 Picea engelmannii | reverse complement strand
TTCCTCCTTCACCGCCCTTCCTGCATTAACTCCCACCTAACTCTTTATTACACCTTATCCCATTCTTAAAGACCTTATCCCATTATTAATTGCCTTATCCCTTATTTAAATGCCTTATCCCATATTTAAATGCCTTATCCCATATTTAAATTCCTTATCCCATTCATGATTATGTTTCCCTAACGTATTGGTTACGTTATCCCTTATGGGATACGTAACCCAATTTAAACATTATATTTTATTATCCACCCCTTGTTTAATACTTAATTAATTAATTAGTTAATTAGTTAAGGTTATTTAATAACTAATTATAGTTTAGCTATTTTTTAGGATTATTTATTAAATTAATCATCTTAATAATTAAGGGTTATTACATAATGGAAAAAGAAAGTCATTAGGGGTTAATACATAATGACATAAATAATATAGTTCCTCACACCTAACCCTTATAATATACCTATACAGCCTAACTGAAAGTACGTATAAGATCTATGAGATTAACCCCTATAATCATAAAACATAAAACATAACCCATATCACATATAACCATATAGGCCTATGTCCCTATCACTCACAAACACTAAATCTTAAAACTCCTTACTCCTATAGCACCAGAATATTATAAACCATATATCCCCTAACTCATATACCTCAAATAAAAACCTATAATCTTTAAAACCCTTGCATATAGAATTTATAAACCTTAATAATTGACCCATATAATATTCAATATTATAACTCCTAATATTATCCCTAACCCCTATAATCCTTAACCACTCATCCATAACCGCATTTGGCACATTACGATTAACCTCTATAATCCCTTATTATATAACATTATAACCCTTACAACCTATGCTCCCTCACACCCAAAACCTATTATCTAATACATATATATATATATATATATATATATATATATATATATATATATATATATATATATTATCATCCTCAACCACAATGGCCCTTAATATACACAATAGACATTATAACACCTAATACCTATAATTCCTAACACTTATCATCTCTTAAACTCTATGGTCCTTGTAACTAATAAGACCCATAACCCTTAACATGTATAACCCCCATCTTATATATGGCATAACACATATAAATACTAACTCTCATATCCCTTAATCCCTATAACACCTAATCCCTTTAATTCATTTAACCCCTATCTCATATAATAACTAATACTTTACCTCAAAATTCTATAACACATAACCATATAATCACTATGTATTGTAACCACTACCATACATGACCTCTAATATAACTCTGATAATTTCTAACCCATGTCACCCTTAATGCCTATTGACCCATATAAAACCTAATATAATTTGACATAACTTCTATAACTTTTATATATTATAGTTTTAATAACAAATAACCCCTAAATCAAGGTATCCATGGATTTTATTTATAATATGAGAATATCATCTAATAAGAACATCATTTCATGTGTGGGATTCTTTCAATATCCTCAATATTGAATAAACTTTATAATCTACTTGCATTATTAAAACCATACAACCTTGATATTTAATATCATCAAAATATTTTGAAAACATTTTAGAATATAGATTCACATTATTAAAAACCTACAACCAATGTTTTGTAGCATCAAGTGCAAAAAGATTGAAAACAACATAACTTATGAAAGAGTTAATATAGTTTAACAATAAACAAGGCATATTGGTTTTGTAGTGCATCAAGTGCAAAAAGATTGAAAATAACATAACCTATGAAAGAGTTAATATAATTTAACTGTAAACAAGGCATTGTAAGATACTTTGTAAGCTAAACTTTGTAATAAACTTATGATACTCTAATATTACATATGTAAAAATAGATTTATATATTGAATTCCTAAATATTTGAAATTTAGAAAATACAAAAGATTTGAATTAAAAAGTTAGAAAGACTGAATTTTTTTGAAATTTTTATAAAATACAAAATGTTTGGATTCCCTTATGTTACAGTTTGGGATGCCTGCCAGAGTATCCAATTGGGAGTAATAGTGAGCTCATGAATTTTTGAGGATTTGTATGGGGCCTAACTCACATTATTCATCATATATCATATCTTGGCCCGACTCACTAACCTAAGTAATCTTGATAGCTTGGCTAATGACCATTACAGATTACCTAAAACAGAATCAATCTATGAATAGGTTGACTCATTATAAAAATTCCAACATTAACAAAGTAATATATATTTTCTATTTATGGAAAATATCTTGAATCTTAATGTTGATTCTTAGTGTAAATGTTTGCTAGCAAACACTTTGAACCTAATCAATATATGAATAGGTTGACTCATTATAGAAATACCAACATTAACAAAGTAATATAGATTTTCTATTCATGGAAAATATATTGAATCTTAGTGTTGATTCTTAGTGTAAATGTTTGCTAGCAAACACTTTGAACCTAGTTTTATTTGATCAATTCATTCTTAAGAATTTTGTCACTTGTGATTACTTTGAACCTAGTTTTATTTGATCAATTCATTCTTAAGGATTTTGTCACTTGTGATTACTTCTTTTTAATAATATTTTTTTAAGACTCTTGTACACTACGAAATTGTGTTAAAAAATACGATGCACTCAAGAAATAATTCTTCCATATATATTATTGTTCTTGAACGACAATCATACAATATGACACTAGATTATTCCTTCTAAATACAATTCCATGATAGTTAAAAATGAATTCATGATGATCATTGAAGGCTTATATAACATATGCAGTGCATATGTTATCACAGGTAGTTTATTGAAATATTGAATCTAGAAATTGTGGTCACTGTAATATGTAAATGTAATTCTGGAAATTGATTCACTTAATTCTGTAAATGTAATTAATGTAATATGTAATTCTGTAAATGTAATTAATGTAATATGTAATTCTGTAAATATAATTATGTAATTGTAATTAATGTAATATTTAAATGTAATTAATGAAATATGTAATTTGTAGGGACTGGTAAGGAATTTTTTTTCATATTGTCCATTAAATAGTGAATTGTGTGGAATGAATACACTGCAACATGTAGTGAACCAATAATTAATTCACTACATTATGTTTAATTTTAACTGAAAACATTAAACACCATATACTAAACCAATCATTATACACTATGAGTATATATATTTTTGGCCATTTTGATTACGTACTAAGTGCATTTTCCAGTATGAATGAACTAAAAGAAGACGTGAGTTTTAAGTGCAGAAGTGATTTTTAAGTGAGCCATGATCAGAACATGGGTGTTACTGGCTTCAACAAAAATTCATACCATTTTTATTGAACTCACAATTATTTTCAAATAGCATGGCTTAATTTTAGGCATTGGACAAAATCTTTATTGTTTAAATTGCTAGATATAAATATCTATATATGTTGGTACTCATCTCTACTTATTTAATTTAATAACACTCATAAGTGTTTGTATTAATGGATATAAATTTAATCCATGCCATTCGAAAATAATTGTGTTTTGATTCAATAAAAATTGTATGAATTTTGTTGAAGCCAGATATTTGGTAACGCTCACTTAAAAACCCCCCTATTGCATTTAGGGAATTCACTCTGAAAAATAATTGGCAGAAATATGTATGCTCATTCTAGCTGGCTATGTCACCGAAATTATGTTGAAACATTACAACCACATGGTTTGAAAATTATGTTAAAACATGTGAGGCACATGGTGGTTTGAAATTTGAATTATTAATAAAGTGTTACCAACCCTGTGGCCAAGTTGTTGGCGTGCCCATGGATTGGACACAAGGGAAGCCACATTAACAAAAAAAATATTTAAAAATAAAAATTAAATTACATTTTACAAATTACAAATTAAAATTAAAATTAAAAAGTAAGAGTTAGACATAAATACCTGAAGTTTGGCCCGCCAACACAACAACCGACCGCCCGCAGGAACGCCCACCAAACTTATGTCTGTGCTTGCCAACACAACAACATGACCTCTGTGCTCTCAAACTATGTCTGCGCCAACGCTCTCAAATTCTCACAAAGTCGAAGATCTTGGAACAACGTTTCTAGATCGATGTGTGGTTGATATATAACTTTCTTTTGGCTAAAATATTGTTCAGCTGAACAATCGTTTGGCCAAAAGAATGTTCGGCCAGAATATATTTCGGCTGAAAACATATTGTCGGATGGAAAAAATCCGTTCGACTAAATTTTTACACGAAAATCGAGGGTGTCGTCAGTGTACCATTCGATTTGACATTTCACTTTTCGGTTGAAAAAAGTATCTTTCGACCGAAATATAATATTAGTTCAGACGAAAAAATGTTTTTCGGAATTTTGGGTATCAGATTGTCACGAAAGTGTTACCCACCTCCGTTATTTCACCCTGCAACATAACAACCTAAGCAGGTTTAGGAAATGTCAACTGATATATCTTTTTGTAAGCACAATGTGTAGTTGTAAGTAGATTGCGAATGAATAATATAAGAATCTAGTTGTTGTGGATGTGGTCCAGTTTGGAGTGAACCATGTTAAAATCTTGTGCCTTGATGTGTTTCTTATGTGTGTTATGTTTCAGACATATGTGATGGATGGTTATTATAGATATGTATATTGTTTATGGCTACTGTGCAATGATGGTGAATGTTTAGTATTTTGAATATATCATTAATATATGATGTTATGATCTCGTACACTTAATTTAATGATGAATGAATGAATGTTAAGTGGGTTATTGTCGAACACATGGGATATTGTGTGATAAGTAAAGGTTAAGTAATAGAAACTTTTCACACAGTATATGAGTGGACAATGCATAGTGTGGTCATGTTGAATGCCTCATTAACCCTCATCATTGCAGAAACTTGGTTCCTGCAACCCCTCTAGATGACTTGGGTGAGACTTCACTTGCTTGCAGGTGATGCTGAAAGGGCCGATGTCTAAGGGTTTTTTTGGTTTATTATTGTTGAACCTAGGATATTCCCACTGAGTGCCAACAAATGGTTCTATTGCTAGGATTGATGTGAATGAGGGGAATGTGGAGGCCAACTAAGGAGGAAATCCAAAAGTGGTTAGATGCAAGGGAGATCGAGTTTGTAGTAGGTCAAAACTGGAACACGTGGATCAACACAAAAGAATGGTTACAAAGGTATGATTTTACATATTTACATGAAATATTATTTGTTGATTTCCCGAATGAGTTCACATATTTTACATATTTTACTTTGAACCTAGTTTTATTTGATCAATTCATTCTTAAGGATTTTGTCACTTTTGATTACTTCTTTTTAATAATATTTTTTTAAGACTCTTGTACACTATGAAATTGTGTTAAAAAATACGATGCACTCAAGAAATAATTGTTCCATATAGACTCTTGTTCTTGAACTACAATCATACAATATGACACTAGTTTATTCCTTATAAATACAATTCCATGATAGTTAAAAATGAATTCATGATGATCATTGAAGGCTTATATAACATATGCAGTGCATATGTTATCACAGATAGTTTATTGAAATATTGAATCTAGAAATTGTGGTCACTGTAATATGTAAATGTAATTTTGGAAATTGATTCACTTAATTCTGTAAATGTAATTAATGTAATATGTAATTCTGTAAATGTAATTATGTAATTGTAATTAATGTGATATTTAAATGTAATTAATGTAATATGTAATTCGTAGGGACTGGTAAGGAATTGTTTTTCATATTGTCCATTAAATAGTGAATTGTGTGGAATGAATACACTGCAACAAGCAATGAACCAATAATTAATTCATTGCATTATGTTTAATTTTAACTGAAAACATTAAACACCATATACTAAACCAATCATTATACACTAAGAGTATATATTTTTTTGGCCATTCTAATTACGTACTAAGTGCATTTTCCAGTATGGATGAACTAAAAGAAGACGTGATTTTTAAGTGCATAAGTGATTTTTAAGTGAGCCATGATCAGAACATGGGTGTTACTGTCTTCAACAAAAATTCATACCATTTTTATTGAACTCGCAGTTATTTTCAAATAGCATGGCTTAATTTTAGGCGTTGGACAAAATCTCTATTGTTTAAATTGCCATATATAAATCTCTATATACGTTGGTACTCATCTCTACTTACTTAATTTAATAACACTCATAAGTGTTTGTATTAACAGATATAAATTTAATCCATGCCATTTGAAAATAACTGTGTTTTGATTCAATAAAAATTGTATAAATTTTGTTGAAGCCAGATATTTGGTAATGCTCACTTAAAAACCCCCCTATTGCATTTAGGGAATTCAATCTAAAAAAGAATTGGCAGAAATTTGTATGCTCATATACTACACAAAATAGTGTTACTGTGTCTTTACTTAATTAAAGCTCCTTCATTCTAGCTGGCTATGACACCGAAATTATGTTGAAACATTACAACCACATGGTTTGAAAATTATGTTAAAACATGTGAGGCACATGGTGGTTTGAAATTTGAATTATTAATAAAGTGTTACCAACCCTATGGCTAAGCCATGGGCATGCCAATGGTTTGGCCATAGGGAAAGACACATTAACAAATTGTTTATTTAAAAATAAAAATTAAATTACATTTTACAAATTACAAATTAAAATTAAAATTAAAAAGTAAGATTTAGACATAAATACCTGAAGTTTGGCCCTCCAACACAACAACTGACCACCCGCAGGAACACCCGCCAAACCTACGTCTACGCTCGCCAACACAACAACACGACCTCTGCGCTCACAAACTATGTCCGCCAACGCTCTCAAACTACGTATGTGACAACGCTCTCAAATGCTCACAAAGTCAAAGAGCTTGGAACATCGTTTCTAGATTGATGTGTGGTTGGTATATAACTTTCTTTCAACTGAAAGATTGTTTGACTGAACAATCTTTCGGCTGAAAGAATGTCCGGCCATAATATCTTTCGGCCGAAAACATATTGTCGGATGGAAAAAATCCGTCCGACTAAATTTTTACACGCAAATAGAGGGTGTCGTCAGTGTACCGTTCGATTTGACATTTCACTTTTCGTCCGAAAAAATTATCTTTAGACCGAAATATAATATTAATTCGGTCAAAAAAACGTTTTTCGAAATTTTGGGTATCAGATTGTCATGAAAGTGTTACCCACCTCCGTGATTTCACCTTGCAACACAACAAACTAGGTAGGTTTAGGAAATGTCAACTGATATATCTTTTTGTAAGCACAATGTGCAGTTGTAAGGAGATTGTGAATGAATAATATAAGAATCTAGTTGTTGTGGATGTGGCCCAGTTTGGAGTGAACCAAGTTAAAATCGTGTGTCTTGATGTGTTTCTTCTGTGTGTTATGTTTCAGACGTATGTGATGGATGGTTAGTATAGATATGTATATTGTTTATGGATACTGTGCAATGATGGTGAATGTTTAGTATTTTGAATATATCATTAATATATGATGTTATGATATCGTACACTTAATTTAATGATGAATGAATGAATGTTAAGTGGGTTAATGTCGGACACATGGGATATTGTGTGATAAGTAAAGGTTAAGTAATAGAAACTTTGCACATAGTATATGAGTGGACAATGCATAGTGTGGTCATGTTGAATGCCTCACTAACCCTCATCATTGCAAAAACTTGGTTCTTGCAGCCCCTCTAGATGCCTCAGGTGAGACTTCACTTGCTTGCAGGCGATGTTGAAAGGGCCAATGTATAAGGGTTTTTTTGGTTTATTATTGTTGAACCTAGGATATTCTCACTACGTGCCAACAAATGGTTCTATTACTAGGATTGATGTGAATGAGGGGAATGTGGAGGCCAGCTAAGGAGGAAATCCAAAAGTGGTTAGATGCAAGGGAGATCGAGTTTGTAGTAGGTCAAAACTGGAACACGTGGATCAACACAAAAGAATGGTTACAAAGGTATGATTTTACATATTTACATGAAATATTCTTTGTTGATTTCCCGAATGAGTTCACAGAGTGGATATAGATATTTGTTGAGAAAAATGGAAGATATCGCAATGTTGAGCGCCCAGTTCAAAGAATTAAACACGTGTATTCTGCTACATAAGCAGAGATACTGAAGGGAGAAAGGAACATAGTTTGACACAGTAAAAGAAGCATTCATCTGGTTTTTCATCATTTTAAGATTCCAACATGCAAGGTATTCCAAATGATAAGTTACAAAGGACAACGTTGACAGGTGTGTTCTCCTACATATTTGTTTTGTTGTTTTCTTGGTTTCTTTGTCTCTGAACAAGGAGACAAGATTGCAACAACAATTCATGCAAAAAATATAGGAAAAGGAAAAGGAAATTGATGCCAAAGATTGGCATCACGTCGAATAGAACCTAAGATCTCTGCGATTAGTCCAAGGCACTAGGATCAGGCTTTGGCACTAGGTTCACATATTTCTTTTTTTTAATTTATAGTTCTGTGATTATTTTTTTAAATTGTCACCTCAAGCTATTTAGGACCAACCCAAGGGCTAGTTCTTGTTGACACAAACTATGAGTTCTGGTCCTTGTGTATGAAATCATTCTTAGGAATGTTGGGAACTTGTAGAGAATGGCTTCACGGAGTTAGTAGTGGAAGATTTGGTTGTCATGAAAAATGCACAAAGAAATAAGCTTGTAGAACAAAGGAAAGTATAAAATAAATCCAAGTATTGGATTCATAATCTAGTAGATGACTCAATTTTTTCCAAAATAACCTATGCAGCAACAAAAAAACAAGCATGGGACATTCTCAAATCTGCCTACTAGGGTATGACAAGATGAAGACAGTCAAACTTCAGACCTTAATAACTCAATTTGAAACTTTGAAGATCACTGAGACAAAGAATGTAGACCAGTTCATGATTAGAGTGATGCCATCGTTAACAATATGAGATTGAATGGTGAACAGATTGAAGATTGGAGGATTATTGAAAAAGTACTTCAAATTTTTCCCAAGAAATTTGAAATGGTTGTAACAACCATTCTTGAATCCAAAGATCTATCTAGTTTCTCTGTTGAAGAAATTATGGGATCACTCTTGTCACATGAAACCAGACTCAACTTGGAAGAAGGGTTTATGAAACATGATTTCAAGACTCGTAATTCTTTCAGCAGAGGCAGAGGAAGAGGAAACATATGGAGAAATCAAAGAGAAAGAGATAGAGACAGAGGAAACAAAGGGAGAAATCAAAGAGGAAGCGGCATAGGTAATTAGAATGCAGAATAAAGACACACAAAGGAACAACAATGTTACAAACATAAAAATGATAATAATAAATATAATAAATTGTAATAATAATTAATATCATTTAATTAAATCAAGGGGAACGTACCTCTTCATCAAGAGGCACGTACCTCCTCACCTCGTGACCAGACAATTCTATATAGCAACCATCATGAGGGTAGTGTAATCATAATTCTTATCATATTCGATCAAATAGTAATACTCATAAATATTCATTCTCAGTGAATAAGAGTTTCCATGTTACAGTGGTATCAAAGATTTTCATTCTAATCCATCTTCTTCCATTAAATTTCCCCCGTGTGCATTTTCCTCATTAACCCTCCACCCCGTCTCCCTACTACCGTCCCCCCTAAACTCCGTAAAACCACTCCTGCAAACCTTGTCACCTTCCCGAATCACTACACGACACACCCACTCCCACACCCCCTGCAAACCCACTTCAACCCCCTCCTAAACTACCGTAACTAGTCCCCCCCCCAAAAAAAAACCCACTGTAACCTTTTTCCTAACCCCCATAGACCTGTACCCCTCCTAAACCCCGTAAACCACCCCTCTAAATCTCATAAATTTTGTGCCCTACTAGTTCGTGCCCTCACACTACCCATAAATTACATTCCATCACACTACCCTTAAATTCCACCCACCAACTCTCATGCCCCAACACCCACCCCATAGCTTACACTCCCCAACACACACCCACACTATGTAGACTGATGCAGGAGCATCATGCAAATCCAAAGCACATGACTAAGCCAAAGAAATAGCTGGATGCGTAGAGGAAGAAAAAGAGTACATTTTCATAAGAACCATTTTAAATTTTGAAACAAAAGGCATTAATGTAATAGTTAGGAAGAAGGCGTACTTTGCATTTATATCTTGGAGGATGTAAACAGATCATGAGTGATTTGCTCTCATTTGTCGATGTAAAAGGCATTTAATCCCAGTTTATGAAAGTAGGTAGGTTTGAATTAATAGATTAGACAGTTTAGAGAGTATGAGGGAAAACGGATATAGACACCCTCATTCTTGTATAGTTGTATTATTAGCATAGCACAGAAGAGAAGAGAGTTGCATCATTTGAACATTTGCATAGAGCAGAAGAAGAGAGTTGTAGTAGAGAGATGTAGAGAAGAACCCATGTACAGAAGCTTTGAATTAATATATGGAGATTTGAATCAGACTCATGGTGTTATGATGTTTTCTGTGTATACATGTTGAATGGTATGCTCATGGTTGTTTTATTCTCTCTGTTATGCATTTGTTTAATACTGTGTGTATGTAGGATTTCATGTTGAATATTTGAATTCTGAGAGAGAGAGAGAAAGAGAATGAGTTTCAATTGTTTCTCTTCCTGAGAGAGAATTTCCTGCAAGGAGTACAGTGAAGCATCCACAAGGTGTGCATCGACGATGGTCTGAGTTTTACCTCATAAAGCTTAGGAGGGATACCATTGTTATCATTCCAGTAGAAGTGCAGGAAGAGCACATAGGTCGTGCAAGGAGTGCGGAAGTTGTCAGGATTCTTAGGACTTATCAACTAAGGGAAGGATTTGAGGATTGTTTTTGCAGAGAGTGCACAGGTTCGAGAGGTCGAATACCCAGGAGTATTCAAAAAGTTTCCACAAGGAGTGCACGTAGGAGTTCTTTCAAGGCTTGAAGTTGCTAGAGAAAGCTCAGGAGGGTTAACACCTTTGAACACTTCAAAGGAGGACAAAGATTGAAATACTTCAAAGGGAGACGAGGGTCAAATTCATCCAGTAGAAGTAAAGTTCAGAAAGAATAAATTTAGTTCATTTCACAAAAATTGTCAAGGAGGGACGAACGGTTGAAATTCTCTGTGAAGAATTCGCAAAGCCGCGAGGATCGTAGGATCCAAAGGAGTTGCAAGGAGGATAAGGTTTAGACGAATCCATTCCATTTTTTTCAAGATTCATGTTGACCATTGATCATGATCTGTCTGAGCCGTCAGATCATTTCACCATTTCGTAGATCTTGACGACAAGGAGTTGAGCACAGTGGAACGAAAGTCCCGAAGTCACAATTTGTGATAAGAATTGGCGTGGAGTTTCGAGATTTAGACACTTTGGGTGTCAAGAAACGGAGGAGGCAGTGCTTTGGGATCGAAAGTCTCGAAAGGCCAAAAAGGTTGGAGAGATAGCTGGCAAGGATCTATGTCAGATACAGAGGACAGTGAAGAAGACAAGTGGCGCACTTGTCACCAGGTGGATTCAAGCTTCGTTGACTGTTTCAAGGTTTCGTAGGTTGGAGAGTCGGAAGTCTTACATTAGGATTTGCGAAGTCATGAAGTCTAAAATTCAGAATCGGTAGAAAGTTTTGTGAGAATCCATCCTTTGCCAAACATTTCGGTAAATAGACATTTCAGGTTTCGACAGTAGAGGGCCAAGAAAGTAGACAATAGGGATCGCGAAATTGCGAGACCCGAAGTCCCAATAAGTGGAGGGCATGACGCTATTGTGGTCAAGGATATTTGGGTTGGCTCCTGGTGTTTGTTCATGTAGGATCAATTGATAAGGACCTCTGGATATGCCATGAGTGTATGAGATATTCCCCGAGGGGAAATCGAAGAGTCAATTGGACTCAAGAGGCATATTTAAAACGATCCTGTGCGGACCTTCACCCGAGGGTTTGGGGGTTCTGCATCATTTGGTATCAGAGCACAGAACAGTTCTTTGCTTTCTTGTAGTGGAGGAAAGAGGAACATTTCTCAGCCATGCTGCCGAGAAGAAGAGACAGACCAATGCCTGATCCAGCAGTGGAAAGGGAAATGCGTGATTTACGTGCCAGGTTTAATGCCATGGAAACAGCACAGAGGTGCACAGTTGACACTAGGGATATCAGTGAGGCTGACAGTGAAAATGAATCTGGACACGAAGGAGAAGAAGTTGCAGTCGAAGATGTTGCAGACAAATGCCTATTCAGGGTTGTTGCAAGGATAGGTGCCAGAGCAAAGATGGATATTCCCATGTATGAGGGAAACCTGGATGTTGAAGAGCTTCTAGACTGGATTAGAACTCTGGATAAATACTTCGACTATGAGGATGTCGAGGAAGATGAAAAAGTTTAACATGTTGTCACCAGACTTAAAGGGCATGCAACACTATGGTGGGATGAACTACAGGTTGATAGACGCTGCAAAGGCAAGCAAAAAATCAAGATTTGGGATAAAGTGGTTGCAAAGATGAAATCCAAATGCATACCCAAGGACTATCAAATTACTCTGTTTCAGAGAATGCAGAATTTGAGACAATCTGTTGTCAGTGAAAGAATACACTAAAGAGTTATACAAGATAAACATCAGAGCAGGTCATCAAGAAAGTGATGGTGAAAAGGTTGTCAGATACACGAATGGTCTAAGATATGACATTCAAGATGACATGAGCATGATGATCATTTTAAATGTAGAATATGCTTACCAGATGGCTTTGAAAGTTGAAGAGAAGTTGAGCCAAAAGCAAGGTCAAAGAGGCTGAGGCAGAAGTCAAGCCAGAGGAATACCAATTTCACAAGACAGAACTCAGAGACCTGAAGAAGAGGGGAAGAAACCTCAATCTCAGCATGAGAGAGGAGGAAGCTCACAGAGAGGGTAGTATGCTGATAGAAATAATTTTCCTCGAGCTAGAGGAAGAGGAAGAGGCCGAGGAGGTGAAGTGAAATGTTTTGTCCATGGGAAAAATGGACATACGTCTTATGAGTGTCCATATAGAAAGAAAGATGGTGGTGAAATTCTCATTACCAAAGAACAAGGATGGAATGTTGAGGCAGAAGATGATGAGGGTGGAAGATCCTTGATGATGAGGAAATTTCTCTTAAAGCCAGAGAAGGAGTCAGAGAATCCATCCCAAAGGAACAGACTATTTTGGACTACTTGCAAGACCAAAGACAGAGTATGTAAAGTCATCGTGCACAGTGGTAGCACAAAAAATCTCGTTTCTACTGAGATGGTAGAAAAGATGGAGCTGGAGACTATTGTACACCCAAGCCCATACAGAGTTTTGTGGCTACAAAAAGGACATCAGGTAAATGTCACTAAACAGTGTTTAGTTGAATTTAAAATAGGAGGATATAAGGATGAAATATTATGTGATGTCATTCCCATGGATGTGTGTCATATATTGCTGGGTAGACCATGGCAATATGACATGAATGTGGTTCATGATGGGAGAAAGAACACATACACCCTGGAAAAAAATGGGAGGACTCACATGTTGTTGCCAATTAAGGACAAAGAATTAAAACCATAGGTAAACAACACTATACTTCTCATGAGTGGGAACAAAATTCTTAAGGAGGTTAAGAAGAAGGAAGACACACAATTTATTGTGGTCAAGAAGCCTAGACTTGTTTTAACCAATACAAGAGTGGATGATTTACCAGAGGAAATCCAGGAGTTACTGGAAGAGTTCGTTGATATAGTAGTGGACGAACTACCTCATTCATTGCCACCGATCAGAAGTATAAGCCATCACATTGATCTTATACCTGGAGCGAGTTTACCAAACAAAGAAGTGTACAGATTTACGCTACAGGAGAATGAAGAAGTTAAGAGACAAGTCCAGGACTTAATGGACAAAGGATTGATTAGAGAGAGCTTGAGTCCATGTGTTGTTCTAACCGTGCTCAGCCCAAATAAAGATGGAGGCTGGAGGATGTGCATCGACTCAAGAGTGATCAATAAGATTACCATCAGATATAGATTTCCATTACCAAGGATGGATGATTTGATGGATTTCTTGAGTGGAGCAAGATTTTTTTCAAAGATTGATTTGAAAAGCGGATATCATCAAATTCGCATGAGAGGAGGTGATCAATGGAAGACAACGTTCAAGACAAATGAAGGGTTGTATGAATGGCTTGTTATGCCATTTGGCTTAACAAATGTGCCTAGTACTTTCATGAGATTGATGAATGAAGTCCTGAAGGAGTTCATCGGGAAATTCGTCATTGTATATCTTGATGATATATTGATTTTCAGCAAGACTGAAGAAGAACAATTGAAGCATTTAGCTGCAGTGATGGGGAGATTACAGCCAGAGAAATTACTGATAAATACAAAGAAATCATCATTTATGAGGATGAAACTCATTTACTTGGGTTTTGTTATCTCTGCAAATGAATTGAAGATGGATCTAGAAAAGGTGAATGCGATTAAGAATTGGCCATCGCCGAAAGGTGTGTTTGAAGTTTGAAGCTTCCATGGTTTAGCTAGTTTCTACAGGAAATTCATCCGAAATTTTAGTGGGATTATCACACCGATGATGGATATGGCGAAGAAAAGACATAAATATTTTCATTGGATAGAGGAAGCAAAGAAAATATTCAACTTGTTGAAGAAGAAGATCATTGAGCAGCCAATTTTGGTTTTGCCAGATTTTAGCAAGACATTTCAGGTCAGGTGTGACATGAGTGGGTTTGCAATTGGAGCAGTCTTGAGCCAAGAAGATAGGCCAGTTGCATACTTCAATGAGAAGCTAAATGAAGCGAAGGTTAAATACTCAACATATGATAAAGAATTTTATGCAGTCATACAAGCGCTGAAGAAATGGAGACATTACTTGGTTCCCAAAGAGTTTGTTTTGTACAACGATAATCACGCTTTGCAATTACTGACTCAATAGGAGAAGTTGAACCAAAAGCATGCAAAATGGGCTGAATTCATGCAGAATTTTACTTTTGTGATTAAGCATTTTTTTGGAAATGCTAACAAAGTTGTTGATGCTTTGAGCAGAAAATGTTTTCTTATGCAGGAATTCAGAGTCAAAACTTTGGGTTTTGATAACCTCAAAGAAATGTACAAGGATGACCCAGATTTTAAGGAAGCGTATGAGGCATCTGAGAATCCAATTCTTAGGGACAGAAGCCAATGGATTGAATACATGATCCAGGATGGGTTATTGTTCAGGGGCAATCAGTTATGTATTCCAAAATGCACCATGAGGAAGAATTTGTTGAAGGAAAAACACAGTGGAGGATTGGTCGGACACTTCGGTCATGATAAGACATTCTCAAAATTGAATGGCTCATATTTTTGGCCAGGGATGAGGATAGATGTTAAGATATTTGTGGAGAGATGCAGAATTTGTCAGCACACTAAAGGAAGAAGGCAGAACACAGGGTTATATCAACCATTACCCATACCAGAAAGTTCGTGGGATGCAGTGAGCATGGATTTTATATTGGGACTGCCAAGAACACAAAGAGGATGTGATTCGATCTTTGTGGTAGTCGAAATATTTTCCAAGATGGCACATTTTATACCATGCCAGAAAACCAGTGACGCAACTCATATTGCGAACCTGTTTTTCAAAGAGGTCGTTAGACTTCACAGCTTGCCAAGGAGTATCATTTCAGATCGAGATACCAAGTTTGTGGGACATTTCTGGAGGAATTTATGGAGGAAGCTGGGGGAAAGTTTGTCTTTTAGCTCAGCGTATCATCCTCAAATGGATGGACAGACAGAAGTTGTGAACAGAAGCTTGGGAGATTTGTTGAGGAGCCTAGTGACTGAACACCACAGTCATTGGGATCACATTCTACCACAGGTGGAATTTTCTTATAATGATTCGATCAATAGAAGCATAGGGCAGAGTCCATTCCAGATTGTATATGGAATGCAGCCAAGGGGAGTTTCTAAATTGAAAGATTCAGAACAAGTTGAATTCAGGAGTGTTAGTGCAGAGGACTTTGCAGAAGTGATGAAGGATCTTCACAGACGAATTAAGGAGCGATTCCAGAGTTCAAATCAAGAATACAAGCACAGAGCAGATCAACACAAGTGAGAAATTCAATTTGAAGCTGGTGATCTAATTCTTGCACATCTGAGGAAGGAAAGGTTCCCAAGGGGAACATATAACAAACTGAAAATGAAGAAGATTGGACCATGCAAGGTCGCAAAGAAATTTGGGGCAAACGCATATGAGATTGAGTTACCGATGGGATCAGAATTTCACCAATATTCAATGTTGTGGATTTGTACCCTTACAGGGCTGAAGAAACAGGAACAAAGAATGAACAGACAGAGGTTCAGTGGACCAAATAAATGCCTGTAGCTGAAAATCCACAGACGGAAAGTATAATTGACAAGAGAGTTAGCAGGAAGACCAGAAGAAAAGAGTATTTTGAATACTTGGTCAAATGGAAGGGACATCTAGTTGAAGATGCCATTTGGGAAGATGAAGCAGAAATTCAGAAGCATGGACAGACCATGCAAGAGCTCATGAACAACAGTTCATGAAAATTTTCAAGCGAGGGAGTATGATGCAGGAGCATCGTGCAAAGCCAAAGAACGTGACTAAGCCAAAGAAATAGTTGGATGCACAGAGGAAGAAAAAGAGCACTTTTTCATAAGAACCATTTTAAATCTTGAAACAAAAGGCATTAATGTAATAGTTAGGAAGAAGGCGTACTTTGCATTTATATCTTGGAGGATGTAAACAGATCATGAGTGATTTTCTCTCATCTATCGATGTAAATGACATTTAAGCCCAGTTAATGAAAGTAGGTAGGTTTGAATTAATAGATTAGACAATTTAGAGAGTAGGAGGGAAAACAGATATAGAGACCCTCATTCTTGTATAGTTGTATTATTAGCATAGAAGAGAAGAGAAGAGAGTTGCATCATTTGAACATTAGCATAGAGCAAAAGAAGAGAGTTGTAGCAGAGAGATGTAGAGAAGAACCCATGTACAAAATATTTGAATTAATATATGGAGCTTTGAATCAGACTCATGGTGTTATGATGTTTTTTGTGTATACATGTTGAATGGTATGCTCATGGTTGTTTTATTCTCTCTATTATGCATTTGTTTAATACTGTGTGTATGTAGGATTTCATGTTGAATGTTTGAAGTCTGAGAGAGAGAGAGAATGAGTTTCAATTGTTTCTCTTCCTGAGAGAGAATTTCCTGCAAGGATTGTTGTGAAGCATCCACAAGGTGTGCGTCATTGAAGGTCTGAGTTTTACCTTAGAAAGATCAGGAGGGATACCATTGTTCTCATTCCAGTATAAGTGTAGGAGGAGCACAAAGGCTATGCAAGGAGTGCGCAGGCTGTCGAGAGTCTTAGGACTTATCAACTAAGGGAAATATTTGAGGACTACTATTTCAAAGAGTGCATAGATTCGAGAGGTCGAATACCAAGGAGTATTTGAAATGTTGTTGCAAGGAGTTCGTGCAGGAGTTCTTTCAAGGCTTGAAGTTGCCAGAGAAAGCTCAGGAGGGTTAACACCTTTGAACACTTCAAAGGAGGAAAAAGATTGAAATACTTCAAAGGGAGATGAGGGTCAAAGTCATCCAGTAGAAGTAAAGTTCAGAAAGAATAACTTTGGTTCATTTCACAGAAACTATCAGGGAGGGACGAAAGGTCGAAATTCTCTGTGGAGAATTCGTGAAGCCACGAAGACCGTAGGATCTGGAGGAGTTGCAAGGTGGATAAGGTATAGATGAATCCATTCTGTTGGTGTCAAGATTCATGTTGACCATTGATCATGATCTATCTAAGCCATCATATCATTTCAGCATTTCGGGGATCTTGATGACAAGGAATTGAGCACAGTGGAACGAAATTTCTGAAGTCGCGAGTTGCGATAGGAATTGGCATGGAGTTTTGGGATTTTGGCACTTCAGGTGTCGGGAAATGGAGGAGGCGGTGCTTTGGGATCGACAGTCTCGAAAGGCCGAAAAGGTTGGAGAGACAGGTGGCAAGGATCCATGTCAGAGACAGAGGACAACGAAGAAGACAGGTGGCGCACTTGTCTCCAGGCAGAGTCAAGCTTCGTTGATTGTTTCAAGATTTCATAGGTTGGAGAGCCAGAAGTCTTGCATCAGGATTCGTGAAGTCAAGAAGCCTGAAATTTTGAATCGGTGGAAAGTTCTGTGAGAAGCCATCCTTTTCTAAACATTTTTGTAAATCGACATTTCTGGTTTCGGCAATATAGGGCCGAGAAACTCAACAATAGGGATCGCGAAATTGTGAGACCCAAAGTCCCAATAAGCGGAGGGCACGATGCTCTTGTGGTCAAGGAGATTTGGGTTGGCGCCTAGTGTTTGTTCACGTAGGCTCAATTCATAAGGACCTGTGGATACACCATGAGTGTATGAGACATTCCCGAGGGGAAGTTGGAGAGTCAATCGGACTCAAGAGACAGATTTAGAACGATCCTGCGCGGACCTCGACCCGAGGGTTCAGGGGTTCTGCATCACAGACTCTCACTTTCGTAGACCCTCCCAACTATCCACTCCCCTGCAAACCCTCCTAGCTACCCACTCCCCCGTAGACCCCCAGAAATACACCACTCTAACCCTGACACACCCTCCCAGCTATCACTCTGCCGTAGACCCTACCCTGACACATTCTGCAGACCTATCCCATCCCTTCCCTACCTCTCGGCCTTTGACTACCCATAGCGACTTCTTATAAAGTCATGCCCATTCTTCACTCACTAAATTTTATTAATTATAATATATATCTTATGTTAATTTATTATATATGATATATATATAAAATCTATATATACATATGTAAATATAAAATAAAATTAATATAAATATATAGTAAAAATTAATATAAATATATAGTAAAAATTAATATTTAAATTAAAAAATAAATAAAGAAATAAATAAAATCGCAAGGATGGTCAACAACGAAGAAATTAAGGCTGGCATGAAAAAATGCAGAGATGAAGTCAACAGTGTAAGGTACCAACTTAACAATGTGAAAAAAACGCAAAAATACATGAATGAAAAAATCGATAAATTACTCAAGACTGAGAGCAAAATTGATCGGTTAATACAACAAGGTGAAAGATTATTGGTGCTCTCTAAAAACGATAAAACTGAAACAAACATAAGACTTGATGAACATAGTGAAAAAATTAAACAATTAACAGAACATGTTGAGGCCTTATTCATAGAGCCCTTGGCTTATCGAAGACCACCACTATGTCTAGAAATACCAGAAACAAATTTAGAAAATCAAGGGAACTAAGAAATTCTAGAGGAAAATTTTTCGAGAAATATACACACACCCAGATTCCACGATAGAGATTACTAGAAATTTAAAAAGGAGTTACCAAAGTATGACAGCAAGGATCATAGAGGAGTTGTTGTTTGGATAAACAAAATGGATGGAATTTTTGAATCGAACCTCCCGCTAGGTGAACGAGAGAAGGTAATCACAACCTCTAACAGTATAGAAGGAGAATCTTATGATTGGTACCTTTGGTGGTCCAGGAAATGTGATGCACGTTCCTTCCACTGGAATAATTTTACAACAGCCCTACTTAAAATATTTCATGACGAAGAGGATGACGACCTGTATAACAAGTTCGTATATCTCAAACAAAAGGGAAATGTAAACAATTATACACACGAATGGGAGGTTCTAGCAATAAGGCAATGTAGATTCACAGATGAGCAACTCATCAAAATGTACATATATGGCCTAAAAGATTACATTCGTAGTGAAATTAAACTATGGAATCCTAAAACAATTGAGGATGCAAGACACGCAAGAAGGCTAATAGAACAAAAAAACAAGTTCAATAAACCAACATTCACAAGTCCAAAAAGGTTAAATAAATATCTAGACGGTAGAACTAACAAATACAATACAAACAAACCTAACAAATATTTACCACCTCATTTAAGGGAAGGTCAACATGGATGATTTTAAGGATGGAAATTTATTTTGAAATGTAGAAACCTTGGCAAATCTTAGTAATCATTCATATGCCAACTATAAATGTTTGGTGATATTTTTGTAAAAATATTCAAATTTCTAAGGATTCTATATAGTTTGTATACAATTTTGGAGATTTTTAAGGTAAAATGTTTTTATCTTATACAATTTGGGTGAATCATTTTTAGAATAGCGAATCTTTTTTTCAGAAAACCCATGGAAAATTAGCCAATGAGAGAAATTTAGCCCCTAAAATCATCCCTGGGTCAAGCCAGTCATCAAGACTCAAATAAAAAATGGGAAAGAAAATGTCGATATTATGGAGACAAATGGTTGCCTGGGCACAAATGCAACAATAAAAAATTATATTCTTGTAAAGAAGAGAAAGAATCAAGCACATATGACAGTGATTTAGATAACAAAAGTGAAGAGGAAGGTGAGGCCCCCAATATAGAAACTTATGAGGCCATGCCCAAGATATCCTTGGCTGCAATAACAGGAATAGCACAATTACAAATGTTAAAACTAGAAGGGCACATAAAAAAACAAAATGTCACCATTCTAGTCGATACAGTGAGCACCCATAATTTCATAGATTTAAATGTTGCAAAGGATCTAAATCTATTCGTATATCTGGCCGGGGATATAAGAGTAATGGTGGAAGATGGAAAAAAAATTGATGGCATAGGAAAATGTCACAAGATCAAGATTCAAGTAGCATATTACGAATTAGAATCTAGATTCTACACCATACCTTTGGGAGGAGTAGACATCGTCTTTGGAATTCAATGGTTACAAATGCTAGGGACCTATTATGCAAATCACCAAAAACAATTTATAAAATTCAAATGGGAAGGAAGATAATATGAATTATATGGATTACAGCCGCCTCCCACCCAAATTATATCCTCACAAAAAATGGAGAAACTAATTCGAAAAGGAGCACCAACTCACATGGCACATTGTCATCAGATGCAGTTATTAACAACAAAAATAGTCAAGTCGCAACATTTGGAGATTCAACCATTAATCCAAAAATACGACAAGGTATTCCAAGACTTACCTGTGAAGTTGCCACCTAATAGAAACATAGAACATATAATTGAGCTTAAGCCAGATTGAACACCAGTTAATATTAGACCTTATTGATATCCTCACCACCATAAGATAGAAATAGAAAGGATAATTCAAGACCTATTGAAATGTGGGGTTATTACGAGAAGAAGGAGCCCATATACAACCCCAGTAGTACTAGTTTGAAAAAAGGATGGATCTTTCAGACTATGTATAGACTATCGAGGGTTAAATAAAATAACTATAAAAAAATAAATTCCCTATACCCTTCATAGATGAGTTACTAGATGAACTCCATGGAGCTAAATACTTCTCAAAATTGGATTTAAGATCAGGGTCCTACCATATTAGAGTAAGATTAGAAGATCTACAAAAAACTGCTTTTCAAAAACATGAAGGTCATTATGAATTTAAAGTCATGTTGTTCGGTCTAACTAATGCACTAGCTACCTTCCAAGAAACTATGAATCAACTTTTTCACCCCTACTTAAGGAAGCTCATATTGGTATTCTTTGATGATATTCTTATTTACAGTAAAACTTGGAAGAAGCATATGAATCATTTAGAACATGTACTTTCTCTCTTAGATAAAAATCATTTCTATGCCAAACTATCAAAATTTTCCTTTGGTAAAGAAGAAGTAGAATATCTTGGTCATGTCATATCTCGAGAACAAGTCAAGGTGGACCCTGAAAAAATCAAGGAAATCACAAAATGGACCAAACCAAATAACATATCAAAACTAAGGGGATTCCTTGTGTTAGCACCAGAAGTCACCCCTGGATTGCAGCAGAGGTAAGCCCAGTACCCATCAGTTTTAGGTGGATGTTGGTTTAAATGGGTGGAGGTCAACAGACAAAACTCAACACTAGAATGATGTTACAACACAGAACCAGACAAGAAATGCACAGGGAAGTGAGGGCCACATTAACTTCAGTCAATGGATTGAGTTTAAAGGTGATCAAAGGGAAGACTTGGTGAGAAAACAAACAAAGCTTCTATGGGCATCCAAATTTCCAGTAGCTCCGAGAGGAAAATATCAAGCTCGATGATTCTCTTGAGCCCAAATTTCAGACACTGAAATGTGTCCATATGAAACAGTCACAACAGCACAATGATCAAACCTACATCACTATGTGGCCATAACAGCTCGATTGGATCATCCAATTCCGATCCATTCAGTGCGAGAGGGAAAAATATAACAAGGAGAGCTGATTAAAACTGGTCACAAAACTACTGTAATCAAGCCTACATTACAGCAGCATAACAACCCTCGATTGGATCCTCCAATTCTGAGTGTCTTAACATAGTGTTTACAGAGATATGGAAAGAAACTAAATTCTATTAACTGAAAGTCTCAAATTGATTACATAACCAGATATAGCTCTGGTGTTAAAACATATTACAAAAATGGGAGCTCTTTTCAACCAAAGACCTTAACAAAATATAAAAAAATGAGTATTTATACTCGAAGAAACTTGCTCCCTTTAGAAGAACTCTTTGGTAATTGCATTCAAGGCTTGGTGTTTGCATTTTATTCTGTCATATTGCACTTGCATTCTTCTATCAAATGAAAGATCAGATCAATATGGGCTTCACAAGAAAATCCATGACAGGGGAACTTTCGGCTGACACTCTACCCTCCACGACTAGATATTCCATGCTTTCCATTTATGTGGTGAAATGAGTTTTCAACTACGTTCCCCATTTTGATTTACTACTTTTATTGGTATCATGAAAAGACCTGACATCCATGAATTATCTAGGAAAGCTCACAACTCCTTTGAGTCAATTTTGGTGTCATGAGGCCAAGCAGATCCTTCTTAGTGACTAGCGTGGGTGCTTCAGTCTCTTGTAGAGCTCCTTTCCATCACCCACATGACCTCGGGCCATGATCTCGGGCTTCCTATGTGAAATTTTGGGATTTCATGTTTTGGGAGTCTTCATTCCTCTTGATTGCAAATATCCCAATGCCCGAGTCCTCGAAATGACCCTTCTCAGATCGATGGCCAGATTTACTCTGAGTTCAATGTCTAGGACACTTTCACATAAACCTTAGCTATCTACCACTCAATAGGTGATTACCTCTCTTTGTAGTCTTGCTTTTCATATAACCATAGGCTATGATCATGGGCCCAACTCCAGGGCGCTTCACGATTTCACATTACACGAACTCATGTCTTGCTCCACCTTGAAACCTCTGAGTCACGAAATCGTGATTTCTTGGATCAGGTTCCATGCACCCTCTAAAATAGAGGGCCTAGATCATTTCATCATTTCTCATTTCACGAACTCATGGATCTGCCCTTTGATTGCTCCACCCTGTGAGTCAGCAAAACGTTGATCCCATGCCATGCATCCTTCCTGGTACCAATGGCTAGGATTGACCTCACGATTTCACACATATGTCTAACACTAAACTTTGTGTAACTCTCAGATCCCGATCACTCGATGTTCATTGATCTGATATGCCTGATGGATCTTTGCCGTTGAAAATTGATCTCGTGCTTGATGGGATTTTCACCAACCAGATAAGTGTGTGCCTTTACACAATTGTGCCCCGACTTTGGATGAAAAACATTTGTGGGTTTCTTAAGCCCACTTGTTTCGCATTTGGTCACCCAATGGCCAACTCTAAAGTAAAACATCCCCTACAAGAATATGTGATAACATTAGGCTCCATGGGGGATAGAGTCCTCCCCACGAGGCTCTAAGATTTATTTTGTAGTTCCAATCGTCTTCTATTGGGCTATGGAGTCAAGCTCAAAACACCCTACTGAGGAAATAAGGTCGATAAGTAAAAAAAAAAAAAAAAAACACATGTTCCAAGGAGCTTATTTATATACAATCCTAAATTAATTGATTTGTACACAATGCTAGGTGAATGCAAACTTCCACCGTAGCCATTCAAGTAAATTCCTAACTGGAACCTCCTTCACTCTGTCGATGATTGGTAATAGATAATGTAACCGTGATAGTAGAATGATTTCATTCTTCATATTTTCTCCAAGGGCTGAAGTGGAGATAAAATTGGGTGGCTCCAAGATATGAAGGAAATGCCACTCCATGTACTCATTGACAGGCTCATAGAATGAGTGGAAAATTCTGGAAGATTTGTAACAGGCAGCTTTCTCTACTACACAGCTTCTCACACAAGGTTGAATATCTCTAGAAGGCACAGGTGGATGAGAAGTTGATGCAGGATGACTATTCTCAGGCAATGGATGCTCACTAATAGGCTCTGAACAGGAGATAAATTGCTCCTCATGTTTCTCCTCTGGTTCTTCTTCTTAGCTTTCCCAAGGGTCATATTCGTAATCATCATAAATAGGAACCATGAGAAAACTCTACTCTTCATCATGCTACTCGGGATGGTTGATTTCCTTGCAATGATTTTTCTTAATGAATAGAGGGTAAGGCTTTGTTGTATGTTCTAGGAAATCTGGCATATCCAGCTCATAATGTGATTTGTAGCTATCATATATAGGTTGGCTGCTCCTCTGGTCAGCAAACTGTGATGTGGGCCTCTGTTGTTCCTCATATGAATAATCATCAAATCTTGGGACATCATGTGTGTCAGGAGTAGGATGCAAAGCCTCTACAGTTATGAAAGCTTCATTATCATCCTCACTAGAGCTTCCAAGAACATCCGCCTCAGGGACTGGAAAATCCTCTACGCTTTCTTTAGATTCAAACCTTTCTAGTTTGGTAGAGAGAGATTTTACCAGTTCCATTACTTCACCCAAAGCATATTCTTCCTCCTCACATTCTTCATCCTCACATATTTCATTAGACATGGTCATATCTGGAACACAACATTTATACTCCTCACAACAGTTATGAAAAATAAACTCAGAGGAATAAAATTTTTGACAATGCTTATTGAAAGATGTACGAAACTGCTTCAGGGAAGAGATGTTAGCCTGGCGGTAAGGAGAAATACCACTCACGAGCATCTCCTTCTAATGAGAACATGAACATTTTCAATAATACACCCTCATGATGTATTCCCCACTAATGCATGAATTTATGAAACTCACAGAGATGCTCGGTAGGGTTTTCATCTTTATGCTCTCTAAATTTGGGCAAAAAATCACCCCATTCATTTGGATTAGGAACAACATTGGGAAAACCAGGAACAAAGGAGAAAATAAAGAGAGCAAACCTTCGAGCCAGGATTGTTTCCATATTGAACCAGTGGAGTCACCAATCGATCCCTTAACCGTGGAGTCACCATGTGAATGATATGTAGTAAGAGTGTGTCTAGTCTTTGTTCACCATCAAAGGACATATCTGATCGTTTTGTTCTCCCAAGGGGCTACTAGGTGTAGCCAGAAGCAATCACACTGAAACAACGGATCCAAGACAGTGGAGTTGTCAGGTGCAAGCATAATCTTCAAATGTTCTGATCTTTGATGCACCTTCAGAATCATAAGTTCATTGTCATTCTACCCAGGGAAAATCTTCAATTCATCCCCGAAAACGATACCAAAAATTTTAGCACTAAAAGTCACCCCTGGATTGCAGCAGAGGTATGCCCAATACCCATCAGTTTTAGGTGCATGTTGGTTTAAATGGGTGGAGTTCAATGGACAACACTCAGCACTAGAATGATGTTACAACACAAAACCAGACAAGAAATTCATAGGGAAGTGAGGGTCACATTAACTTCAGTCAGTGGATTAAGTTTAAAGGCAAGTAGAGGGAAGACTTGGTGAGAAAAAAAACAAAGATGATATGGGCATTCGGATTTTCAGCAGCGTCGAGAGGAAAAACTCATGCTCGATGATACTTTCGAGCCCAAATTTCAGACACTGAAGTGTGTCCAGATGACACAGTCACAAAAACACAATGATCAAACCTACATCGCTATGTGGCCATAACAACTCAACTGGATCCTCCAATTCCAAGCCATTTAGTGCGAGAGGGAAAAATATAACAAGGAGAGTTGATTAGAACTGGTCACCAAACTACTGTAATCAAACCTACATTACAGTAGCATAACAACTCTCGATTGGATCCTCCAATTCCGAGTGTCTTAACATAGTGTTTGCAGAGATATGGAAAGAAATTGAATTCTGTTAACTGAAAGTCTCAAATTGATTACATAACCAGACACAGCTCTGGTGTTAAAAAGTATTACAAAAATGGGAGCTCTTGTCAACCAAAGACCTTAACAAAATATCAAAACTGAGTATTTATACTCAAAACAGCTTGCTCCCTTCAGAAGCAAACTTTGGTCGTTGCATTCAAGTCTTGGAGTCTGCATTTTCTTCTTTCAGATTATACTTGAATTCTTCTGTCAGATGCAAGATCGGATCAGTATGGGCTTCATAAGAAAATCCATGACAGGGGAACTTTCGGATGACAATCTTCCCTCCATGGCCAGATCTTCAATTCTTTCCATTTATGTGGTTGAAATAGATCTTCCATTCTTTCCATTTATGTGGTGAAATGAGGTTTCAACCACCTTCCCCATTTTCATTAATTACTTTTATTGCGATCAGGAAAAGACCTGACATCCATGAATTATTTAGGCAAGCTCACGACTCCTTCGAGTCAATTCTGGCATCGTGAGGCCACACAGATCCTTCTCTGCGACTAACGTGGGCACTTTGGTCTCTTGCAAAGCTCCTTTCTATCTCCCATGTGACCGTAGGCCATGACCTAGGGCTTCCTATACGAAATTTCAGGATTTCGCATTTTGGGAGTCTTCATTCCTCTTGATTGTAAATATCCCAATGCCCGAGTCCGCGAAATGACTCTTCTCAGATCGACGACCAGATTTACTCTTAGTTCAATGGCCAGAACGCTTGCATGGAAACCTCAGTTGTATGCCTCTTAATAGGCGATTACCTCTCTTTGTAGCCCTGCTTTCCATATAACCATAGGTTGTGATCATGGGCCCAACTCTCGGGCGCTTCACGATTTCACATTTCGTGAACTCATGTCTTGCTCCACCTTGAAACCTCCAAGTCACGAAATTGTGATTTCTTGGATCAGATGCCACGTGTCCCTCTGAAATAGATGGCCCAAATAATTTTTTCATTTCACATTTCGCGAACTCACGGCTCTGCCCTTTGACTTCTCCACCTCGCTAGCCAGTGAAACATTGATCCCCTGCCACGCGTCCTTACCAGTACCAATGGATAGGATTGACCTTGCGATTTCGGGCCTCTGTTTGGTGCTAAAATTCATGTAACTCTCTGATCTCGATCACCTGATGGTCACCGACCCGATCTGCCTGATGGATCTTCGTTGTTGAAAACTGATCCCATGCTTGATGGGATTTTCACTGACTTAGATAAGTGTGCACCTTTTCACAATCGCGCCCCGACTTTGGATGAAAAACATTTGTGGGTTTTTTAAGCCCACTTCTTTCGCATTTGGTCACCCAATGGCCAAATCCAAATGAAAACATCCCCTGTAATAATATGTGATAACACCTTGTTTTAATAGGTTATTATCGAAGATTTATCAAAAACTACGCTCATTTAACAACACCCTTGTCAAACCTATTAAAGAAAAATTCCTTCAAATGGGACAATAGTGCACAATAATGTTTTGAAACATTAAAAAGGGTTATGTTGTTTACACCTGTATTAACAACACCATATTTTGCAAAACCCTTTGTAGTGGAATGTGATCATCAGGAATTGGAATAGGAGTAGTATTAATGCAATATGGCCAACCGATATCATTTGAAAGTCGAAATCTCAACAAAAAGGAAGAGTTAAAATCTACTTATAATAAGGAAATGTTAGGTATTATGCATGAATTAGCGAAATGGTGACAATATCTCTTTGGAAGCAAATTTTCGATACACACTGATCACAATAGTCTCGAATACTTACTAAGAAAAAAAACATTGTCCACAGAACAACAAAAGTGGATGGAGAAACTTTCCACCTTTGATATGGAAATAATACACAAAAAAGGGAAAGACAACGTAGCTGTTGATGCACTATCATGAAAAGATGAGGAAGTAAGTGCATATGCAACAACAATAGTCGTTCCATATTGGTTGAATGAGATTCGCATTATGTATGCCAAATATCCTGAATCTAATTCCATAATCAACAATTTAGACAAAAACCCCAAATTTGAATGGAAAATGGACATTTTATTGTACAAGAACAGAATCTACCTAATTCCATCCTCAAAATTTAAAATGAAAGTTTTAAGGGAGTCACACAGCTCCCCAACATCATGACATGTGGGTTTTTTCAAAACCTACTATAATGCACGACAATCATTCTATTGGAAAGGAATGAATAAGGATATTCAAATAATTGTTGTCGAATGTCAAATTTGTCAAAGGAATAAAAATGAAAATGTTATGACTCTAGGATTACTTCATCCCCTACATATTCCTGAACAAAAATGGGAAGAAATTTCAGTGGATTTCATTGAAGGGCTACCCATGTATGAAGGGAAGGATGATTTTTTTGTGGTGGTTGATATATTAACCAAATATGCACATTTCATGGAAGTAAGAAAAACTGACCCAACAAAACAAATTGTAGATGTTTTTTGGAAAATCTTTTATAAGTTACATGGGTTTCCAAAGGTAATTGTCATAGATAGGGATGCAAAATTTAAAGGAAATTTATAGAAACAATTTTGCAAAAATACAATAATATCTCTTAATATGAGCTCCACTTGTCATCCACAAATAGATGGACAAACAAAAATAGTAAATAAAGGCTTAGAAACGTACCTACGGTGCTTTGTGATAGATACGAAAAATAAATGGTCTCAATGGTTACACTTAGTTGAATGGTGGTATAAATCTACTTATCACGCATCCGTTAAAATGACCCCCTTCCAAGCCTTATATGGTTACGAACCACCTAAATGGAAGGAGTTTTCACTAATAAATACTAAGGTCCAAGAAGTAAGAAATAAGCTATAGGAAGAACAAAAAATCATACAAATATTAAAAGAGAACCTATCAACAATTTGTTATCGAATGAAACAACTAGCAGACCAACATAGGTCAGAAAGAGAATTTGAAGAAGGCGATTAGGTGTTTGTATGACTCCAACCCTAAAAACAATTATCCCTTAGGAAACAAGGGAAGAACAAATTAGCCCCAAAATTCTATGGAACCTTTCAAATTAACAAAAAAATTAGCCAAGTAGCTTATAGATTGGATTTTCCAGAAAATTGTCGCATCCACATTGTCTTCCATGTTTCATGTCTAAAAACAATGCTTGGAAAAGCTCAACCAGTGAAAACAGAAATCTTTGAATTCGATGACGAAGGAATATCTTATCAAATGGAAAAACATTCTAGAAGAAGATTCATCATGGGAGTCTGAACAATTCCTCCGACAATACCCATCCCTACCATTGCTTTGAGGAAAAAGAAAAATATTAAGAGGGTGGAAATGTTACAACATAAAAATGATAATAATAAATATAATAAATTGTAATAATAATTAATATCATTTAATTAAATCAAGAGGCACGTACCTCCTCACCTCGTGATCAGTCAATGCTATATAGAAACCATCACGAGGGTAGTGTAATCATCATTCTTATCATATTCAATCAAATATTAATACTCAGAAATATTCATTCTCAGTGAATAAGAGTTTTCATGTTACAAACAACAACAATCTAAGGACTCACAAAATCAAAGAGGAAGAGAGAAAAAATGGATAGACAAGTCCATAATTCAATGTTATTATTGCAGAAAGTGATCCAGGATTTTCTGTGAGATCTTTCTCTACAAAAATCCTATGATGAGGACATTTTACTGACGCTTAATCGCACATGAACATGAGAAAATAATCATTAATCATTACATATGGAAATGAGAAAAACCATCATAATTAGGTGCATATGTGTAATTAAATCTTCTACTTAACCGAGCGAGAATGCAACCAAAAATCACACATATAATTTGACACACATGTGTTAACGAAGTTCACTAGACTTTGTTGGATACATCTCTGGATCCTCTTGGAATATGAATCACTTTATTATCCTTCATTTAGCAGGGATAAAAACTTCTCAAAAAATGTGCTACATGCTCCTTACAGGGATAAAACCCAGAGAAACCTTCTCTTACACAAAGAACTTAAGGCTCTCACATAAGTGACATTTCTTTAGACACCAGAAGGACTACATTCCTATCAATGAAAATCTCTCTCAAAGGGGCCTAGATGTTGATTTTAACATTGTATAATTATTTATTGCAAATATATTTTCAATAAAATAATAGAAAATATACAGTTGAAAATACACAGATTACACAGACACTTTTCCCATGGAAACCCAAATCGAGAAAACCAACATCTTCTATATTCATTCACACATACATTGTTTGCAATAAAATATATATAAAGGAGTGAGAGAGATCCAAAAACCTAATTCAATGAACTCGATTAGTCAACAAACCTAATTCCTTAATCGAAAATAGAAAACCATCGGTGAAAAACCATGTGCCAAAAAACTGCCTAAAAATGGACACGAAAACTGATATTTTTTGTTTCAGGGGCGATGCCCCTGAACCCCCACGAAGGTGGGATCCAACCCTCTCTTACTCCCTTTCACACCCAATGTAATGTAGATATTTATTCTACTCATGCAAAGAATATAAAACATATCCAACATTCTCCCACTTTTTGTTTTTCTTTTCATACAGAGTTACATAGTCAACAATCGAGGGCAGAAGATCCTCTACACCAAGAGAACTTCACATTGCTCACATATTTTGTTAATGAATCTACAACTATTCAAATTATCCACCTTCATCAGTAACACCTTCTTTTCTTCAACCATTTCTCTCAAAAAATGATATTGAACATCAATATTCTTTGTCTTTGAATGATAAGTTGGGTTCTTCGGCAAAAAATTTGCACTCTGACTGTCACACTCTATCCGTATAGCTTGTTTTACCAACCCAATACTAGAACACAATATTTTTAGCCATAATCATTCCTTTCTTGCATGAATGGCTGCCATGTATTCAGCTTATGTAGTTGAAATTTCCACTACAGACTGTCTTTTGCTCATCCAACTGATTGCTCCTCCAAACAGGTTAAACACATACTCGCTTGTAGATCTTCTACTATCATGATATTCAGCCTAGTCTGCATCCACAAAGACATGTATGTCCAACACTATGTCCAAAACTGGTCTTCCTTGGTAGCGCAATACATAACTAGTAGTGCCACACACATACCTAAGAACTCTCTTTATTGTTGTCCAATGCTCCATCCCTAGTTTTGACATATAAATGCTCAAAACTCCCACTGCATGTGCAATGTCTGGTCTAGTACATAACATTCCATACATCAAACTGTCATCTGCACTCGCATATGGAACATCGGACATGTCCTCCTCCTCTTCCTGTGTCTTGGGACACTGATCCACAAATAACTTTACACCTACATAAATGGGGACCTTGATCGATTTACATTCATATATAATTAACCTATGCAATACCGTCTCCACATATTTTATCTAATTTAACCAGAGTTTCATTTTTTTATGATCTCTTTTAATTTCCATGCCCAAAATGAAATTTCCAGCACCAAGATCCTTCATGTCAAATTTAGAGGACAATTGAGTTTTCACATCCTGGATAATCTCCTTGTTGTTTCCTATCAATAACATGTCATCCAAATATAAGAACAAATAAATCAAATGATCACCAATTAATTTTAAAAAACACAGTGATCCTCTTGGCTTCTTGTGAAGCCAAATCCCAACATATAAGTATCAAATTTTTTATACCACATCCTTGGTGATTGTTTTAAACCATACAGGGACTTTTTCAGCTTGCATACCAGCTCCTTATTTCCTTTCACAACAAATCCTTCTCGCTTCTTCATATAGATTTCTTCTTCTAGATCCCTATGTAGGAATGTTTTGTTCACATCCATTTGTTCTACCTTAAAATAAAATGCAACAACAACAGATAACATAAATCTAATAGAAATTAACTTGGCAGCAGGAGAAAAAAATCTCACCAAAATAAATTCGCTCAACCTGGCAATAACCCTTTGCCACTAACCGAGATTTGCATTTCTCCACTTTGTCTTCTGCATTCAGCTTCTTTTCAAATACCCATTTGTTTTCAATGGCCTTTCTTCTGTTTGACAACTCCACTAGATCCCAAGCCTCATTCTTATCCAAGGATTCCATTTCTTAAACCATGGCCTTTTTCCAGAGTTTTCCATCCTCTAAATCCACTCCCTCCCTAACAGTTATAGGATCATCATCAGTAATAGACAAAGAAAAATTTGAACGTAAATCAGGTGGGGTATACCTTTTCGGTAGCCTTTTTTCTCACACCGATCTCCTCAATACTAGAGTATGAGGATATTCTTCTTCTGATTCATGTTCTTTTGTAGAGTCCGATTCATCATCCTTTGGCTCAAACTATATTTTCTTTGGTTCTTCCTTGGTAGGAATTCCTATTTGACAACATGTTGGTTATTAATCTCTCTTCCTACTCCTTGGTTGACCTAGGTTCATATCTAAACAGGTTTCCAACAAAACCCTCTAAAACTATCGGACCTCCTAGTACACTAGAAGGAAGCACAACACACATAATGTACTGCATAGTCTCACCTGAGATAGCTCTATGGGTGACTACAATGCTCATATGCTTGCATTCTAGGACATAGTGGGGATCTGGGATTGTATTTCATCTTCTTATGCCTTGTTCTGATTGTTATTTATTTCAAGCTTAATATTCATTCATTTGCTAAATCCATGCATGCACTCTAACGGATCTCACAGAATTATCCATTCACCCATTCACAGTCTAACTACTCACAAAAGGAAAACATGCATTCACAACCCATAATACATGTGTTACCATGGTTCACCCCCTCCTGGGCTACGTCCACAAAGATTTGTCTTCTTATGCTCTTTTATTTATATTTTTGTGATATATGGTGCCACACACACTACAATTCAGATCATACAATCAAAAAATATGTTCCACAATCCTCTATGAGGCTGACTAGATCACACCAGACTCCTCGACCTGTGATCTAACCCTCAATACCTAGCTACTTGACTCTCCTACCTCTCAACAACTTACAAAAATGGTATCATATCTTACAACAATCTCCTTCACTGAACACAACACAACTTTGGAACCTCGACCTAGACCTCCTAGGTTCTTATTTATACTAATTTTCATCTTATCACCCGTTACACTCTCTTAAAAAAACCCTAACCCTAACATGGTTAGGTTTTTCCTTCATGTATGCCTTACATGCTTTCCTCCTTTGCATGTGGCTTTTCCTCACATGTGATGATTTTCCTTCCATCTGTCGTTTTCCAAATTGAGCCTTGATTTCCAAAAATGGACTTTTCCTCAAAATTTTCCTACGCCCAATAGGACCCCAACACTGACATGTGGCTTGTCCCAAGCCACCTAGATAGTGTGCACTCCCTGAATAGCCTCTGCTAAGCTATGTAACTTGTTTGCAAGTTCCCTTCCTCTTTCCTGGACCTATGTGGCCTTTTCTGTGAGCACTTCTAATGTTTGTGTTGTGATATCCTCATGGATCATTGTTGCTCACTCTTTCTGTGCTTGCACCATGTTCCTCTTCTCCTCCTCCAACTACATGATCATCTGCGTTGCTTTCTCTTGAAAGGGATCCATATGCTCTTGTCTTTCCTGCTTTTGTGTCTATGCTGCTTTTAACTCTGCCTGCAGCTTCTTCATATATTGTGTTCCTTTCAGACACTTTATGATACTCATTGTCTTTTTCCTCTGCTTGAGGTCTTGGATTGTTGTGCTTACCCTCTCTTCCTCCTGGTCCCACTGCTGGAATTGCTCGTCTTCCTCCAGCGCTGTCCAAAGTTGTGCTGCTTTGTCAAACAATCCTACTACTATGCTAACCTTTTTTTTTATCTCACCCATTTGACTTGTAGCTTCCTTTTTCCTTTGCTCCTTCACCTCAAGAGGATTCATGGGGTTGATTTTCTCCTTTAATTCCTTGATCTCCTGCCTGTAGCAATCAATTGTCTATGCGATGAGGTTGATCTTCTCCTCTGCAATTTTTTATTTTGTTTTCATGTTGTAATGGATGCGATGATACACCACTGGCAGACCCTGTTATATTTTTATTCACGTTCTTTTTCATCCTTGGTTTCGAGCTTGACATACTTGACTACCATCTCTCAGGCTTCCTGGTCATTCTTCATATGTTGCCATTCTATTGCATATTTTCTTGCACCTCACTACACCTCCTACGCAACACTGAACTGAATCTTGTACAATGCCTTAGTTGGTATTATTTCCATTACCAATTCTACTAGTGCCATATTCTTCAGTGGTGTCTGGGCTATGGCTTCATCCATTTGTAGCATGTTGGATGTGAATTGAAAGTTTGGGCTCTCCTGCACTATGGTTTGGATGGTATATTTCTCACTCGACGCGACCCCTACCTCTAATTTTGTTGCTGAGATGAAGAAATTTGTTCACCTTTCAGTTCTGTGCACTTCTCTTATCTTCTCTGGGACCTACCTTATGTTAACCAACTCATCTTCAATTTCGCCTCGTTGGTGTTGGGCATCTTCCAACTCTTCCACTGTGTGGTCTTGCACTTTCTTTGCCACGTGGTGTGTCATCCTTAGTGATATTATATTCTGGCAGTGATCCTTAAAGGGATTGATGCAGGTGGATATTGGTGGCCACCAACCTTTTTCAATTGGCTCAAAATAATTTTCTAGCAATTTTGGTAATTTACTATTTTTAGCAGTTTTTAACTTCCGGGGCCATTTTGAGGGCCTAAATGAAGGTTTTTGGGATCAAGCTTCTCAATTGTAGTTGAAGGTCTCATATTGATCCCCCAAAATGAATCTCATCAATGATACCTTTCCAACAAGCTATCATGCGCCCCAAATGGAGATAGTATGTCAAAGTTACACCCCCGGGAAGTTGATACACCAAACTACCCAAAATGGGGTCCACAAAACTGTTGGATTTTCATCTTCTAGGGTTAGGGTTTTGGATTTTATTTATGATAAAAATTATTTTGGACCCTCACTGTAAAATCATCTTCTTGTGAATGTGAGTGGTGGAAACATCTCTTCTCAGAGATAATTTGCCACCATTCTAGCGAGTCTTTCACTCTATATTTTTACAGCCTTTGTGCATTTTTGCTCAGTAATAGAAAATGGTTTATTATTGTGTCTCTGTGTTTATGGTTGCATCTTTGATACATTTCTATTATATTATTGGATATTTGAAATATCATTGTACATTTCTTTATTATATCTCCTCTCTCATTTAATGCAGAAAATAATCTAGATCAGTGGTATCAGAGCAGGATGCTCTTGATCGTCTTTTTGTGCATGTCCCCGACGAGGTCCGAGTATGGAAAGTTGGGTCTCAAGCTTGTATATCTTGAATAAAATCACTCTCTCACATCCAAGAAACCCTCCATGAAAGAATAAAATAAAAATGACAGAGCAGACAATTCTATTAATTTGTTGCTTGAGCAAGCTCTCACGCGACAGAGGGACGAAATGATGGAGAATTTTTCCTACATCCTTCATTGCCTGTCAATAACAACTATAGCATATTCATCAATCGACCCCTTTGGAAGTACTTCACCTTTCAAGGTACAAGTTAATTTTGATATTCCCATATTTGAAGGAAAGATAGATGTGGATGCCTTAGAAAAATTGTTAAATATGCTAGAAGGTTACTTCTTTGTTCATAATTTCTCTGACAGGGAAAAGATAACATTTTCACTCCTTAAGGATCTCCTCCATGTCAAACATTGGTGGGAAACTTACTGGGAGAAAATTTTCATAGAGGAGTCTGGAATATATGGGTTTGAGCCCACTTGGGATTTTTTTGTGGATGTAGTAAAGGAACAATATTACCATATTGGCAACTATGGGGACCAGTACATGAGATGGACCACATTGCGGCAAGAGAGAGGCCAAGAAGTTCCAGAGTTCACCAATACCTTCCATACCTTGTGCACCAATATGGGTATTAAAGACTCTGAATGACATTTGGTTATGAAATGCTATGGGGATCTATATAGATACATCCAAACTGAAATGGATTTTTTGGACATCTCATCACTTAGTGTTGCTTATCGATATGTTGTTAAAATCGAGAAGAAATTTAAGAACCAGAAACAATGGGAGTTCAGTTTTGCAAATCCGTAGCAACCAAAGTATCATAAAGATGGACCTAACAAATAGTCTCCCAGAAACCAGACAAAGCCACAAGAAAAGAAGGGTCACAGAAAGACGAAGAAGGACACCAGAAAATGGTGTGATTTCCACAAAATACCATGTCACAACACTGATGAATGTCGCTCAAAATAGTCATCGGTGGTTGAGATCAAAGACAAGGAGATGAACCTTGATTCAGAATCTGATTCAGAAAATATTGATAGAAGTAATATCATTGACGTAGACCCCACCGCTATTGTCGCAACCTCAGCAATTCAACCAGAAGAATCCACAGATCCTGAAGAGGGGGAGCACATTTTTCATTCACATATTTTGGTGAAGCGGACCCCGCTGCATTTTTTTGTTGATAACAGAAGCTAGAAGAACCTCATCTCAGAAGAGGTCGTCAAACAGTTGGGATTGTGGACAACACCACACCCACAAACATACAACATTGGGTGGCTTTATCGAGGATGATATTTTCATGTCAGCCAGTAGTTTCGGCTATCATAGGATATCCAACCCTTCAAGGATGAGGTATTGTGTGATGTTGCCCCGTTGGATGTCTGTGTTGTTCTCTTGGGCCAACCATATATGTGGAAGTTCCATGCTATCTATGAGTCTCGACCCCGTAGTGTCATTATTACTCTAGGGGGTCATCTCTACAAGATACCAAAGGTAGTTCCAATTAATGTCCCACCTAAACAATGTCGCAAGGTAGTATCTCATACTACAAAATTCAGCTTCTTCACAATCTATTCAAAAGGTGAACAGAAGGATACAACAACCACTACAGCCTCGACCCAAGCACCTTCTATCCAATAGAAGCAGGTCGACAAGATTGCAACAAAGTGTAAAGATTCCTTTTGCACATAGGAATCTCATGTATCCAGGCTGGTTAAAAAGGTCCAACCCTTCTAGCCACAAGTTCATGACAACCTTCAACAAGATAAGCAATGCAACTTCTCCAACAAAGCAAGCAACTCATCAAGATGTAGATTCAACAAACACTTTTTCCCACTCAACGCAATGGATACCATTACTTCCTAAGGAGGGAGGATTGATCCAGGTGGATATCGGTGGCCACCCAACTTTTCCAACTAGCTCAAAACAATTTTCTGACAATTTTGGTAATTTGCTATTTTTACCAATTTTTAACTTCAGGGGCCATTTTGAGGGCCTAAATGAAGGTTTTTTTGGATCGAGCTTCTCATTGATAGCCAAAGGCTCTGATTGAGCCACCAAACTAAATATCCTTGATGCTACCTTTCAAACGAGCTATTGTGCACCCCAAACGAAGATTGTATGCCAAAGTTACGCCCCTGGGAAGTTGATACACCAAACTACCCAAAACGGGGTCCACAAAACTATTGGCTTTTCATCTTCTAGGGTTGGGGTTTTGGATTTTATTTATGATTAAAAGGCCTTTGGAGCCTCATTGTGAAATAATCTTCTTGCGAATGTGATTAGTGGACACATATCTTCTCATAGATAAGCTTCCACCATACTAGCGAGTCTTTCACTTTGTATTTTTACAGTCTTTGTACATTTTCACTCATTAATAGAAAAATGTGTATTATTGTATCTTTGTGTTTATGGTTTCATATTTGATACATTTATGTTATATTATTGGATATCCAAGATATCTCTGTACATTGTTTTATTATATCTCTTCTCTCATTTCGTGCTAAAAATAATCCAGATCAGGCGGTTGCTTATGCGCCTTGGCCTTCTTACGCGACCTCCCTATGTGTATAATAGACCACTTGGGTGGCCCTGTTTCCTGTGGGGTGGTTGTTGAGGGGGTTTCTTGTGTAGTTGTCTCCCCCGTTCCTTTTTCTCCTTGTGCTAGGGCAATGTCCTTTTTTCCCTCCTGCGCATATTTCTTTGGCGCACTCCCCTTCTTCTGCTTTGTCGACTTCTGACTTGGTTTCATCTTTTTGGTCACAACACTGTGTCATGTAGGTGTCTTATGTCCTCCTACTTCTACCTCCTTCCATGTGGGCACATCCTTGGTAATGACTGGGATCTTTGAGTCATCGTTCCAATCTCACATGGCCATTTCCACATCTTCTTTGTTGATGCATTATCGGAGTTACATCCATTCCTTGGTTGAAGCCTTGCACGCCTGTATCCACATGGTGTGGCACGTGAATCTAAAGTTTGTAATACCTTGTTATTGCACAAGAACCTCTAGAGTAATTCTCAATGTGTTTACGATGCTTTCTTGTATGTCACTGAATTACCGTGCAAAGGTACTTGCATTTCTAGTTCTTCTTTTGGGGTCCAAAGTGATCCCCATTAAGGTATATCACATTCCACATAAATGACCTATCCTATCACAAAAGTAAGAATATGGTGGCTCCCTCCACCGGACTAATTCTATTAGAATCAACAGCCAAGAATAATGAAAGTTTGTCCCCAAATCCTATGCATCTTTGCAGTCATCGAGGAATAGGTTCAATAGATAAGGGGCCCAGCTGAGCATGGTGTGATTGGCACACTGTGTTGTGGCTGCGATAACCCCTATAGGTACTTCCTCCTTACAACACTTTCTTAGCATGTTGCAGGCCATAATCTTTGTGTCCATTATTGTGGTTGCGATGTTGATTCTTTTGATGATTATACCACGTGATCCCCTCTCTGTGCCATAGGTTTTATTCATCTCCTCGGCAAGTGGTTTCTCCTTTGTTTTTTCGTCGAGGTACTATGCGGGACCCTCTCCCATGGACGACAGACCTGTGATGAAGGAAATCAACTCCACATCGATTGAGATGGGTTCCTCCAGCCATAAGAAGCCTCTGTGGAGGACTTCCTTTAACTTCTTGATGCAATTTTTTACCTCCTTCCCCCTACCAAAATGGGGGATTTCTACCAAGTTGAGGATACTTGTGTTGGCCAAGATGGCTTCCCATGGTTTTGGTTGTAGTATAGGGTTGCCAAAGGGTCCTATGCCTATGTTGTCCATGTATATCTGCTACGCAAATTCAAGAAATTTTCCAGCGTCAGTCACATCGTGGTTCAAGTATTTTAGCTTCTCCATGCAACCCAACAGTGTTTGTGGGACCTGTACTCCCTCTATGATGCATGGGCTTATGAGTGTTATATTGGGTTTATTGCATGGGGAACACGGCATGGGTTCTTTACCCTTTCATTTGGTCAGCACACCAGAGGTCCCAGCCTCTGCTTGCCTATGATCTGCGTCCAATTCTGGCTACCTGATTATGTATTTGACTAGCCCTTCCTGCTGCTGCACAGACCTTGCTTCAGGATGTGGTCTTGGCATCACAGCCTATATGTGCATGCTGGCTTCTCCATTTGTCCTTTGTGATTCTTTGACCCTCGCAGGTTGTTGTAGGTTTCCTACGTCATTTGTTTTGTGTCCCTACACACCATCATGTGAATTGATTTCCATGGCCATCGTTATTGGAGCTTGTGCTTCTTCTTTCACTGGTGTGGGGCTTGCTGATTCGACTCATGGAGAGGGAATCACATTCACATCGATGAATTCCTCTCTCTGTTCGGTTTCCTTTTTGGCCTTTGTGGTTTCATGAGGCACTCTAACACTGCTATGGGTTTTCCTCGTTATTTGGCTTGGTGCACCCATTTTCGATGGTGTCATCATGGGTATTGCTCAGTTTTTTCCGACTGGGCTTTGACTGGTTCATTCTGTACACTCGTCTACTCACTTCTACTCTATGTGTTCTCTATCACTGTCAGTTTTCAATTTCACACTAAGTTATATTATGCCCACATTTCCCATTTATATAGAAGGTGTCATCAATGTCCTGAATCTTCTCGGAGAAGCTTCCCTGGCTACGATTAATGCCATAAACATTTACAAGTACGTTCCATTAAATTTCCTTAAATGTCGCCAGTTGGTGCCTTTTCTCTGTAACCATCATTTTTCTCTTTTCTGATAGTTGGTACCTTTTCCGTGGTACTGAACTTTTTGAGTGTGCCGCGTATTTTTGTTTTACCTTTTCCTTAGTGCGCAACGTGTCGCCCATATGCTCCATGCAAACATTTTTATTTTCGTCGCACTGTTTCCACTCCCTCTGTGCACTATATTCCCCAATATTTTTGTATTTTATATCTTTTCTATTTTAGTATTTATTTTTCCTTCTTTTTCACATTGTTCTATATTAACTTCTACTATAGTACACTATGCACATGTTTTCTTACTACGATGTAACTTTTAAGTGCTAGGAGGTTGACTGTCCCTATATAGTTTTAATTGAATCCCATTTATCAGTCATTTCAATTATGTGCCTCCCAAGTATTTTAAATATACATATCCCCCATCTATGATAGTATTCACTTCATATGGCCCCAACCAATGTATTCTGAATTTACCCGGGAGCTAAAAACATTTACTTTCATACAACAAGACTAGGTATCCCTCCTTGAAACTCTTCCTCTTGATATGTCTATCATGCCAATATTTCTCTCTTGATTTCTTTACTTCTTAATGAATCCTTCCATAATCCTATCCTCTTCCATCTCCATTAGTTGATTTAATATTTCCTTTACTACGCCTCTTTCCGTCATGTTGGTGATTGCTGCTACACGCACACTAGGCACCAAGAATTCCAGTGGCACCACTGCTTCTTTCCCATACACCAATTTGAATGGTGTTTGTCCTGTCAACTTCTTACATGTAGTGTTGTATTCCCATAAAACTACTGGTATTTTCATGTCCCAATCATCCATGTTGACATTCCAGATCTTTGTCAAAGCATTCTCTAAGATCTTGTTGAAGGCTTCTACTGTTTCATTTGCTTGTGGATGATATGGTGTACTCTTCTAATAATAGACTTCAAACTCCTCAGTCATATCTTTGATAGTACAATTGATAAAGTGGGTACCTTGGTCACTCATCAAAATCCTTAGACAACCAAATCTAGTCATCACTTGCTCAAACAAGAAGTGTGTTGTTGTCTTTGCACTGCAATATTTTACTGGTGTTACTTCTGCCCATCTTGTTAAGTATTCTATTGTAGTAATGATATACCTTTCTACTGACCCTTTTGTTGGTGGGTTAATTGATCCCACAAATTCTATTTCCCATTTGTCAAATACCTGCAAAGTTACTTGTGGTCTTAGGGGAATCCAATCCCTTTTGTTAGGTTTACCAACCCTTTGACAGAAATCACATTTCTAGCAGTATTCCTTAGCATCTCTGTGGAATTTTGGCCACCATAGTCCTGCACGCAATACCTTCTATGTGGTATATTTTCATGCACAATGTCCTCCAGTTATTCCCTCATGAGCTTATGCCAAAATTCTAGGCCTTTCATGTTCTAGTACACATCTTCTCAAAATGTTGTCTACACCCATTTTGTATAAGTGTCCTGCAATCAACTGATATTTTGCAACTCTGACTACCAAGTTTTTCTTTTTCACAGTGTTAAACTCTTGCGGCTAAACCCCTGTACTCAAGTATTCAATGATATCAACAAAATATTCATCAACTATTTGTACTGAAAATCAACAACACATCAGGGAAGTTTTCTTCTAAGTTGGTAGGTTCCTCACCATTAGTGACCCTTGATAGGTGATCCGGTCCTACATTCAGTTTCCCTAGTTTGACTATTACTTCAAATTCAAATTCTTTCTATAACAACAACCATCTACAGATCCCCCCCCAAACCCTGGCTTATTGACTAGGTACTTGAGGGCTAAATAATCTGTGAACATCTTAAAGTGTTTTCCCAGTAAGTAATGTTTGAACTTCTGGAGTGCATTGATCATAGCTAGGCCTTCTCTTTCTATAATATTATAGTTTTTCTCTAATTATGACAGTTTTCTGCTTGAAAATGCTATAGGATGGTCCAAATCCCCTTCTCTTGGCCGTGCCAGAATTTCTTGGAGTGTTATAGCTGATGCATCTACATGCACATGAAAAGTATTTTGCCAATCTGGAAATACGAGAATAGGTGTTGTGACCATATTTTCTTTTAGGGTGTCCAAACCTTGTTGACAGCCCTCATTCCATTGAAATTTGATATCCCTTTTTAACATTTTTTCCATTGGTGCAGTAATCTGCGCATAACTCTTTATGAATTTTCTGTAATAACCTGTATGTCCCAGTGTTTCTCTCAACTGGTTCACTGATTTTTTTCGTGGTAAGTTGACAATGACTACAATCTTGGTCGGATCAACTAGCAATCATTGTTTACATTCTATATGGCCCAATAATATTCCAAAAGGTGTACCAAAGATGCACTTCTTGATATTTAATGATATCTGAAATTTCATACATTTTGTCAACATCAGCCTTAACACTTCCACATGGTATTTTAACAAAATATATACAGTCCAATCATCTAGATACACTTCTAAAACTTGATGTATAAACTCCCTAAAAGCATCTATTACTACCCTTGAAAATATGGTTGGTGCATTCTTCAGCCCAAACGACATGATTGTGTACTGGTAGGATCCCCATTCTGTGGAAAAATTCATCTTATACCTGTCTTCGGGGGCTATACTGATATAATGGTAGCCTGAGAATCCATTTGTAAATGAATATGCTTCCTAGCCTCCCACATTCTCTAGGACTTAATCTATAAAAGGTGTAGGGAAAGGATCATGTAGGCATGCATCATTCAATTTCCTTAGATCTACACAAATCGTGATCCCCCCTTGTTTCTTTTCTTTCACTACCATGGGGCTTATCTTTTCAGATTCCTCCACTGGTTCTATGATGTTCTCTTCCAACATTCTATCAATTTATGCTTTCACCTTTTGCTTATATATTGGATTTAATATATAAGGTCTCTATTTGATAGGTCTTGCCTTGGGTTTGAGAGGTATATTAATCTCTCCCAAGTCTCTTGCTACGCCTTTCATTTCTTTAAAGGTCATCATGAATAGGTCACTGTATTCGCGTAGTAACTCTATTATCCATTCTACAATTTGTTCATCCCAGTAGTCTCCAATGATGGCCATTTTGGGATTCTCAGTTGTCCTGATGTTGACTTTATTCACCTTGATTGGAACAACAAATACTTCTAAATCTAGGGATGGACCTTCCACTTCTCTTTCACCTTCAACTTTTGTAATATGAATTTTTCACAAGTCATCTTCATCTAGTGCTTCTTCATGCGCATGATAGCATGACAACAGTTCCTTAACTACATGTTTGTTCTGTTGTTGATACTCTGTCATAAGTTCAACATCTGGTTCATCAAAAAATATCATCCCTCTTATTTGTTTGAGTGTTGAATCCATGTTGGGGTTCTCATCTTCAAATGAAAAATTGACTATAAAATTATGTTGTAATGTTGTCCATTATGTAGTGCCTCTGTGCAGTTCCTGGTCTACATACCAGTTTCCTCGAATTCCTTCTAGTGTATGGATGAAGTGATGAGGACATTCCTTTGGTGGTGTCATCCTCCATAGTATTCTACACTTCTCCAAGTTCTTTTCTGGTGTCCCATGTCCATCATATCTATGCATCTTGTTTCTCCCCTACTCTATGCCAAATCTAATGTGCACTAGTCTCTTACATTGGTACCAGTCCTGAATTGTTCCTTTGTGTGCACCCCACCATCTTGTAGGTGTGGCCTTAAGTGATATCTCCATGGATAAGAGCCTATGATTTTCCAGTACTTTGTCTTCATATCTTGTTAAGAATTCCTAAAAATCAGTTATTCCATGAAAATTGGGAGGTTCTATGATTTCTATACCCATCCATCTTACTGCGCGGTCTATTCTTGTGCACCTTCTTGTGGACACTTCATTTAATCTCTGCTACCAATTCTCCAAAATTGTATATGAGTAAAAATCACATGATGTGATTCTCCTCCAGCTAATTACCCCATTTGCAGTTGGGTTAATATAATCTTCTTCACACACGGTGGTTCTGTATAATTGGTTTATCGCCTCTAAATCTAGAGAAGTTGGTTCTACAAACCTTTCTCTTTCTGAAGAGTCTAGTGTCACAATGACTTTGTATTCTCCTTATTCAAATGTCATCTTCCTTATCTTCAATTTCATTATGTATTGGTTATCAAATTCCTAATCTAGTCCAAGCAATGTTGGATAAGGTGTTGTACCATCTACTATTTCTATCACTTCAAAATCTACCTTAGTGCGCACTCCATCCAAATATACTATCACACCTTTAAGCCTTTCGATTGACATAACTTTGTTTTGGTTTGCTAGCTTCAGCTGAACATGTGAATAACCTAATGGGGTCTCTCCCATAAAGTTCCATGTATTCTTGGGTAAAACGTTGACTTCAGAGCCTAAGTCGAGTATAATGTCCCCCATATTGAAATCTCCAATGTTGGCATTTGTTCTGAATTCCCTTCTTGTCCTCCTTCTTGTATGGAGGTGATTGATTGTTTTATTCTCTAACTTCCCCTCTAGCTTCTTGTTACATATTTCTAATATATTTTTCAAAATTTTAATAGATGATGGATCGGTCATTAGTTTAACACATGATTGCAGAAAGGTCTTTATGGTACTTACTTGCATTATAGGTGGTATTTCACTGGTGTGATCCATTGATAAATGCATCTCGTACATTGGTACATTCTGAGTATGTTGCACAACTGATGTAGATGAAAAATATAGTTTGAGGAACTCCTATCTAGCCTCCTTGAATGTGTCCTTTTCTTTCCACCCATCAAACTACTTATGTGTCTCAATATTTTTCTTCACCCATTGGTGTTATGTTGGATCCGGTCTCACTACGTCAATTCCTGTCTTAGTAACTCATTGTGTGACTATGTTGATATTTCTTCCATCATCCCTAGCCTCTACAGAGATCCATTTTACATTCTAATTTTTCTTATTTCTCTTTTCTTGAATCTTCACCAATAGTGTTGGGCAGTCCTTTATATCATGGTCTACTACGCAACAATACATGAATGTTGCAGGTGGGAGTGGACATTCCCTTGCATAATTTCATGGATATTGGAAGTTATAGAACACTACTCAACCTCTTCCTCTTCCAAATCCTCCTCTACCTCATCCTCCACCTCTGTATCCATCTCGATCTTCTCGTGGTGCATTATACTGAGGTACCTAATTATACTGCGTGTGGTTATACCGTGGTTTCACATTGTTATACTTAGGTTGTGTAGTGTTATATTGTTGCTTCACATTATTATATGGAGGTGGTACCTGGTTGAACTGTTTTTCATTCTTCCCTATTAGTATTTCTTCCTACACCCTATACATATCCAAAGTTCTTTCCCTCATCAAGTCCATTTTCCTACAATATTTTTCATCATGGCCCACTATTTTGCAAAAATTGTAGTATGAATTCTTGGGTACTGTCTGGTACTTCTACATCATTGGACAATGATATGGATCATGGATATATGTTTTATAGATCTTGCACCATGGTCCTCCTATTTTCAAAGGGTTTGGTAGCCCCATTTCCATGTATTGCATGAAAGTTGGGAACTCATTCTTGTGGTGTCCTTTTGTCCTGCATGTGGTACACCAAACAACTTCTCTTTTCTCTTTTCCCTTATTCTAGTTTAGTTGAAAAGTGAGGTTCTTCAAATCCTCCTTTAGCTCTTCTATTGTTAGATCTGTCTTATGATATTGGTTCGCTTCCAGTTGTAAGGCTTCCTGAAGAGCCTATGCCTGAGTTTGAAACTTTTGTTGCCTCAAAGGGTATTTCAGATGTGGCAGCAGTGAATTCACAAAGAGATGTCTATGTTGCATGTTTTTCATGACATATTTCAATTTTCCCTTCAACCGTTTGAACCTATGATCAATCTCCCAAATAGACTTTCTTGGTTACTTCCTCATTTCAATCATCTCATTCATGTACTGATATTCTTAGTTAGGCTTCTAAAATTAATTTATTAGAAACTTCTTGACATTTGCAATTTTCTTTGTTGTTCCTGGTGGACTGTTTACAACTAAGCTCATGTACCAATCAAGTGCGAGTTCTCTTAGCGTGATAGCTAGATGTGCAAGTTTTTTATCCTCATCTATGATATTCTTTGCTTCCCAGATATTCTCATAGATGAACAAGTTCTTTTCAGGATCCTTTGATGCCTCTCCCTTGAATTATGGTAACGTAATGGCGGGATCATGTCCTTCCATATTGAACGGTGATGAACTACTACCTCTGCATCATTTAGATACTTGACTACTATGTCCTGAACTGGTTCCTCTAGTTGTCACCCCTTGTTTAGATGTGTTTCCTGCTATCTTCCTTCCACTAAAATGTGGTTTTCTAAATGGTGGTGTTCTTATTGGTGTATTATTCCCACATGGGTTTATGGGTTCCACACTAACACTGACATGGATGGGATTTCTGCCTTTTGTTCCTACCCTTAGACTATCTGTCTTCCTTTCATACATCATGCATAGGGTTTCCTCAATATGTTTCACAACATGGAGATCCTCTACCTCTTCTTCATCACTAGACAAGCCCTCTCTCTTAGCTATGGCTCTCTTCTTATTATTTATCTTATATTGGTAAGGTGCTCCACTGTGCGTCTTTCAAGTTGTTTCCATTATTTTCTTCATCTGGTCCTCTTCCATCATGATTTTTTCCATGTCCTCCTTCTATCCCTTATCCATCTCTCCCTCCATCCTTCCAGCTCGGGTTAGTGCTTCCCCCCTTCCCCCATGCATGCAGGGAAGTTTAGTCGTCTGATTCCATTGTCATTACACCTTTGTTATGCAGTAAGGTATTGATTGAAATGTACAATGATATGATATACCTACCTCGAGGTCCTCTCAGAAACTCCTTCTTTGATGCACTATAAGAATTTCCGGTATCTACTACAAATTTTGTGATAAACCCTGTAACAATACTATCTAACCATAAATCTACCGCACACATGAATTTGTTGTTAACTTGTTGTAACTGCACGATATCCACAATATTCCACTTGATCTTTCTGATTCGATTTGTAGGGTGTTTTTCTTTCAACCTCAATAGCCACTCCTGCAACACATGCGATAAATCACAGAAAAACACCTCATGCAGGTTGCTAAACATGTACTTGTCCAGATATTTGCATGATGTTATATTAGGGTTTTTGTTGTCCTTCTGTGCGAAATCCATCTCCTTTTTTTTCAACTAGCTTTCAATCTCTACCTTCATTGGATTCCACGTTCTAACCATCCCCTTCTATACTCTCATTTTTTGCATGAATATTTCAAGGATCCCACTCACTCAATCCTATGCAGTTCCAGCCAACAAAAACACCATTTGCTTGTTCTTAATATCTATTCCTACTCCTTGGATGACCCAGTTTCATATCTAAATAGGTTTCCAACAAAACCCTTGTCAGGCTGCTAAATTGAAGCTTTGAATGACCTGAAACACTAAATTGTCAAACCAGGGTTGGTAAACTTTGAGCTGATACACAGTATGTGCAGGTAAGCGTTTAGTCTCTATCTGAATGCTATCCTAAGAAGAAAACACAAACTTATTCTGAGAACTTGAATCTTAATAACTACCCTGAAACTGAGCATTTCCTATGTAAGTCATCAACAACAAAACAGTCTTGTGTTTAAGTGCTGGTGCTGCTATTTCTATTCAAAAGTGTGGTGCCACAGAATTATTTTACCTCTATGTCCAACCATCTACCATCATCGTTTCTGTTTAGGTCGTGACACAAAGAGCATTTTCAAAAATGCATCCATTCTGAGCATCAAAAATAAATCTAATTCTGTCTACAGGAAAACAGAGTACTATCCTATCTACTGGTACCAGGAGCTCCCTTTGATCTAATTAGAATCTAACTGTTCTAAGTAAGCAAGATAACTAACTGTC
>ML776850.1:1033909-1046230 GCA_009831015.1 Picea engelmannii | reverse complement strand
TTTCTTTTCTTTTCTTTTTTCTTTTTCAAATTATTTGGCAGAATGACAAAATCATTTGTCAACAACAACACTAGAAACAAATAATATCCAATTCATTAGTTGATTCCCATAATTTATGGGGTGATAACAGTGGCTCCACCTGGGGATGGTACTTTCCCTGTGAAGTGCCAAGAATCCTAGTTCCTATATTCCTAAACATCTCTGCCTTAGCAGTCTTCCTTGACTTTATTCTTGAAAATGAGAAAAATAGTGATCAACAGCTTAGGGCCTTCTCTTTGGGCTTCAACTAACTAATGATTGTTCTTCACTCAGACAGTGCAAGTAAATTGAAAATTAAAACGGTATGTACAATGGAAAGTGAGCACTTCAAATATTCTACTGGGGTGGGACATAATGCTTCAGCATTCTGCCATTCACAGGTGCTCCTAGCAGGTCTGACCCATCGGTGTTGTTAAGCAAAAAAGCATTGTTTCCTCTGAAAGCTTGGATCATGTATGGCCCTGTCCACAGATTGTCAAATTTCCCATGCTTTCCCTTGTCCTCATTCCTGGCATCCCATATTAACACCAGATCTCCCATCTCAAAATCATCCTCCTTGGTTCGTTTGTCAAAGATCTTCTTGATGTTCTCTTGGACGACCTGTGTTTTGTTGAAAACATCTTCTCTAGTCTGTTGCAAATGGATCATATGGTTGATTCTTCTCTGGGAATCATTTGGCTCAACTTGTATCTCCTGAAGTAACTTCATGATAGGGAATCCCAAAGAAGTAGGGAAAACAACCTCAGTACCATAGACAAGCTGGTAAGGTGACATACCAATTGACCTTTTGGTGGTCAGTCTATCTGCCCATAAAGAAAATACCAACTTATCGTTCCATGATTTTTTGTTTTCCTGCAATATTTTCTTGATGATATTTACCAAAGTTTTGTTTGAAGACTCTGCCAACCCATTCCCCTGAGGGTAGTAGGCTGTGGAATGCCTCAAACCAATGTGATACCAGTTGCAGAAATCTATGAGTTTCTTCGACCGAAAGGCAGCTGCATTGTCAGTGATAATCTTTCTAAGGCAACCAAAACGAGATAAAATATTGTTTTCAAGGAATTTGATAATTACTGAGTCAGTGTCTTGCCTTCTTGGTACTGCCTCGATCCATTTGGTAAAATAATCAGTGGCAGTAAGAATCCACCTGTGTTGGCCTAAAGAAGGTGGGTGAATTTCTCCAATGAAATTGAGCACCCATTGTTGGAAAGGGGCCTCAACTGATATAGGTTTCAGAGGTAAAGGAAGGAGTTTCCTTTTGCCTTCAAACAGTTGGCACTGGTGACATGCTGTTACTTTCTGATGTACATCTGCGAACAGGGTGGGCCAGTAAAATCCAGCTCTGAGTATTTTTTTGGCTGTTACCTTCCAGTTCAAATGGCCACCACATTCTTCTGCATGAAACTCCTGCAACACTTTATCAGCTTCATCTTTCAGTAAACAATTTAAAAGAATACCTGGATCTTTCCAATACAAGTTTCCTTCTAGAATACAGAATTTCAAAGCCTTCAAATTTAAAAATCTAGCTTTAGTTTTAGTTAAACCAGGGGGAGCTTGTAAATTTTGTAAAACAAATATAAGGTCTGCATACCATGGAGATTTGAGAAATACCTCTCTAACGTTTGGAGTCGCCATCTCGCCCTGTTCATCTGCCACATCTAGAAAATTAATGTCAAGAGCCTGGAAGTTAGATTCAGCCATCAGTTTAGCAAGGCCTTGGCCTTTGATCAGTTTTGTGGGCTTAATCTCTATATCGTATTCTAGAATGATAGCAATCCACTTCCCCCTTCTTTCATCAGGGTTATCCTATGTCAAGATATCCTTTACTACCGCATTCGGAACATAAGCTATGGTGTGAGAATGGAGAATATAGACCCTGAAATCCTTTATGGCTTTTACCAAGGAAAATGCCTGCTTCTCCATAATATTGTAGTTCAGGGCAGCATCTCTTAAAGATTTGCTGAAGAAAGCTATGGGATGTTCATACCCTTCACTGTTCTCCTGCAGTAATACCGCTGTTGTAGTATGTTCAGAGGCTAAAGAAAAAAGATAAAAATCTTTAGTGAAATCGGGACTGATCAAAACCGGGGCCTCTGTGAGTGCTCATTTGACTTGTTTGAAGGATTGTCTAGACTCAGAGTCCCATTTTATTTTTACATCTTTTTGAAGCATGCTTGTAATGTTGCATAGGAGTTCGGCCAGATTGGGAATGAATCTTCGTAGAAAGTTAATTTGACCGATAAAAGACTGTAGTTCTTTGAGGTTTCTTGGGTGTTCTAACTTTAATATGGCCTCGATTCTGTTGGGGTCTATTCTGATTCCATCTTTAGAGATGATGTGTCCCAACAGTTTGCCTTCTTCCAACCCAAAAAGACACTTCTTAGGATTTAAAGAAATCCCAAACCTTCTACACTTTTCAAAAACTCGTCTAAGGTGCCACAGGTGTTCATCATCAGATTGGGAAAACACAGTCACATCGTCTAGGTAAACGATAATAAACTTACCCAACTCTTCTATGAAGGCGATATCCATTGCCCTCTAGAATGTGGCTCCTGCATTCATCAAACCAAAAGGCATATTCACATACATGAAAGTGCCCCATGGTGTGGTGAAAGCAGTTTTTTCTTGGTCGTCTGGGTGAACTAGGACCTAGTTGTAGCCTGAGAAACCATCTAACAGAGAAATTTGACTGGACCCGACCACCTTTTGCAGGAGGTGATCCATTTTCGGCAAGGGGTAATTATCCTTCAAGGAATCTTTGTTCAGATTTCAGAAATCTATGTAGAGTCTGATTTCCCCGGTTTTCTTACGCGTAGGGACTAAATTAGAAACCCACTTAGAGAAACATAGCGGGACTATGATCTTGGCATTGTACATATTCTTGATTTCTTTTTCTATCAGGGGGAGAAACTTGGGATTTATCCTCCTAAGTTTCTTCCTAAATGGTTTTTAGTCTTCCTTTATGGGAATCCTATGTTGTATGATGCTAGTATCATAGGCTTTCAAATCTTCATAGCCCCAGGCAAAAATGTCTGAATATTCTTTGAATAGCTCAATGTATTTAACCTTTTGTTCTGGGGGTAATGATTTAGACAGTTTGACCATCCTAGGCTTCTTTTCAGTCCCTATATTACAATCCTCTATCTCTTGTCCATGGGCTTCTATTTTTGGCTTCTTAGCTACATCGTTACTGCCAAGCAGATCCTCTAAAGGAACAAGCCCTCTAGGTAAGACATTGCTTTTCAACTGTTAAACATCGGCATCCATTTCTTCATCTCCTAACTCTCCTGAATCTACTGTATCTACTCTTGAATCTACAGTATTCAAACTATCTATTTCAAAATCAGAATTATTTACATTCTCGTCTTCATTTTCTATATCTATGTCTGTACATTCAAAATCGTTCTTGCATTGCAAAAAGTCCTCTATTTGATCATCATTTCCAAACACTTGCCAGTACCTGATATTATCGGGAACCGTCGGTCTGCATTGCACCTCAACAGTGTATGGGCGAGTTTGGCAGAAAGGAATCTTGCAGGAGGCTGCTGACGTAGCCAATCCATCGGCTAGAATATTTTGTCCTCTCGACATTACCTGCAAGTCAACCTCATTAAAACACTTCAAAGCATCAAGAACAACATTCCTGTAGGCTCTAAGGCGTGGGTTTTTAGTAGCATACTCACCTTTAATTTTCTTGATGATTAATTCAGAGTCACCCCTTACCATTATTTGCTTAGCACCAACTTTTTTCAACAGCTTCAGACCGAGCATTAAAGCTTCATACTCGGCAACATTGTTAGTGCACTTGAAATTTAATTTGTAGGAATGATTTTCTGAATACCTGTTTCGATGATTATGCAGCCAGACTCCAGCTCCTACTCCTTCTTTACTCACAGCTCCATCAATATCCATACTCCAAAAATCGGCAGGGAATTCTTCAGTGATTACATTTTTCATCTTTGCTACCTCACCGCTTTCTGGACCTTCATCTTGACTAGATACATCTTCCATCAGCTAAGTATCTTGCTCTTCCGTATCACCATCATTGTACAAGATGAACGAATCTAAGTCTGAATGAGCAGAGTAAAGGGGGTAATTGTGAGGTTTCTCTTGGCTACTGACCATGTACTTCATCAGTGTTTCTCTATATAACCTCCTATGTTGTCCAAACACTGGGATAGTGGCATAAGACATATCCAGCTGTAGGGTTCCTTTCAACTTAGCTCCCTAAGACCGGGATAGAAACATTCCATACTTAGGCGAGATGTCTGCAACCACCACATCCATTACCATGCTTTTTGAAGGGATCTGGACCAGGGTGATGCATAGGTCCTTGATCAAACCAATACATTTGACTTTGCTGGAGTTGAATGAATGTAAATCCTTATATGGTCTAGTGACCTCCAGTCCCAGTTTTTCCATTACTGCTTTAGGCATCAAATTATGTGAGGCACCTGAGTCCACCGTAGCGTTATGCAATATCAAGTCGTGTATGTTTAAACTGATGTAAAAGGGAGCTACATCACCGGTATCATCTCGACCGTATACTCCAGGTCTGAAGAGAAGTTCGAGATGATCATCAGTAAGGTTCACAATGTCTGAATGAGTCATTGATCCAATAGTCAAGGCCTTGGTGCCTATGTCAGGTTCAATGGCCAATGCTTTTATTACCTGTGAATGATAACCACCTTTGTTCATCAACTCTGTAAGTGGGATAGGAATTTTTATTTTTGCCAATTCTCCCTCCAGGATAAAAGGTGCAAGAGCTCGAGCCTGACTCATTGATTCTGGTTGGTCAACCATATTCTTCCGCTCAGAAGTACTAAGTGGATTAATAGGTGAAACTTCAGGCTATGCTGGTCTTTTCAGAATGGTGATGTTTTTCTTCAAAGGAGTGTTGGCTTTACTCTTCTCAGGAATCTTCTCGGCAGTAGTCTTCTCAGAAGTCTTATCATTAGAAGGTTCAGGGGTTTTCTTGTTTTCGACTGTCTTCTGTGTTTCGGTCATTTTCTTGGGAGAAGTACCTTCTGTCTTTGAACTCCCTTCTATCTTCTTGTTACGCAGATTGTATTGTCGGTGTACCTCCAGAATAGCATTCTTAAAGGCCTAATGTTCCGCATATTTGTTTGATTTAGCAGAAAGAGTTCCTACTCTTCTTGGGTAAGGAAAATGGCCTCATTGTCATGAATGCCCATAAGGTTGATGTGTGTGTCCTCCAATTCCTCAATCACTTCTCCCCCTTCATCAGTGTAGTTTACTTGCAGGGGAGGTCTGATCTGCTGATCTGGGCCCCTCTGCTCTCTTTGATCTCTAGGGTCTCTCTGTCTGATTTGAGGAGGGTTTCTCCTGAAATTAGGGTTTTGAATCGGAGGTGCAGGTGTGTTGTCTCTCAGAGGATTTATATCTGACACATTCACTCTTTCAAGCAATAGTTCCAAATTTCTGACCACTGAATCCCATTTGGAATCAGTGGTTGACGTGGAAGGCTCTTCTTTGATCGTGACTCTCCTTTCTGACCTCTGACGGGCCCTTTTCGCCAACAGATTGGCCTCCACACTAATAGCACTTTTCTGCATGTCCTCTAGGGTAGCGACATTTCTTTCTCTTAACTGGTAAGACATGTCAGCATCAAATCCATCAGGGAATTTAATCAATGCCAAACCCTGTGGAGGTTTGATTTCAGTTGGGATTGCATTGTACAGGTTGTTAAAGCAGGTGCAGTAATCTTGTACCGTCTCACCTTGATTTAATTTTATATTTTCGTATTCTGACAGTATCTAGAGAGGGTTTTTCTTTACCTCCCATCTGTCAAGAAAACTTCTTTGGAACATGACAAGGTCAGGGATTGATGTGGCGGGTAAAGATTTGAACCATTTATTGATGTCTCCTGTCAGACTCTGGGCGAACAGTCTCATTTGAACGTCAACTTCATCAACTTCTTGCAGATCAAAGTAGTCGTTCATTTTATCCACATGTTGTTGTGCGTTTAAAGGTCCAGTTGCATCGAATTGTGGAATTTTTGTCTGGTAGTCTTGGGGCATGGCATGTAGCAGTGTGGCCAACACCAAAGGGGAATATTGAGCTGCCATGATGGGTGGAGGAGGTTGAATGGAAACCTGGATGGTCAGAGAAGTAGCGGTTGAAGACGAGGAGGAGGAGGAACTGGATGAGGAGGAGGAGGGACTGAGCGGTACTGAGGTAGTGATTTGTAGTTTAGTCGTGGGAGACAAGACTTCGGGGGTTTGGGGTTGCAACACAGTTGGGTCAAAGATGAGTCTAGACACAAAACTTTCAGACCGTGTTCTAACCAGGCTTCATCGTGGAAAGGGATCAAGATCAAGGTTTTGAGAGATAACTGGTTTTCCTGAAAAGGAAGGAGACTTATGAAGAGGAATTTGACTCACTGAACTAGTAGCTAAGGTTTTTCGCCTGAGAAACTATTTGGGGTTATCTATCACTATCGAGGGTTCTGGGTCTGGATGAGATCGAGTGTGAACTTTCTTGGGAGCCATAACTCTTTTTGGTTTTTATATATATTTATTTTTTAAATTTTATGAGTCTAAAAATAATATATACAGAGTTAATCAACCTCTAAACATTACTTTCTTCTCAAAATCAAACGTTCTTTTTAGGGGAAAGAAAACGTGAGATTGTCAGTTTTAGTTCGTCCCCAGTGGAGTCGCCATTTATGTTAGCACTTGGTAAATTTCCTAGAGGTTGAAAGAGAAGAAATCCACAAAGGTAACTTTATCCAACCACTTTTAAAGCTGGGATCTAGCCCTTCTGGCTTCAGAGAGGGATCTCTCTATAAGATTTAGTTTTGTTTTAATTCAGATATTAGGCTAGGTAAAGGAAACAATAGGTTTTGTTGTAAAGTATTTTTGAATTGGTTGAGATGGTCTACACCTTCGTTGGGCTATGGGGTCTGTAATTAATTCAATCTGAAATACAACCAGAAACGAGAAAAGAAAACTTCCACAGGGTGAGATAATGTACTCACTAGATCTTTTAGTAATTTAAATGATGGACAAAAGAAAAGATAAGAAAGATAAGTTCAACTAACAAGCAGTTAAGAATTTCTTAATCGAAGATATCATAAGATAAACATTAAAATCTTTAGAATCGGAAACAGGGTATCAAAGATAAATCCTGCAACATTACGCTACTCATAAAGATTAGTTCCAGAAAAAAAAATGATTACAGAGAAAGAAAAACATTCAACTTAGAAAATCAACATCACCAGTGAACACACGCAAGAATCCTGTAAAAGTGCCTCCTCTTTATTAATGGTAGATCTCTTTAAAAATAGTACAGTTTGATAGTGATAGGGAGTGAGAATCAACAACCCTCAATACTTCGAAAGGTGAAGTATTTATAATTCAAATTACAAATGTTCCTGTCATAACTGATCAGGACGTGCTCATTCTATTTTTAGTCTAACTAATTTAACTAATCAAAACTGCTTGATGACTCAGTACAACTGCATGCGAAAATTATGGGGTAGGCCGTTGGCGAGGTTCCTGTGTAACCTCTTTTGACTAGAGAGGTGACTGGACCTGGACAACTCATCTGCTAATCTAGAAGATCGCAGAGTTCTTCCCATCTGAGTTGACTAGGTACTGTGACTTTGAGTAGTCTCTGATACACTTCATCCATGTTTGTATACTTAGCGAATGTGGGCTTAATGAGGAATATATATCGAATCTCATGTTGGATACTAATGTCCAACTGCAGGGCATCCATGAATGCTTTGCCAGTGATGCTCCCTTGTATCCCTGCAAACTTTGAACTGTCCTTAGCCACTTCAGCCAGTCTCTTCTTGTAATCTGGGAGTGTCATCAGTTTTTCATTAATGACCTTCAAACCAGGTAGGCCTTTCTTTTGGAGAGCATCAATCTTATTGAAGAACTTCTGTACTCCTTGGTCCATGACCTGAACCTTTTCTTCAAGCTAAATCATTATACTTCTATTGGTTAAAACCCTTTTTACTTCAAGTATAGTCTCTGTTCTATCCTCGATCTTTAGTTCTTCAAGTTCTTCTCTGGTCTTGGAATTCAGGAACCTGATGATATCATTTGCTTGTGTTGGCATGTCTCCCAGTTCCACTCTAATTTTCTCAATGGCTTGTTTTCTCCTCTGGAGAAACTCATTCTGTTCAAACATAATATGGATCATGGGCCAGATCTCATTTATGGACTTGGTGATGTCTGTCCATACATTCTCTTTGACCTCAGCCAAAGTCTTCCCTGCCATTGTTTGTTTTTGGAGCTGCTGTAACTCTTTCCTGAGCTGCTCAGTTACCTGCTTCTCTTTGGATAAACTGGTTTGGAAAGAAGTTTTTAGCTCCTGGAGGTTCTCAACTTCCTTCTTTAGACTGTTGATTTCGGTCTCTTGCAGGTTCATCTTCTTCATGGATTTGTCAAGGTCTGTTGTCCCTTCTTGTGGTGACACTGGCGTTGCAGACAAAATTGTTGTCATTGTTGCTTTGCTTGCTCCTGAGATAGGAATGGCACTCAATGGAATGACTTCCATTGGTTTCATCTACTCTTTCTCTTTTAGTAACCTCTCCATCTCAGCCTCCATCTCTTTGAGCTGAGCATTCTTCTCCATGAGCAACTTTAGCACCTCATCCTTCTCACCTTCCTTCTTTGCTATCTCCTTCGCCTGTGAGTCTTCTGTAGGTGGGAGTTTTAGCTGTTTCCTCAAAGAGGTGATGTCTGCATTTTTCTTCTTTATCATCTCTTCTACCGCTTTGATGTTCGTGGGATCATAGCTGATCTTGAGGACCAGCTCCTCCAACGTATTGATTCTACTGTCTTTTGCGAAAGATGATATTTTCTCCATCTTGAGTTGTGTCTGAGCATTGTTCAATGATACCTAAAATTTTGCTGTAGAAGTTGAAGCATGTGCTAATGTGTGAAAAACCATCTCCCCTGTTTGTTTGTGCAGATCCATCTGATCTGTTGGGTGCATGTCCTTCGCCTGAAATTTGAAGGTGGCCCTCTTGTAGTCTGAGATTACCTTGGGATCCGATACCTGAGCTTGAAGGTAGGCCATGCGCATCCTACCCTTTTCTGTGTCAAATGCCGATAGAAATCTATGCTGAGCAGTGGACGACTGCTTTCAAAACTGGGCATACGTACTGCTTGTGAGGGTCTGGTTATTTTTCTTGATCAACTCGTACTTCTCGAAAATGCCCAACTTGGGCCCAGTCTTTCCTATCTGAGTGTCCAGGGGAGAATCTATGGATTTCTTCGGTACTCCTAGGGTGATTTCTTTATGCTGGCTCGAACCGAAAGAAGGAGTGATAGGTTTGACCCCTGTGGTAGGTGCTGTGGTAGGCGGGACTTCTTTTTCTACTGTAGTGCCAGGTGTTGAAACTGTCTTTGGCCTATTGGTGTGCATCTGGAACTCTTCTGATGACACCTCTGTTACAGGTGGAGATGACTCTTGTCGAGGCCTTTTTTCCTTAGGAACCTGAGGTGTGGTAGTGGGTGGCACACTCATCAAGGGAACCTACTGTTCCCCTTCAACTTGCTATTCCATTTCGACTAAGGTGTCAGACACCCATACTGTCTGATTTGCAAACTTTTCGATCTATGGCTTGGACTCATGCACATACGGGATATTCTTATTTCTCACCCGCATTTCTGAAATGATCCCACATGGATCATAGTGCCATGGGAAGCTTAAGTAAAACTTCATCTCTCTCAACATTTGGTCTGCTTCTTCTCCGGCACCACGACTGTTGCAGATAAAAGAACCTATCTTCCCCTTGATGCCCAACTGCTGCTTTTTCTTCAATGAGACAAAATGAATGTCGTCTGAATTCATAATTTGTCTAATATACTCTAATGCAAAGATTCTTATCGGCACGTACTTTGGCAACATGTAGGGTGCCAATTTGCTCCCGAAAACTCTGATCTGAGTGTGGTTCTGATACAGGAACTAGTCTCCTGTCTTCGCATTGTCCGAGAGATGTAGAATTCTCTAGACCTCGTCATTTATTCCTGGCTCGAGCCTGCCGCTTAGCATGCTTACCACCGGGTGATAGAAAAGATCAATGAAAACCTTGAAGCTATACTCTGTGGAGTTATGCTTCAGCAGAGAAGTCCATGCTGTGACTGGCTGGGGCCTTCTGTCTGCGTCCATCTTCTGCATGGAGAAACTGAATTTGTCGGCTTGAAAGTAAATGAACATGTATGCCAGTATGGAAGAATATCTGAACATACCCTCTGTGCCAAAATTCACGAACTGTTCGTGAATATTATCGGCCAAGAAAGTGTTGTAGTCGAACTACATTGTGGGATTTTCATCATTTGAGAAAATGGACAGAAAACCCAGGATGGGCTCATCTACCCATTGGTCAGAATAGTAACCTAGCAGGGCACAGAGGGAGGAAATGATTTGGTTTCCTTTGGTGGAGAACATGGATGACGGGTAAGGGGGATTTGTGGAAGGGAATTGAGCAGAAGTGGGGAGGAAAAGCTCGAATATCTGCGCTCTCTAGGGAAAGGTCATTTTCTGATATAATTCAGTGAGGATTTCTAAATTGAAAGGGAACGCGGATTCAACACGGGGAATTTGCATCATCTGGTCAATGTCTTCGGGAGTGATGAAGAAGAGGAAGTCTCCAGATGAGGAGACGATGGCCCTCTGGTCGGGGATATAATGGGCTTGGCATTTGAGGGTGAATTTGGGAAAGTGATGGATCTGGGGGAAAAGGTACAGGGGTAAATTGGACTCCAAGAGTCCAATTTCATCGCTCTGATCCAGGAACACTTCCCGGAGCCATGACTAGAGGTCTAAAAAATTGAAGTCACAAATGGTATCTGTGATCAGTCTATCTTTATCAACCAACAGAATTTTGTCCAGGTCGACAGTAGGAGGAAGAAAAGGGTTCTCTTCTCCTTCCGCTAGCCTTGGCTTTGGTGCCATCTCTACAACAATACCTACAATAAACAATATGTTAGTGGGGTCGACTGACTATGGATGAAGGCGATGAGGAAGCAATGAAGGAATAAGAGGTAAGTTTCCTGGCGTGATGGATGAATAGGGAATGAAAAGGGAAAACAGTAGTTTTATTCAAAAATTGGGGTCGGTTGGGCGCGAGAGACAGGTCAGCAGGATAACAGGTATGTTATCCTGTAATAAATGGACAACGGGCCACTTGGTGTTGAGGTGGCTGATGACGATGGCCAAAACATACAGAAGGGTGACGTGGAGGCTGGTGATTGGAGGTAAAAGTCGCCAAAAGGGGTTGTTCATGAGTGAAAAGGGTTAGGTACTGACAACAGGGATTGACAGCAGTTATGGGACATGACGTAACTTGGGAATCAGCAGAACAAGTGGCATCAGTGGAGGATGACGTCCCTGGGTGATGGAGGCTGTCAGATGCCATATGGTGAAAAGGCTTCAGGTCCACTAGATTTTTTCCACCTATGACAAGGGGCCCGTCGGAGAGAATATCCATTTCGGACCCCCCCCTTTTGATTAAAAGAAGAACACCATGGGGGTATGAAATCCTTTCTAGACCGTTGATCTACGTGCCCATTTCCAGGCCGCAGATCTCAGTGTGATCTTTAATACCCATTTCGGACCCCCCCCTTCCATTAAAGGTAGAACGAACGGGGAGGTTTGGAATCCAATGTGAACCGTTGATTTAAGCGCCCTTCCCTGGGCCGTCCATATTTGCGCGAATGTTATTACCGATTTCGGAACCCCCCCCCGAGTTAAAAGAAGAACGGTCAGGGGGGTCCGGAATGCTCTGTGCACTGTAGATCTGTGCACCACGATATGGATCGTTGAAAAGTGCATGGAGCATACACCCGGAGCGGAGAAAACAATGTGTTGGAAAACTTAGGATAAATTCCTTTTACAGGTTTTTTTTCAAGCTTTTCACATAGACACCACCAAGGGGACTTTATTCTAAACTATTCTTAGGCAATGGAGACATGGTGTAGCATTTTCATCAATCTGGTTTTATTGGTGGTGAAGCAAATGAAGCAACTAACCTACATGCTAACCTATCTTCCTAGGACAATTAACCTAGATTAAACTATTGGGTTAAGAAATTACTCTACCTAAGGGCTATCTGACCAGGATTAGAGAAATCTGATCAGATTTATTCACTAACCTATCCTAAGGGCTATCTGACCAGGATTAGACAGTCTGATCAGATTTATTCACCAACCTATCAACATAAAAATTTAAAAGAACTTGGCCATGCTTGAAAGGTATGGCCAAGTTACTATTATTGCATGGGGCTTTTTTTTTTTTTTT
>ML776850.1:1018626-1033859 GCA_009831015.1 Picea engelmannii | reverse complement strand
TTCTTTTTTTTTTCTTCTTTTTCTTTTCTTTTCTTTTCTTTTTTCTTTTTCTTTTTTTTTCTTCTTTTTCTTTTCTTTTCTTTTCTTTTTTCTTTTTCAAATTATTTGGCAGAATGACAAAATCATTTGTCAACAACAACACTAGAAACAGATAATATCCAATTCATCAGTTGATTCCCATAATTTATGGGGTGATAACACCACTCACACACGGTTCCATATCGAGTATTGGAACTTTTCTAAGTTGTTTACAAATGTTCACCTGATAGGCGATGTAGGGATAATCCGATAGCAGGGTTGGACAGCTTGGTTCGATATTAGCCTCGGTCATATTTATAAAGTTTATGCATACAATATCGCGATAATTCAATATCTCAATGAACAGATTGAATATTGGAGGATTGTTGAAAAAGTCATTTGAAGTTTTCCCAAGAAATTTGAAATGGTTGTAAGAGACATTATTGAATCCAAAGATCTATCTAGTTTCTCTATTGAAGAAATGATGGGATCACTCCTATCACATGAAACTAGACTCAACTTGGAAGAAGGTTTTATGGAACATGCTTTCAAGGCTCATAAATCTTTCAGCAGAGGTAGAGGCAGAGGAAACATATGGAGAAATCAAAGAGAAAATGGAAGAGACAGAGGAAACAGAGGGATAAATCAAATAGGAAGAGGAATAGGTATTAGAATGTAGGAGAAAGACACACAAAGGAACAATAGAAACAATCTAAGGACTCACAGAATCAAAGAGGAAGAGGGAGAAAATGGACATACAAGTCCAGAATTCAATGTTGTTATTGCAGAAAATCATCCAGGATTTTTTGTGAGATCTTTCTCTACAAAAATCCTATGATGAGGACATTTTACCGATGCTTAATCACATTTGAACATGAGCAAATAATCATTAATAATTTCATATGGACATGAAAAAAACCATCATAATTAGGTGCATATGTGTAATTAAATCTTCTACTTAACCAAGCGAGAATGCAATCAAAACTCACAGATATAATTTGACACACATGTGTTAATGAAGTTCACCAGACTCTGCTAGCTACATCTCCAGATCCTCTAGGAATATGAATCACTTTATTATCTTTCCTTTAGCAGGGATAAAACCTTCTCACAAAATGTGGTACATGCTCCTTACAAGGATAAAACCCAAAGAAACCTTCTCTTACACAAAGAACTTAAGGCTCTCACATAAGTGACATTCCTTCATACACTAGAAGGACTACATTCCTATCAATGAAAATCTCTCTCAAAGGGGCCTAAATGTAGATTTTAACCTTCTACAATTATTTACCACAAACATATTTTCAATAAAAGAACGAAAAAGATACAATGAAAAATACACAGATTACATAGAGACTTTTCCCCTGGAAACCCAAACCAGGAAAACCAACATCTTCTATATTCATTCACACATACATTGTTTACAATATAATATACATATAGGATCCAACTACATACAAAAACCTAATTCAATGACCTAGATTAGTCAACAACCCTAATTCCTTAATCAAAAATAGAAAACCATCGGTGAAAAACCATGTGTCAAAAAACCGCCCAAAAATGGAAATGAAAACTGAGAATTTTTTTTCCAGAGGGGCTCCACCCCTCTCTTACCCCTTTGCACGCCCATTTAAATGTAGATGTTTCTTCTACTTGTGCAAAGAATATAACACATATCTAACATTCTCCCACTTTTTGTTTTTCTTTTTATACAGGGGATTATAGGGTTACATAGTCAACAATCAAGGGCAATAGGTCTTCTACACCAAGAGAACTTATCAGTGTTTTTTGTTAATGAATCTACAACATTATTCAAAGTATCCACTTTCATCAGTAACACCTTATTTTCTTCAAACATGTCTCTCACAAAGTGATATTGAACATCAATATGCTTTGTATTTGAATGATAAGTTGGGTTCTTTGCCAAAAAAAATTCACTCTGACTGTCACACTCTATCCTTATAGCTTGTTGTACCAACCCAATACCTAGACACAATATTTGTAACCATACATCTTCCTTTATTGCATGAGTGGCTTCCATGTATTCATCTTTTGTAGTTGAAAGTGCCACTACAGACTCTTTTTTTTTTATCCAACCGATTTCTCCTTCAAATAGGTTAAACACATACCTGCTTGCAGATCTTCTACGATTCAAATATTTAGCCCAATTTGTATCCACAAATCCATGTATGTCCAACACTCTATCCAAACCCGGTCTTCCTTGGTAGAACACTACATAGATAGTAGAGCCACACAAATACCTAAAAACACTCTTTACTGTTGTCCAATGCTCCTTCCCTGTTTTTGACATATACTTGCTCAAAACTCCCACTGCATGTGCAATGTCCGGTCTAGTACAGAACATTCCATACATCAAACTACAAACCACACTCCCATATGGAACATGGGACATGTCCTCCTACTCTTCCTGTGTCTTGGGACACTCATCCACAAATAACTTTACACCTACAGAAATGGGGACCTTGACCGGTTTACATTCCTATATATTAAACCTCTGCAATATCGTTTCCACAAATTTTCTTTGATTTAACCACAGTTTCATGTTTTTATGATCTCTTTTAATTTCCATGCCCAAAATGAAATTTGTAGCACCAACATCCTTCATGTCAAATTTAGAGGACAACTAAGTTTTCACATCCTGGATAATCTCCTTGTTGTTTCCTATCTGCAACATGTCATCCACATATAAGACCAAATAAATCAAATGATCACCAATTAATTTAAAATACACACAATGATCCTCTTGGCATCTTGTGAAGCCAATTCCCAACATATAAGTATCATTTTTTTTATACCACATACTTGGTGATTGTTTTAAACCATACAGAGACTTTTTCATCTTGCATACCAGCTCCTTCTTTCCTTTCACAACAAATCCTTTTGACTTATTCATGTAGATTTCTTATTCTAGATCCCAGCATAGAAATTTTATCTTCACATCCATTTGTTCTACTTTAAAATTAAATGCAACAACAACAGATAACATAATTCTAATAGAAGTCAAATTGGCAGCAAGAGAAAAAAATCTCACCAAAATCAATTCGCTCAACCTGGGAATAACCCTTTGCTACTAACTGAGATTTGTATTTCTCCACTTTGTCTTCTGCATTCAGATTATTTTTAAATACCCATTTCCTTCTAATGGGGTTTCTTCCATTAGGCAACCACTAGATCCCAAGCTTCATTCGTATCCAAGGCTGCCATTTCTTCAACCATGGCCTTTTTCTAGAGTTTTCCATTCTATGAATCTATCGCCTCCCTAACAGTTCTAGGATCATCATTAGTAATAGAAAAAAAAAATTTAACGTAAATCAGGTGGAGTATACCTTTACAATAGCCTTTTTTCCCGCATCGATCTCCTCAATATTGGAGTATGAGGATATTCTTCTTTTGATTCATGTTCTTCTGTAGAGTCTGATTCATCATTCTTTGGATCAAACTAGATTTTATCTGGTTCTTACTTACTTGGTAGGACTTCCTATTTGACAACATGTTGGTTATTAATCTCTCTTCCTACTCCTTGGCTGACCCAGGTTTAGATCTGAACAGGTTTCTAAGAAAACCCTCTAAAACTATCAACCCTCCTAGTAAACCAGAAGACAACACAACACACATAATGTACTGCACAGTCTCACCCGAGATAGTTCAATGGGTGACTACAATGCTCATATGCTTGCAGTTTGGGACATATTGGAGATCTGGGATTGCATTTCATATTCTTAGGCCTTGATCTGGTTGTTCTTTCTATCACTCTTAATATTCATTCATCTGCTAAATCTATGCAGGCATTCTAACAGATCTAACATATAATAGATCTCACAGAATTATCCATTCACCCATTCATAGAATAACTACTAACATAAGGAAAACATGCATTTAATCACAACCCATAAAACATGTGTCATCGTTATTCACCCCCTCCTAGGCTACATCCACAAATATTTGGCTTCTTATGCTCTTTTATTTAGATTTCTGTGATAAATGGCACCACGCACACTATAATTATGATCATACAATCACAAAACTGGTTCCACAATCCTCTATGAGGATGACTAGATTGCACCAAGATCCTAAACCTACAATCTAACCCTCAAGACCTAGCTACTTGACTCTCCTACCACTCAACAACTTACAAAAATGGTATAAGATATTACAGTAGTTTCCTTCACTGAAGAGAACAAAACTTCGAAACCTCGACCTAGACCTCCTAGGTCCTTATTTATACTAATTTTTAGCTTATCAGCTATTACACTCTCTTACAAAAACCCTAACCCTAATGTGGTTAGGTTTTCCTACATGCACGCCTAGCATGCTTTCCTCCTGTGCATGCGGATTTTACTCACACGTGCTACTTTTCCTTCCAGCTATCTTTTTCCAAATTGAGCTTTGATTTCCAAAAATGAACTTTTCCTCAAAATTGTCCTACACCCAACATGCCCCCAAAAATGACATGTGGGTCATCCCAAGCCACCTAGATAGTGCATGCTCCCTGAACAACCTCTTCTAGGCTATGGAACTTGTCTGCAAGTTCCCTTCCTCTTGCCTCGTCATGTGCGGCCTTTTCTATGAGCACTTCTAATGTTTGTGATGTGATCTCATCCTGGATCATTTCTATGCACTCTGTCTGTTCTTGCACCATGGTCCTCTTCTCCTCCTCCAACTACACGATCATTTGCATTTCTTGCTCTTGAAGGGGTCCTTTTGCGCCTATCTTGCCTTCTTCTGCCTCTATGCTACTTTTAACTCTTTCTGTAGCTTCTTCATATCTTGCATTCCTTTTAGACTCTCTGTGATACTCATTGTCTTATGCCTCTACTTGAGGTCTTGGATTGTTGTTCTTACCCTTTCTTCCTCCTGGTCCCACTGCTGAACCTACTCGTCTTCCTCCAATGCTATTCAAAGCTGTGCTACTCTATCAAACAATGTTGCTACTGTATTGACTTGTTTCCATCTCACCCATTTGACTTGTAGCTTCATGTTTCCTTTTCTCCTTCACTTTCGGAGGAGTCGTGGGGTTGATTTTCTCCTTTAATTCTTCTATCTCCTTCCTGTAGCGATCCATTGTCTGTGCGATGAGGTTGATCTTCTCCTCTGAACTTCTTTCTTTTGTTTGTGTGCTATCAGGGATAAGATTATACACCGTTGTCAGACCCTGTTCTATTATGTTTGCACGTTATTTTTCCTCCTTGGTTTCAATCTTGACCTACTCGACTACCATATCTAAGTCTTCCTTGCCATTCTTTGTTTGCTGTAATTATTCTATGTATGTTCTTGCATGTGACTGCACCTTTTGTGTGGCACTGACCTGGATCTTGTATAGTGTCTTAGTTGGTATTATTGCCATTACCAACTCTAACTGCGCCAGATTATTCAGTGGTGTCTGGGCTATGGATTCATCCATATACAACATGTTGGATGTGACTTGAAAGTTCAGGCTCGCCTATGCTACGGTTTGGATGGTGTATTGCTCACTCAACGTGGCCCTTGCCTCTGCTTTTGTTGTTGCAAGGAAGGAATATGTTCCCCTTTCAGTCCTATGTGCTGCTCTCATCTACACTAGGACCTGCCTTATGTCAGCCAACTCATATTGAATTCAGCCTCATTAGTGTTGGGTGTCTTCGAACTCTTTCGATGCATGGTCCTGCACTTTATCTGTCACGAGTTCTGGGTCATCCTCAGTGATAGTGTATTATGGTAGTTGCTTGTGTGCCTTGGCCTTCTTACGTGACCCCCCTATGTGTATAATCGACCACTTGGGTGGCCTTGTTTCCTATGGCATGGTTGTCGAGGGGGTTTCTTATGTAGTTGTGTCCCCCATTCCTTGTTCTCCTTAGGCTGTGGAAGTGTCGTTTTCTCCTGCCTACACATCTTTCTTTGGTGCACTCCCCTTATTCTGTTGCATCGAATTTTGACTTGGTTTCGGCTTTTTAGTTGCGGCACTGTCTCCTGTAATTGTCTTAGCTCCTCCTACTTCCACCTCCTTCCCTGTGGGAATGTCCTTGGGAATGACTAAGATCTTCCAGTCATCATGCCAATCCCACATGTCCATTTCTACATATTCTCGATTGATGCAGTATCGGAGTTGCATGCATTCCTTGGTTGGATCCCTGCACACCTATATCCACATGGTGTGGCACGTGGATCTAAAGTTTTCAATACCTTGGTATTGCACAAGAACCTCTGGAGTGATCCTCCATGTGTTTGTGATGCTTTCTTGTGTGTCATTGAAGTACCGTGCAAAGGAACTTGCGTTGCCACTTCTTCGTTTGGGGTCCGAAGTGCTCCCCATTGAGGTATACCGTGTTGTGCGAAAACGACCTGTCTTGTCAAAAAAGTAATAATATGGTGGATCCCTCCACTGGAATAATTCTATTAGGATCAACAGCCAAGAATAATGAAATTTTGTCCCCAAATCTTGCACATCTTTGCATTCATCGAGAAACAGGTTCAATAGATAAGGGGCCCAGCTAAGCATGGTGCCATTGGCGCACTGTGCTATAGTTGCGACAACCCCTGCGGGGACTTCCTCCTTGCGGCACTTTCTTAGCATATTGCAGGCCATAAGCTTTGTGTCCATTCTTTTGGCTGCGTTGTTGATTATTTTGATAATTATACCACGTGAGCCCCTCTCTGTGCCGTAGGTTTTCTTAATCTCCTCGGCAAGTTATTTCTCCTTTTTTTTGTCATCGAGGTACTGCGCGGGACTCTCGCCCATGGAAAAAATACCTGTGATGAAGGAAATAAAATCAACGTTGATTGAGATGGGTTCCTTCAGCCATAAGAAGCCTCTGTGGAGGACTACCATTAACTTCTTGACGCAATTGTTTACCTCATACCCCCCTGCCAAAATGGGGCATTTATACGAAGTTGAGGATACTTGTGTTGGCCAAGCTGACTGCCCATGGTTTTGGTTGTATTATAGGGTCGCCAAAGTGTCGTGTTCCTATGTTGTCCATGCATATTTGTTGCACAAATTCAAGAAATTTTCCAGCATTAGACACATCTTAGTCTGAGTATTTTATCTTCTCCACGCAACCCAACAATGTTGGTGAGGCTTGTACTCCCTTTGAGATGTGTGAGAGTATGCATTTTGTGTTGGGATTCTTGTGCGAGAACCGCTCCATGGGTTCTTTTCCCTTTCATCCAGCTAGTGCACTATAGGTCCCAACCTCTGGTTGCCTGTACTATGCGTCTGAGTTTGGATACTTGGTTATGTATTCAACTATCCCTTCCTACTACTGCATAGACCTTACTTCAGTATGTGGTCTTGGTGTCACAGCCTCTGTGTGTGTTCTCACTTCTGCATTTGTTGTTTGGGCTTCTTCGGATCTCGCAGGTTGTTGTAGGTTTCTTACGTCGTTTGGTTTGTGGCCCTACGCACCATCGTGTGAATCAATTTCCATGGTCATTGTTATTGTAGCTTGTTCTTATTCTTCCACCAGTGTGGGGCTTGTTGGTTCGACTCATGGCAAGGTAATTACGTCCACATCGAAAAATTCCTCTCTTTTTGTGGTTTCCTGTTCGACCTTTGTGGTTTCATGAGGCACTCAAACACTGCCTCAGGTTTTAATCATTGTTTGGCTCGGTGTGCCCATCTTCAGTGTTGCATCATGGGTATTACTTGGTTTTTCCTGAATGGGCTTTGACTAGTTCATTCTATGCACTCGTCTATTCGCTTCTGCTCTACGTCTCTCTATCACTGCCAGTTTGCAAATTCACACTAAGTTGTATTATACCCATGTTTCCCCTTTATATAGAATGTGTCATCAATGTCGTGAAGCTTCTCAGAGAAGCTTCCCTATATATGATTAATTCCATAAACATTTATGAGTACGTTCCATTTAATTTCCATAAATGCCGCCAGTTGGCACCTTTTTTCCGTAACCATCATTTTTCACTTTTCTGACCGTTGGTACCTTTTCCCTGGTATTGAACTTTTTGAGTACGCCGCATATTTTTGTTGTACCTTTTACTTAGTGCACAATGTGTTTTCCATATGTTGCACACGTACATTTTTATTTTCGTCGTGCTAATTCCACTCCCTCTACGCACTATATTCCCCAGTATTTTTTTTTTTTTTTTCGTTTCTATTTTTGTATTTATTTTTTCTTTCTTTTTCTCCTTTTTAGTTCTTTTTCACATTTTCTATCTTAACTTCTACTATAGTACACTATGTACATGTTTTCTTACTACTATGTAACTTTTAAGTGTTAGGAGGTCGACTGTCCCTGTATAGTTTCAGTCGACTCCCATTGATCAGTCCTTTCAATTCTATGCTTCCCAAGTCTTTTAATTGTATAGATCCCCCATCTGTGGCAGTCTTCACTTCATATGGCTCCATCCAATGTATTCTAAATTCACTTGGGTGTTGAAAACATTTACTGTCATATAGAAAGAATAGGTCTACCTCCTTTAAACTCTTCCTCTTGATATGTCTATCATGTCAAGCTTTGTCTCTTTCTTTTTTTACTTCTTGATGAAATCCTACCATAATTATATCCTCTTCCATCTCTATTAGTTGATTTAATCTTTCATTTACTGTGCCTCTTTCCGTCATGTTGGTGATTGTTGCTATGAGCACACTAGGAACTAATAATTTTAGTGGAACCACTTCTTCTTTCCCATACAACAACCTGAATGGTGTATGCTCTGTTAGCTTCTTACATGTAGTCCTGTATGCCCATAGTACTACTGGCATTTTCAAGTCCCAATCATCCCTATTGACATTGCATATATTTGTCATAACATTCTCCAAGATCTTGTTGAAGGCTTCTACTATTTCATTTTCTTGTGGATGGTATGGTGTACTCTTCTGATGATATACTTAAAAATCCTCAGTAATAGCCTTGATATTACTATTGATAAAGTGTGTACCTTGGTTACTCATCAAAATTCTTGGACAACCAAATCTATTGATCACTTTCTCAAATGGGAAGTGTGTTGTTGTCTATGCGCTGCAATCTATTATTGGTGCTGCTTCTACCCATATTGTTGAGTATTTTGTTGCAGTAATGGTATACCTTTATACTAACCTTTTTTATGGTTGGTTAATTGGTCCCACAAAGTCTATTTACCATTTTTCAAATACCTGCAAAGTTACTTGTGGTCTTAGAGGTATCTCATCCCTTTTGTTAGGTTTACCAACCCTCTGACAGACATCACATTTTCGGCAGTATTCCTTCACATCTCTGTGTATTGTTGGCCACCATAGTACTGCATGAAATGCCTTCTATCTGGTATCTTTTCCTGCATAATTTCCTCCATCTATTCCCTCATGAGCTTCTACCAAAATCCTAGGCCTTTCATGTTCTAGTACACATCTTCTCAAAATTTTGTTTGCACCCATTTTGTATAAGTGTCATGCAATCAATTGATAGCCTGTAGCTCTAACTACCATATTTTTCTTTTGCACATTTATAAACTCTTGTGGCACAACCCATGTACTCAAGTATTCAATGATATCAGCAAAATATTCATCAGCTATTTGTACTGAAAACAAATGCGCATCAGGGAAGTTTTCTTCCAAGTTGGTAGGTTCCTCTCCATTAGTGACCCTTGATAGGTGATTTAGTCCTACATTCAATTTCCCTAGCTTGAATATTACTTCAAATTCAAATTCTTCCTATAGCAACAACCATCTACAGATCCTCCCCCCGACATTAGCATGTTGACCAAGTATTTGAGGGTTGAATGATCTGTGAACATATTAAAGTGTTTTCCCAGTAACTAATGTCTAAACTTATGGAGTGAATAGACCATAGCTAGGCCTTCTCTTTCTGTAGTATTATAGTTCTGCTCTGATTCTGACAGCTTTATGCTTGCAAATTCTATAGGATGGTCCAAATCCCCTTCTCTCGACTTCACCAGAATTGCTCTGAGTGCTATAACTGATGCATCTACATGCACATGAAAATTCTTTTCCCAGTCTAGGAATATGAGAATAGGTGTTGTGACCATCCTTTCTTTTAGGGTGTCCAAACCTTGTTGATAGTCCTCATTCCATTGAAATTTGATATCGTTTTTTAACATTTTTTCCATTGGCGTAGTAATCTGCGCATAGCCCTTTATGAATTTTCTGTAATAACCTATATGTCTTAGTGTTGCACTCAATTGGCCACTGATTTTGGTGGTGGTAAGATGACAATGAATACAATCTTGGCCAGATCAACTAGCAAGCCTTATTTACATACTATATGGCTCAATAATATTCCAAAAGGTGTCCCAAAGATGCACTTCTTGATATTCAATGATATCTAAAACTACCTGCATCTTTCCAACATCAGCCTTAACACTTCCACATGGTATTTTAACAGACTATATACAGTAAAATCATCTAGATACACTTATAAAAATTGATGTATAAACTACTTAAAACTAGCTATTACTACCCTTGAAAATATGTCTAGTACATTCTTCAGCCCAAACAACATGACTATGTACTAGTAGGATCCCCATTCTATGGAAAAAATTGTCTTATACCTGTCTTCGGGGGATATCTTGATCTGATGGTATCCTGAGAATCCATATGTAAACGAATATGCTTCTTGGCCTCCCACATTCTCTAGGACTTAATCTATAAAAGGTGTATGGAAAGGGTCATGTAGGCATGCATCATTCAATTTCATTAGATCTACACAAATCCTGATCCCCCCTTGTTTTTTTTCTTTCACTACCATCAAGCTTATCCATTCAGATTCCTCCAGTGATTCTATGATGCCTGCTTCCAGCATTTTGTCAATTTTTTCTTTCACCTTTTTCTTATATATTGGATTTAATCTATAAGGTCTAAGTTTGATAGGTCTAGCCTCAGGTTTGAGAGGTATCTTCTTCTCTCCAAACTCTCCTAATATGCCTTTCATTTTTGTAAAGGTATTTTGGAAACAAATCATTGTATTGGCGAGGTAGCTCTATTATCTATTCTACTATTTTATCATCCCAGTAGTCTCCAATGCTGGCCATTTTGGGATTCTCAGTTGTCCCGATGTTGAATTTCTTCACCTTTATTGGCACAAGAAATACTTCTTACTCTAGGGATGGACCTTCCATTTCTCTTTCACATTCAACTTTTTTAATATAAATGTTGTGCGAGTCATCTTCATCTGGTTCTTCTCCATGCACATGATAGCATGACAATAGTTCCTTAACTATCTGTTTGTTCTATTGTTGATACTTTGTCATAAGTTCAACCTTTGGTTCATCAACAAATATCACCCCTCTTATCCGTTTGAATGTTGAATCCATGTTGGGGTTCTCATGTTCAAATGAGAAAGTGACTATAAAATTTTGCTGTAATGTTGTCCATTCTGCAGTGCCTCTGTGCAATTCTTGGTCTACATACCAGTTTCCTGGAATTCCTTCTAGTGTATGGATGAAGTGATGAGGCCATTATTCTTGTGGTGTCATCCTCCATAGTGTTCTGCACTTCTCCAAGTGTTCTTCTAGTTTCCCCTGTCCATCATATCTCTACATCTTGTTGCTCCCATGCTCTGCACCAAATCTAATGCAGTAGTCGCTTACATTGGTACCTATCATGAATTTTTCCTTTGTGTGCACCCCCCCATCTTGTAGGTGTGGCCTTAATTTATATGTCCAGGGCTAAGAGGATTTGATTTTCTAGTACTTTGTCTTCATATATTCTTAATAATTCCTCTAAATCATTTATGCCATGAAAACTGGGAGGTTCTCTGATTTCTATACCCAACCATCTTACGATGCGATCTATTCTTGTGCACCTTCTTTTGGACACTTCATGTAATCTCTGTTTCCAATTCTCCAAACTTGTATATGAGTTAGAAGAACATGATGTGATTCTCCTCCAGATGAATACCCCATTTTCAGTTGGGTTAATATAATATTCTTCATGCGTGGTGGTTCTATATAACTGGTTTGTCTCTTCCAAATCCGAAAAAGTTGGTTCTACAAACCTTTCTCCTTCTACAGGGTTAGTGGCACAATGAATCTTGTAACGACCCTCCTCCTTAGGACAACAACTCTGACAACAGGTGCAATTTTTTTTTTTGTTTTAACAGTGTGTGCGCGCGTGTAGGAGGGGAAAAAGACACACTGGACTCTATGTCGCCACTCGACAACCAACAAGACGCAACCATGATGTTCAGCACAAGAAGACTGAAGGCTCACAACGAGTAACTGCAACAAGATATGACCATAGGCATGAGGTGCACAACATAGACATTAAGACATACTGGGGTGCATAGTAAGAACACAGAGGGAGGAATTCATGGTGTTAGGGTTACTATTTCTGCACAGGAAAGCAGGGCGTTTAGTCTTATGTCTTCTCGAAAGAAGATTAGACAGGCTCCTGGCTGACTGCTCGGGTAGAAACTAGTAACCCGACCTAGAACAAGACGCAAGCAATACCACCAAGTACTACAAAATCAGGGACAATCAAGACCTCTACGGGAGATGCAAATCAGGAGGACTCTAATATTGACCAACCACTATTGAGACCCGAATACATCATTCAAGATCAATTTCTCCATTAATTATCGTTACCTGACGAAGACTTTATCCTAAGGTAAAAACCAATAATCTCAACCCCATTATTTAGTTATAAGGTCATTAGGCACTAGTTCAAGGACAAGCAATAATCACAAGCGCATTGCATTCTTCTGTTAATCACCATAACGGAGCCACGAGATCAATACCATCATGGCGAACTCTCAAACATTTACATTCTCCATATTATCTTGCCTTTCCTTCCAATTTATTACCATACATTAGAATAACCTAGCAATAATTGCAGTGCAATTTAGACCTTACCATTAGCACTTCAATTGAAACGAATAATCACCTTGCAATTTAAACATCATCACGAACATTTCAATTAAACAATATTAATATTCGCATCAACCATCATCATTAACATTGCAAATTAAAACGAATATTATTATTGCAATTTAAACAATATTGAACTTGCAATCAAGCAATATTAATAATGCAGTTTAAGCTTCATCCTTAGCATTCAATTTAACGATATTAACATTAAATAAACAAGTTAACATAGCAGTTTGAGCATCATCATCACATTGTAAATTTAAACAATATCACCACTAAATTAATCAAAGTTAACATGGTAGCTTAAGCACCATCATTACATTGCATTTTAAACAATAATAACATTAAATTAACAAGGTTCATCATGGCAGCTTACGCAACATCATTATATTGCATTCTAAACAATAATAAATTAAGTTAAATAGGGTTAACATGGCTTCTTAAGCATCCGCCTTATGCTCAGTAATTAAAACTTAGAATTCTAGGGTTTCTCAGGATCCTCGGCCAGCGTGCAAGTCAGAGCTGCATTAACGCGAAGGCAAGGGAGGAGGGAACGCGTGCACCACCGTCTGCTTCAGGCAAGTTTTTCAAAGGGAAAGGGGAACACGTAGGAGAGGGCAACGACGGTTTGCTGGCAAATGCCGCAGAAGGTAAATTAACACGCAAAGTTATGAAAGGCAGAAGCAAGGTTCAGGTTCAGTCTCTTGCATGCAGACTCAGCGCCCCAGGGATTCATCATTGCACGACGCCTAGTGAATAAGGCAGCCATCACTCCCAACGCAAGAACACTTTAAATGAATATCAGGCAGTGAGATTAAAGGCTGGGCGGGATTAGGCACTAGTATAATTTCGTTTAACGGCTTCGAAATTTATTTCATGGTTATTACATGAAATAAACGATGGAGATAATAGATGTTTATTACATGAATACCAAATAAACGGAGTTAATGGAGTATTTTCTTAAAGCACAATCATCAAGACAGCAAACTAACTTGATGCACCTTAACACCATTGACACCCCATACATGCAACATACATTGTGTTAAAGTAGAACGAGAGGGCACAAGGATTGAAGCCACGGTCATTACAGTCACAAAAATTTATTACATGCGAAGACTTCTGCAATCTCAATTCTTTTAAGATCTACTTTTTCAAATTCAATAAATTTATTAAGGATACCCAACAAGGAATCACTCTACATTCAATTGTCCTGAAGGTGCAAATACATAGTGATGGAAGAGCTACTATATGAAAACTAACAATTAGGGAATGAGATTTACTACCACTTTTTAATCTAGCTATAAGTAACCGCTTCATATAATAACAACTACAAGACCATACTTCAATATCAATATCTCACCAACACGGAGGTTACTGCCCAACATTTTGAGGAATTAAAAAAAAGAGAAGACGCAGACATGTAGTGTATAGGGAGGAAATAAAAACAACGCCCCGATAGAAGAGAAGGCCCGTTGGAAATTGACCCACGGTATATATAAAACGCCCAAGATATAAAGAAGAAAACCCACAAAAAAAAAACACGCCCAGGGTCAATATAATACGCCCAAGGTAAAAAGAACCCACTATGGAAAAAAAAAATTTGAATGATAGTCATAGGAAAACGCCTAGCCCATTAATAAACACCCATAACAAATTCCCACCATAACAAATTCACCCTCTGTACAAAATCGAGAATCCACTGAAACAAAACCAAATCGCCCATTGTATAAAGACGAAACCCTACTGCAAAAGGCTGCCCATGGTACTAACAACAAAAACCCACTGAAAAAAAGGGAAAAAAACCCGCCCACTGCATAAAAACGAAACAACATAAACCCACAACAAATTTACTTGAACCCTCAACTGCACTGTTATAAAAACGAAGATCTTCTGAAATACCCCCTTTTTTCTTACGGAGTATGAAGGACGAGGAAACAACATTTCACAACAATACAATCATAATCTCAGCAGTAAATCACTAAGCATTCTACTTTACTAAGTTCAGGAGCATACCTTTTCCTTATTTGCTTGCCGCAATTGACTCCTGTGCTCTGTGTTGCTTCCACCTTCAGTGCTGCTCCCGCTCGCCAACCGTAGAGGACTCACTGGTACCTCCCATCCAAATTCTAGGGGTACTCTCCTTCCCCCTTAGCCCCCCGAGCCGCAAAGGGGCCACACACAACCCAGATAGTAGCCTAGCTTCCCAGCTCGCCTCCAAGGCTGAGCTACCACTCAAGTCAGCTGAGAAATCCCCAACTCCTACAAGCAATCAGTCCAGTCTCTAGTCTGGCAGCATAACCATCCTAATGGATGAAAAAAATCCCTTCTTTCTCCCCATCTCCTGTCTTTTATCCTCCTTCCCTAATCCCCTTAGGTCTTTTTTTCAAAAACCCTAAATC
>ML776850.1:964440-1007478 GCA_009831015.1 Picea engelmannii | reverse complement strand
AGGTAATCGTTAACCTACAGTTCGAGCCACGACGGGAGTGCTAGCAGGCGGTGGCAGGGCTGCTGTCCACCCCTCTCCCTCAACCTCTCTGCAAATCATGTGTGGCCCCTTTACTCCATATGTGAGTCTGGTCGGCAAGCTATCGTCAGCCTGCATCATCAACAATCATGTCAGAAATGTCAACAAAAAATCATCAAATCGAATGAAACATCATAGTAAACATATCAACCCAAAAGCACACTCCCTGACTCAGTCCGGAGTCCAAGGGGGTTCTATCGATGCCTCTGCATCCTCAAGGCCAAAAACCCTGCACACTCAATAAAACTGAGTCAATAGCACCTGTCTACATCAAATAGTAACACATCATGTCATCTGTCAATCGCATCATAATCAAGTATAAATGGTCTAACATCATAAAAGTCCAGATCACTTGCGAGCAAGTGTCCTCAAATAATAAGTGTTCTCAGTGCGCCAGAGCGGGATGTTACAAATCCGTATTATCCTTATTCAAATGTTATCTTACTTGTCTTCAAGTTGATTATGGACTAGTTATCAAATTTCCAGTCCATACCAAGCAATGTTGGATAAGGTGTTGTACTATCTACTATTTATATCACTTCAAAATCTGCCTTAGTGCGCATTCCATCCAAATATACTATCACACCTTTAAGCCTTCCGATTGACAGAACTTTGTGTTGGTTTTTTAGCTTCAGCTGAATAGGTGAATACCCTAATGTTGGATCTCCCATTCATTTCCATGTCTTCTTGAGGAACACATTGACTTCAGAGCATAATTCCAGTATAATGTCCCCCATATTGAAATTTCCATTGTTGGCATTCAATCTGAATTCCCTGCTTGTCCTCCTTCTTTTATGGAGGTGATTGACCATTTTCTGCTCTAACTTCCCCTCTAGATCTATGTTACATATTTCTAATATATTTGGAAAAACTTTAACAGATGATGGATCTATCAGTAGTTTAACACAGGATTGTAGAAAGTTCTTTATGGTACTTACTTGCGCTACAGGTGGTATTTCGTTGGTGTGATCCATTGATAAAGGCATCTCGTACAATGGTACGTTCTGAGTATGTTGCACAACTTATGTAGATGCAAAATATTGTTTGAGGAACTCCTGTCTAGCCTCCTTGAATGTCTCATTTTATTTCTGTGCATCAAACTACTTCCGTGTCTCAGTATTTTTCTTCACCCATTGGTGTTGTGCCGGATCCGGTCTCACTACATCAGTTCCTATCTTAGTACCTCCTTGTGTGACTATGTTGATATTTCTTCCATCATCCATGGCCTCTGCAGAGATCCATTGTACATTTTGATTGTTCTGATTTCTCTTTTCTTGAATCTTCCCCAATAATGTTGGGTAGTCCTCTATATCATGGTCTACTGTGCAACAGTACATGTCATAGGTGGGAGTGGAAATTTCCTTGCATAATGTCCTGGTTGTTGGCATTTATGGCACACTACTGGACCTCTATCTCTTCCAAATCCTACTATATCTCGTCCTCCACCTCGATCTCCTCGTGGTGCATTATACTGAGGTACCTGATTATACTGCGTAGGGTTATACTGTGATTGCATGTTGCTATACTAAGGTTGTGCAATGTTATATTGCTACTGCGCATTATTATATGGAGGTGGTACCTGGTTGAACTATTGTGCAGTTTTCCCTATCAACATTTCTTCCTGCACCCTATACGTATCCAAATTTATTTCCCTCATCAAGTCCATTGTCCTACAATCTTTGTCATCATGACCCACTGATTTGCAAAAATTACAGTATGAATTCTTGGGTATTGTCTGGTACTTCTGCATCATTGGACAATGATAAGGATTATGGCCATTCATTTTATAGATCATGCACCATGGTCCTCCTGTTGGAAAAGGGTTTGGTAGTTGTGTTTCCATGTACTACGCGAAAGTTGGGAACTCATTCTTCTGGTGTCCTTCCTTCCTGCATGCGGTACACCAAACAAATTATCTTTTCCCTTATTCTAGTTTAGTTGAAATGTGAGGTTCTTCAGATCCTCCTTTAGCTCTTCTATTTTTTGATGTGTCTTCTGATATTGGTTATCTTCCAGTTGTAAGGTTGCCTACAGAGCCTCTTCCCGAGTTTGAAACTTTTGTTGCCTCAAAGGATATTTTAGATGTGGTTTCAGTGAATTCACAAATATATGTCTATGTTGCATGTCTATCATGACATATTTCAATTTTCCCTTCAACCGTTTGAATCTCTGATCAATCTCCCAAATAAACTCACATGGTTTCTTCCTAATTTCAATCATCTCATTCATGTACTGATCTTCTGAGCTAGGTTTCTGAAATTCATTTATCATCAGCTTCTTGACATCTGCAATTGTCCTTGTTGTTCATGGTGGATTATTTACAGCTAAGCTCGTGTACCAATCCAGTGCGAGGTATCTTAGCATGATATCTAGTTGCCCAAGTTTTGTATCCTCATCTGTGATCTTCTTTACTTCCCAGATCTTCTCACAGATGAACAAGTTCATTTTAGGATCCTCTGATGCCTCTCCCTTGAATTCTAGTAACCTGATAGTGGGATCATGTCCTTCCATCTTGAACGGTGATGAACTACTACCTCTGTGTGGTGTAGATACTTGACTACTACTTCCTGAATTGGTTCCTCTAGTTTTCACCCCTTGTTTATATGTGTTTCCCGTTATCTTCCTTCCACTAAAATGCGGTTTTCTAAATGGTGGTGTTCTTATGGGTGTATTAGTCACACATGGGTTTATGGGTTCCACATTGACACTAACATGGATAGGAGTTCTACCTTTTGTTCCTGCCCTTGGACCACTTGTCTTCCTTTCATACATTGTGCACAGGATTTCCTTAATCTGCTCCACGACACGAAGATCCTCTACCTCTTCTTCATCACTAGTCCAGCCCTCTCTCTCAGCTATGGCTGTCTTCTTATTATTTATCTTATATTGGTAGGGTGTTCCACTATGCGTTTCTCCAATTGTTTCCATTATCAGCCTGATCTGGTCCTCGTCCATAATAATTGGTTCAATGGACTCCTTATTTTCCTTATCCATCTCACCCTCCATCCTTCCAACTCGGGTCAATGCTTCCCCACTTCCCCCATGCACGCAGGAAAGTTTAGTTGTCTTATTCCATTGTCATTACACCTTTGTTATAAATTAAGATATTGATTGAAGTGTACAATGATATGATATACCTACATCGAGGTCCTCTTAGGAACTCCTACTCTATTGTGTTGTAAGACTAATTCGTGGTATCTACTGCAAATTCTGTGATAAACCCTGCAACAATACTGTCTAACCATAAATCTACTCCGTGCGTGAATTTGTTGTTAACTTGTTGTAACTACATGATCTCCACAGGATTCCACTCGATCTATCTCATTCAATTTGTAGGGTGGTTGTATTTCAACCTCAATAGCCACTCCTGCAACACATGCGGGAAATAAAAGAAAAACACCTCATGCAGATCGGTAAACACGTACTTGTCCATATATTTGCGTGATGTTATGTTAGGGTTTTTGTGATGTTAACACCCATGGAATTATTAAATAATATATTGTCATGGACGACACGAAACGACGTTTTGATGACTTTCCATCCGAACAACTGCCAAAAGAAACAACATTATGATTTCATTGAACCGACGCTCTTAAAAGCTTGAAAATGCTTATCAATATACTATTCGTTTTTTCCTGGTTCGATGACTTTCCATCCAGATAGTTGCAAGGACAAACAACATTATGATTATCACATGCCTGCCTAAAATCCTAAATTAGTTGTTCATAAGTTTCAAAATGCTTATCACCATACCAAGCTTTTTCCTGGCACTAATTATTATTCGGTAACTATGACTCTGAGAGACTAATTATTCGGTTCCCCCCTCTCTCTCTGGACAAAACGCATTTGAAAAAACAATTGTCTTGACTTTAAAACCCGCAGAATTATTAAATAATATATTTCTGTCGACGAGATGAGACGAGGTTCTGATGACATTCCATAGTTTCCAAAAACAGCATGACGATTATCATATGGCTGCCTCAAATCCTAAATTATGTTTTTATTCGATTGGTTAAATATAAGACTAATTTTTGGGGGTTCATTAAACAGGCGTTGTTCAAAATTTTCAAAATTCTTATCAACATACTATCCTTTTTCCTGCCACTAATTATTATTCGGTAACTATGACTGTATGAGAGTCTCTCTCTCGAGAACAGACGTTTGAAAAAACAATTCCGACTTGAATTTAACACCCGCGGAAATCTTTGTGTAATAGTCAACGGTGTAAGAGCATACAGATCAATGACCGTGATCCATATCGCTTATCGTGACTTTGTGACTCCTTTTGAAAGATTTCACTCGATAGGCGATATCAAGGTTCCTTTGAATAATTTGATATTGCATATCGTGATATCGATAAGGTCAAAGATGAATTGTTGCAACGTTTACCAATATGTCGATATAGTAATATCTGATATCGTGGTCCCACTCACACACGATTCCATATCGGGTATCAGAACTTTTGTCAGTTGTTTACAATAGTTCACCCGATAGGCGATGCAGCGATAATCCGATATCGGCCTCGGTCATATTTATAAAGTTTATGCATATTATATCGCAATAATTCAATATCCCGGTGAACAGATTCACTGGTGAACAGAATGAAGATTGGAGGATTGTTGAAAAAGTCCTTCGAAGTTTGCCCAAGAAATTTTAAATGGTCGTAAGAGACATTATTGAATCCAAAGATCTATTTAGTTTATTTTTGAAGAAATGATGGGATCACTCTTGTCACATGAAACCAAACTCAACATGGAAGAAGGGTTTATGGAACATGCTTTCAACACTCATAACTCTTTCAGCAGAGGCAGAGGAAACATATGAATAAATCAAAGAGAAAGAGAAAGAGACAGAGGAAATAGAGGGAGAAATCAAAGAGGAAGAGGCATAGGTAATTAGAATGTAGAAGAAAGACACACAAAGGAACAATAACAACAGTCGAAGGACTCACAGAATCAAAGAGGAAGAGGGAGAAAATGGACAGACAAGTCTAGAATTCAATGTTGTTATTGCAGAAAGTGATCCGGGATTTTCTGTGAGATCATTCTCTACAAAAATCCTGTGATGAGGACATTTTACTGATGCTTAATTTCATGTGAACATAAACAAATAATCATTCATCATTGCATATGGACATGAGAAAAAACATCATAATTGGTTGCATATGTGTAATTAAATCTTCTATTTAACCAAGAGAGAATGCAATCAAAACTCACAAATATAATTTGACACACATGTGTTAACGAAGTTCACCAGACTCTGATGGCTATATCTTCGGATCCTCTTGGAATATGAATCACTTTATTATCCTTCCTGAAACATTCTCACAAAATGTGATACATGCTCCTTACGGGGTTGAAATCCAGAGCAACCTTCTCTTACACAAAGAACTAAAGGCTCTCACATAAGTGACATTTCTTCATATACCAGAAGGACTACATTCATATCAATGCAAATCTCTCTCAAAGGGGCCTAAAATTAGATTTTAACCTTGTACAATTATTTAATGAAAACATATTTTCAATAAAAGAACAGAAAAGATACAATGGAAAATACACAGATTACACAGATATTTTTCCCCTGAAAACCCAAACAGGGAAAACTATCATCTTCTATATTCATTCATACATACATTGTTTACAATATAATATACATATAGGATCCAACGACATCCAAAACCCTAATCCAATTACCTGAATTAGTAAAAAAAACTAATTCCTTAATCGAAAATAGAAAACCATCGGTGAAAAGCCATGTGCCGAAAAACCGTCCAAAAATGGACATGAAAACTGAGAAAAAAAAAATTGGGGGCGATGCCCAAGAACCCTCGCATAAGGGGGCTCCACCCCCCTATTACCCCCCTGAGTGCCCAGTGCAACATAGACAATGTTTCTACTCGTGCAAAGAATATAACACATATCCAACATTCTCCCACTTGTTGTTTTTCTTTGCATACAGGGGGTTACAGGGTTACATAGTCAACAATCTAGGGAAGCAATGCCCATAGATCCTCTACACCAAGAGAACTTCTCAATGCTCACATATTTTGTTAATGAATCTGAAACATTCTTCAAAGTATTCACCTTCATCAACAACCCCTTATTTTCTTCAACCATGTCTCTCACAAAGTGATATTGAACATGAATATGCTTTGTCCTTGAATGATAAGTTGGGTTCTTTGCCAAGAAAATTGCACTCTAATTGTCACACTTTATCCTTATAGCTTTTGTACCAACTCAATACCTAAACACAATATTTGTAACCATACTGCTTCCTTTCTTGCATGAGTGGCTTCCATGTATTCAACTGCTGTAGTTGAAAGTGCCACTACAAACTATCATTTTCTCATCCAACTGATTGCTCCTCCAAATAGGTTAAACACATACCCGATTGTAGATCTTCTACGATCCAAATATTCATCCCAGTCTAAATCCACAAAGCAATGTATGTCCAACACTTTGTCCAAACTTGTGCTTCCTTGGTAGCACAATCCATAACTAGTAGTGCCATGCAAATACCTGAAAATTCTCTTTACAGTTGTCCAATGCTCTTTCTCTGGTTTTGACATATACTTGATCAAAATTCCCACTACATGTGCAATGTCCGGTCTAGTACAGACCATTCCATACATCAAACTGCCAACCTCACATGCATATGGTGTCAGTGTTTCATGGAAAACTGCACAGGAGATCTATCTAAAGAAAGTACAAACAAAGATTATCAAGAAATGAAGAGAGATTCAATATGGAAGAATGAGAAAATATATTCACACTACTCCAATGAGTTGATGATTGATACATAGAGCATTATCAATATGATACAATGAATGAGTGGAATACACTCATATATAGGGCAAAACATTACATAATTAAGAAAATAAATCAAGCAGTTAGCTTTCCTTAGGAATGAATTCATGCATAATAGTGATGGTAAAAGTAGAAAGTCTAAAATAAAACTAGTCAGTTAACTCCCAATGAACTACTGTGTCGAAAATAGAAATTTCTCCAACACCCCCCTAAACATCACTATGGAGTAAAAAAAATTTCATGGATACTAGGACATTTTAGGTACTCATGTACAATGCAACTAATGAACACTGAATAAAAGTGAGGAAAGAGGGAAAATCATGTGGGAATAGAACCCCCCCCCTCAAAAGATAATGTATCAAAAGAAAAGAATGGTAGCTGCTAGGCAACTGTGTTCTTCACTGCAAGACGATCCCGCAAAGTCTGAAACTTTTGCTCACTGAAAGTCTTCGTTATGTAGAAATATTTATGGATCTGATGAAGTCCTTTGGCAACCTATCGGACCTTGTACCTCTTGATCCTGTGGACCTATCTGCACCTAAAAATATTCCTTTCTGGTGGAAGTGGAACCAGATGCCAAGTCTGATTCTCTAGGAAAGAGTCATGATCCTCCTACATGGACGCTTGCCATAATGGATTTCCCACAAACCTATTGTAGTTATATGGATCTGTAGATTGAACTATATAGCAATGCATGGGCATCGTAGGTTCTAAAGCTGAAAACACATGACAAGGCTCCTCATGCTGAGATCGAGTCCTCCTCAAATCCAGTGGATTCCCTGCAAGGTTTCCTACATCCTAAAGTGTGGTATGTGCCTTCTTGGGCATCTGTTGAAGCTTTGGCATTGGCTTCTTATCTATATGTACTACCTTCTTATTTCCATGTATAAAATCTAAGTGTATAGAATCATCTCTGATGTTTGAAATTGATGGAAGAACAAGAGTATAAGCATGTTGCACTGGAGGTGCATGCAAGGTACTCTCCTTATGTGTAAGTAGAATAGAGGAGCCATCGTCAAAAAACTTAGTGAATTTATACAACCTTGAGTTGTGATCCACCTCACCAATTGCAATAATGGAATTGCCATGCATGTCAATTACTGAAACTGAATCTAATATAAATTCAATCTTTTTATCTTTCTGAGTGATATGATAAACTGAGAGCAGATTCATAGAAAGATTTGGAATATGTAGAACATTCTCAAAACTGCCATTTTGGAGTTCCACTCTCCCTTCTACTGCTACTTCTACTGGAGTATCATCCCCCATGAGAATAGGAGGTCTAGAGCATGAACTCAAAGAAGTAAAAACTTCATACTTAGCTTCCATATGATGGGATGCACCAGAATCTATAATCCATGAATCATATGAGGAATTAATTGCAACCAGATCATGATGATTACCTTCCTTAGGAGCAGGATTTTCTTCCTTCTGCTTCTTGACTTCCTCTGGAATGAAGTTTCCAAGGTTGTTCTACTAAAGTGCCTATGCCATAAGATCGATGTGTTTCTTCATGCATGTGGATTCTTCATGATTCGGTTTATTGCAGTAAGTGCACTTCTTCCCCTTCTTCTTCTTCTTGGAATTTGAATAGTCTTTGGAACCTGAAGAATCGTTAAAGGGTTTGGAATATCTCTCCTTCCCGTTCTGTTTGGATGACCCTTTTCCATCATGCATGGTGAGTGCATGTGCTTTGGGATATTTCATGAGGCCCATCTGTATGAGTTTTTCCTTCTCTTGTGTAAGAGACTCAATGAACTAAGCCAATGTAGGCATTTTCCAATTTGTTCCAAAAATACATCTGCCAGAATGGAAATTGGAGACATATACAATGTATTTTGGTCCTATCTTGGCCAATATTGTTAGAATAAGTTGTTTCTCTTGTGTATACTTATCAATACCACATTCACCCAACCTCAATAGCAAAGATTTAAATTTAGTAAAAAAATCTTGCATATTATCAAAACGTTTAGGGTCTAAGGTATTTAGCTCTACCTCAAGCATATGACTTTACATCTCATCCTTCTTTCCAAAGAGTCCTTCCAGGGTGGTCCAGATATCATTTGGAGTCTTTCATGCAACAATTTTTTGCACAAACAATGAGAAATCTCACCAAACGGTTGAAAACCCACTTCCAAAATGGTTCGATTTACTTTCCTAGTGGGTCATTTCCTCAAAAACTTAATATTTTGGGAGCAATCACTATTGAAAGGTACGACCACAGATTCATATCAGTTTCAGGAGGCTGTCTTGGGGCTTAATTTCTGATAAAACGGTGAATAATTTCGCCAAACGATTGAAAAACCAATTTCGAAATGGATCGATTTACTTTCCAAGAGGGTCGTTTCCTCAACAAAGTAATATTTTTGGAGAAATAACTGCTAAAAGGTATGACCACAGATTTAGCTCACCGAAACTCCAATTTTCCTTATTCTTTGGCTTGTTTGGCTTGCTCCAAGCAACATAACTCTGATACCATGTCAGTGTTTCATGGAAACCTGCATAGAAGATCTTGCTAAAGCAAGTACAAACAAAGCTTATCAAGAAAGGAAGAGAGATTCAATATGGAAGAATGAGAAAATATATTCACACGAATCCAATGCATGGATGATTGATACATAGATCATGATCAATATGATACAATGAATGAGTGGAATACACTCATATATAGTGGAAAAAATTCCATAATTAAGAAAATAAATCAAGCAGTTAGCTTTCCTTAGGAATGCATGCATGCATAATAGTGATAGTAAAAATAGAAAGTCTAAAATAGAACTAGTCAGTTAACTCCCACTTAACTAGTGTGTCGAAAATAGAAATTTCTCCAACATATGGAACATGAGACATGTCCTCCTCCTCTTCATGTGTCTTGGAACATTGTTGGTTAACTTCTTCTTGGGTTGACCCTGGTCCTGATCTCAAACAGCTTTCCAACAAAATCCTCAAAACTATCGACCCTCCTAGTAAACCAGAAGGCAACGTTGCACATAGGGTGCGTAGCGCAGTCTCACCCGAGATAGATTTTATGGGGGACTGCAATACTCAGGTGTTTGTGGGTCTAGGAATGAGTGGGGATTGTGATTGGGTTATTTCTTCCTTATTCATTATCCTTGTTAATCATTCATCTACCTCTATGATTTATTCATCTTTAACCCTATGTATGCTTGCTGATAGAGCTACTTTAACCATTCATTCTTAAGCTAATGATCAATAGAAAAGTAAATCATTCATTAAAAATCACCTAGAACACAAGGTTTTACTGTGGTTCACCCCCTCCTGGGGATACATCCACAAAGATATGGCTTCTCTTCTCTTTTATTTATTCTACTGCAAAATCTTGCGCGACGTGAACTACATCTTTAGTAATACAATCAAAATGAGGGTCAAAACCCTCTGTGAGGCTGACTAGATCACACTAGGCTCCCCATCTTATGAACTAACCCTCAAAGACTAACTTATTCGACTCTTCTACAAGAATTATTACAATCAGTAGTTTTCCAACCAATTAACTCTTAATATTTAACTGACATATTTTCCTCAGTACAAGTTCTCTCTTCCCCTTCTTTCTTATTTTTCCGACCTAGCCCTCCTAGGTCCTTATTTATACTACTTTATATGCTTATAGTCGTTACAATCTTTGTCAAAAATACTATGGTCTGGATTTATGAGTGGAACGAAAGGAATAACAGACTGGATGCAATAACACAGAGATAGGAACAACAACAAAAAACATCCAGTGAACAATAACTTCTATTGAATAAATAAAACATGATGAAACTGTAAAAACGCAGAACTAGAAACAATTTCCTCGAATGGTGGTAGTTATCTATGAGAAGATATGTGGCTTGCTACATGTATCTATATGAGTAGAATGATTACAATTAGGATCCAAAGGCCTTTTTAACATTACTCATGAATGTCAAAACTCTAGAAGCGTAGAACCCACAATTACAAAGGATTACAGAAGAACGTGTTGAACTAAAAATTGTCAAGAGGAGCCAGTTGGAATAGGTGGGTGGCCACCAATATCCACCTGGATCAGTCCTCCCCCCTTAGGAAGTAATGGTCTCCATTGTGTTAAGTTCCCCCATCAGGTGAGGAAACTTATGTTGAATTTTTCCTTGGGTGAGCCACTTGCCTTGGTGTAGGAGTTTCCCTGCCTTGACAACCCAATAATGTTGGATCCTCTATTGGTGAGTACCCTTGACCCGTGTTTCCACTATATGATTAGTGGATATTTATTCCATGCAGTCAGGGTTGAGCTCTGTTGGTGTCCACTGTTCTGCGATCTCTAAAGTGTCCAATAATGTTGGAAGATATGGTCGAAGGAGGTCCACATTGAACACTGCTTGCAAGCCAAGGAAGGTTGGATTGTTGAGCTCAAAAGAATTTCTACCCACATCCTTGGTGATAGTGTAAGGTCCATAGAGAAGTGGGTGGATATTTCGATGGGGCCCTGTAAGGTTCTATTTCTGCAAATGTAACTAGACCTTGTCTCCCACCTGAAACTGGTGTAGTAAATGGTGTTGATCATAACATTGCTTGTACTTCGCATTGGATTTTTGCAAAATCTCATGGACCTATTGGCGGATGTGATGAATCTGTTCAATGAATCTGGTGGCTTTGTCAGCCTTAGACTGAGCATGGGAATATTTTTCATTTGTGGTTACAAGAGGTAGTGAAACATCAATGGGACCCAAGGGTTGGAATCCTAGCCCTACCTGAAATGGGCTATGGTCGGTAGAGTTATGGAGATCCCTATTGTGGTTTTGTTGAAAATAGGGAAGAATCTCATCCCATGTACGCGGATTTTTATATTTTTACATGCGCAAGATGTGCACAATCATCTGATTGACGACCTCTGTCTAGCCATTGACTCGGGGGTGAAAAGTAGTGGATTTAGTGAGCTTGGTGTCCAACAATGACCAGTGACTCAACCAAAATGTGTTGAGGAACCTATTGTCCCAATATGAGGTGATGGTTTGTGGTATCCCAAAGTGGAATCGTACCCATTCAAAGAAGATCTTGGCAGTATCCGTCATTGTGATGTTCTTCTTGCAGGCTGTGATAATGGCCATCTTTGAAAACTGATCAACCACCAAAAATACACAATCATTGTCATTCTTGGTGGTCGGAAGGACATACATGTAATCCATTGAGATGGATTCCCAAGGCCTCTCCAGACTAGGAAGAGGGGCGTATAAGCCTTGCTTCTTGATAGTTGGCTTCACATTGTCACAGGAAGTGAAAGATCTGATATACTTGTTGACGTCTTGTTGAAGTTTTGGCCAATAAAAATGTTTATGTAGAAAGACCATCATTTTCTCCATGCCAAAATGTCCTTCCATCCGACTGTAGTGAACATCCCAAATCATCTTTGCATGTTCGCTTGTGGGAACACAAAGGTGGCCCAAATGGAAGAAAAATCCATTATGGATGTGAAAATTGGTGACATTCACTCATGTACCCAAGAGATGATAGGTGGTGGAGAAGTTTGGGTCATATTGCTACAGTTGGGGCCACTCAAATGCCTCATGCCCACATGACTAGAGTATTGTGATGAGTGCAACAACAGGAGGGCGACTGAGGCATTCAACGACACAATTTGTGCTCCTTGTTTTATACTTGATGTTGAGATGGAACTGTTGTAGATATGTGGACCACTTTTTATGACAGTCATTCTAAAACTTCTCATGTGTTTGTATGAACTATAGAGGCTTGTGTTCAATGTGGATGATTTTCTCCTTGCCCATAATGTAATGTTTCCACTAACAACAGCCTTGCACAATGGAATACATTTCTTTGTCATAGGTGGGGTATTTATGGACAGTATATGATATTGTCTCACTATAGTATGCTATTGGATGCCCATGCTGGGTGAGAACTTTGCCGACAGCGTAGTCAGAGAAATTAGTCTCAATATTGAACAATTGTTGCAGATCAGGTAAGGAGAATACTGGAGCTAAGCACAAGCGATGCTTCAGATTCTCAAATTCTCCTTGTTGTTCCTTCTCCCATGCGAACTTTTCCTTTCCACCGCCCTTGGTTACTTGGTTTATGGCCCATGCAATATGGGAGAATTCCAACACGAACTTCTGGTAGAAGTTGGCAAGTCCCAAGAAGCTCCGAATCTCTGTTAGTGTCATCAGAGCTGGCCAGTCATGAATGAATTGGATATTAGTTGAATCCACATGTACCCCATGCTCATCAACAATTTATCCCAAATATTGGACCCTGTTCATGCCAAAGGATCATTTTTCTAGGTTGGCATATAGCTTGTGTTGTCGCAGAGTGCCCAAAACCCGTTGAATATGTTGCATGTGCTCCTCCCAAGTTCTATTGAATATGAGGATGTCATCCAGATATACCACTGCAAAATAGTTGGTGAAGGGTTTCAATACATCATCCATCAATCTCATGAAAGTTGTTGGTGCATTTTTTAAGCCAAAGGGCATGACCATCCATTTGAAGAGACCTTTAGATTTGAAAGTTGTCTTCCATACGTCAGTTGGTTCAATGGGAACCTAGTGGTAGCCAGACTTTAGGTCAATATTGTTGAAGAACCTTTGCCCCTTAAGTTGGTCAAGAAGGTCATCAATTCGGGGAATTGGGTATCAGTTCCTAACTGTGATTTTGTTTAGTGCTCTGTAATCAATACAGATCCACCATGTCCCGTCTTTCTTCTGCACCAGCACAATCAGGCTTCTGCAAGGGGAGGAGCTGGGTTGGATGTGCCCATTTTGAAGAAGCTCTTGGATCTGGCACTTGATTTTATCATTCTCCATCAGCCAGTGATGATAGATTGGTCCATTAGGCAATGGGGCACCGGGGGTTAGCTCAATTGGATGCCAGACTTGGTAGTGCGTCGGTACCTCGGTGGTTGAGGATAAGATGTGTTTGTACTCTTCCATGATCTCATCCACTTTATTCTACTGCAAAGAGAGGCTCTGTGTGGAGGTCATGGATGTCGCAACAATCTTCTACACACTATGAGCACAAATCACAAATAAGATGAACTTCCCGGTCTATGAAATGACCTTACTGCATTGCTTAGCATGTATTAAAGAAATAGCGGTAGGCGATGCTACCTCTGGTATCATGTACAATTGTCTACCCAAAGTAACAATAAAACTACGGGATCTAGATTCATATACAACATGTCACTTCCACATATATGGTTGGCCTAAAAAAAGATGACAAACTTCAAGGGGAGAAATATCACACAATACCTCATCTTTGAAGGGATTGATGTTGTAGGGAAGATGACATTGTTTGTTGACACATAGATATCTTCCTTATCGAAGCCAACCGATGATGTAGGGTTTTGGGTGCGGTGTTATCGGCAAGGCCAATCACTTGATGGCCTCTGCTGAAATTAGGTTCTTCTGACTGCTGCTATTGAAAATAAAATGCAATGGAGTTCCCTTTACCCACATATGTGAGTGAAAGAGGTGTTCCCCTTCCTTTGGTTCTTCTGGTTCACTTGGTTGGACTTTGGTGGTAGAGACAGTGGCACTAGGTTTGAGGTTTTGATGAATTTCAATCCGGACAGTTGCCAAAAACAACATGATGATTATCATATTGTTGCCTCGGATCCTAAATTATGTTTGTATTCCATTGGTCAAATATACGGATAATGTTTTGGGGTTCATTGAACAAGCGTTGTTCAGAAGTTTCAAAATGCTTATCAACATACTATCCTTTTTCCTGCACTGATTATTATTCTGTAACTATGACTGTATGAGAGTCTAATTATTTGGTTCCCTCTCTCTCTCTCTCAAGAACACATGTTTGAAAAAAAAATTCCGACTTGACTTTAACACCTATGAAAATCTTTGTGTAATAGTCAATAGTGGAGATTAAACATGGAGGCAAGAGCATACAGATCAATTACTCTGATCCATATCGCTTATCGTGACTTTGTGACTCCTTTTGAAAGAGTTCACTCAATAGGTGATATAGAGATACTCTGGTATCAAGGTTCCTTTGAATAATTCAATATTGCATAGGAGTGGGCTAACTCGGGAGCAATCTTCCCTCCCGAGTTACCTTTTCGACAGGTCCTCGGGTGACCTCATTTTAAATTTCTGGTCAATCCAGAACTCTAATCAATTTTATGAGCATCTGAGTTGGTTTAAAATGGGGGGAAAATCCTTGGGGTAAGGTTTTGAAATGCATGGAACTTTGATCTATGCGAAACTCAGACTACCCTTGAACATTTGGCTGGATTCAGGCCCATTTTTTTGCCTGAAAAGTGGGTATGTTTTCTCCCTAGTTAGCTTACTCCTATTGCATATCGTGATATGGATGAGTTCAAAGATGAATTTCTGCAGCATTTACCAATATGCCTATATAGTAATATCTGATATCATGGTCCCACTAACACACGGTTCCATATCAGGTATCATAACTTGTGTAAGTTGTTTACAAAAGTTCACCTGATAGGAGATATAGCAATAATCTAATAGCAGGGTTCCACAGCTTGGTTCCATATCGACCTCGGTCATATTTATAAATTTTATGCATATTATATCGTGATAATTCAATATCCAATATAGTAGTTCTCAGTTTTGGGCACAAGGTCTTATGGAAGGTTTAGCGCCTAAATTTTAATACATGGATTTGCGTGTGAGTTGTTTAGCCCCCAGTTTAAAGAATTAAACATGTGTATTATGCTATGTAAGAAGAGATACTGAAGGGATAAAGGAACATAGTTTGGCACAATAAAAGAAGAATTCATCTTGTTTGTCATCACTTTAAGATTCCAACGCACAAGGTATTCCAAATGAGAAGTACAAAGGACAACATTGATGGGTGTGTTCTCCTGCATATTTGTTTTGTTGTTTTCTTGGTTTCTCTATCTATGAACAAGGAGACAAGATCAAAAAAACATTTCATGAAAAAAAATTAGGAAAAGGAAAAGGAAATCGATGCCAAAGATTGACATCAAATCGAATAGAACTCGAGATCTCTGGAATTAGTCCAAGGCACTAGGATCATGCTTTGGCACTAGGTTCACGTATTTATTTTTTAAAATTTATAGTTCTGGGATTATTTTTTTAAATTGTCGCCTCAATCTATTTAGGACTAATCCAAGAGATAGTTCTTGTTGACACTAACTACAAGTTATGGTCCTTGCATATGAAATCATTCCTCCAAACTCAGGAATGTTGGGAACTTGTAGAGAATGGCTTCACGAAGCTAGTAGCTGAAGATTTTCCTGTCATGACAAATGCAAAACAAAATATGCTTATAGAACAAAGGAAGAAAGAAAATAAATCCAAGTATCAGATTCATAATCTATTATATGACTCAATGTTTTCCAAAATAACTGGTGCAAGAACAACAAAAGAAGCATGGGACATTCTCAAATCTGCCTACAAGGGTATGACAAGATGAAGACAGTCAAACTACAAACCTTAATAACTTAGTTTGAAACTCTAAAGATCGTTGAGACAAATAATGTAGACTAGTTCATGATTAGAGTGATGGGAATTGTTAACCATATGAGATTGACTAGTGACCATATTGAATATTGGAGGATTGTTGAAAAATTCCTTCGAAGTTTTCCCAAGAAATTTGAAATGGTTGTAATAACCATTATTGAATCCAAAGATCTATCTATTTTCTCTGATGAAGAAATGATGGGATCACTCTTGTCACATGAAACTAGACTCAACTTGGAAGAAGGGTTTATGGAACATGCTTTCAATACTCATAACTCTTTCAACAAAGGTAGAGACGGAGGAAACATATGGAGAAATCAAAGAGAAAGAGGTAGAGATAGAGGAAACAAAGGGAGAAATCAAAGAGGAAGATGCATAGGTAATTAGAATGTAGAAGAAAGACACACAAAGGAACAATAAAAATAGTCTAAGGACTCACATAATCAAAGAGGAAGAGGGAGAAAATGGAGAGACAAGTCCAGAATCCAATGTTATTATTGTAGAAAGTGATCAAGGATTTTTTGTGAGATCTTTCTCTACAAAAATCCTATGATGAGGACATTTTACTGACACTTAATCGCATGTGAACATGAGCAAATAATCATTAATAATTGCATATGGACATGAGAAAAACTATCATAATTAGGTGCATATTTGTAATTAAATCGTCTACTTAACCAAGAGAGAATGCAATCAAAACTCACACATATAATTTGACACACATGTGTTAACGAAGTTCACCAAACTCTATTGGCTACATCTTCGGATCCTCTTGGAATATTAATCACTTTATTGTCCTTCATTTAGCAGGGATAAAACCTTCTCACAAAATGTGGTACATTCTCCTTACAAGGATAAAACCCAGATAAACCTTCTCTTACACAAAGAACTTAAGGCTCTCACATAAGTGACATTTCCTTAGACACCAGAAGGACTACATTCCTATCAATGAAAATCTCTCTCAAAGGGGCCTAAATGTAGATTTTAACCTTGTACAATTATTTACTACAAACATATTTTCAATAAAATAATATAAAATATACAATGGAAAATAAACAGATTACACAAAGACGTTTCCCCTGGAAACCCAAACCGGGAAAACCAACATCTTCTATATTCATTCACACATACATTGTTTACAATATAATATACAAATAGGAGCAAGCAACATCCAAAACCCTAATAAAATGACCTGGATTAGTCAAAAACCTTAATTCCTTAATCGGAAATAGAAGACCATCGGTGAAAAACCATGTGCCGAAAAACCGTCCAAAAATGGACACGAAAACTGAGATTTTTTTTTCCAGGGGCGATTCCCCGAACCCACACACAGGGGGGCTCCACCCCTCTCTACCCCCATTTCTTTCCCAATGCAATGTATATGATGCTTCTACTCATGCAAGCAATATAACACATATCCAACATTCTCCCATTGTTGTTTTTCTTTTCATACAGGGGGTTACAGGGTTACATAGTCAACAATTGAGGGAAACAGATCCTCTACACCAAGAGAACTTCTCAGTGCTCACATATTTTGTTAATGGATCTGCAACATTATTCAAATTATCCACCTTCATCAATAACACCTTCTTTTCTTCAACCATGTCTCTCACAAAGTGATATTGAACATCAATATGCTTTGTCTTTAAATGATAAGTTGGGTTCTTTGCCAGAAAAATTGCACTCTGACTATCACACTCTATCCTTACATCTTTTTGTACCAACCCAATACCTTAACACAATATTTATAACCATACTTCTTCCTTTCTTGCATGTGTGGCTTCCATGTATTCATTGTTTGTAGTTCAAAGTGCCACTACAGACTGTCTTTTTCTCATCCAACTGATTGCTCCTGCAAACAGGTTAAACACATACCCACTTGTAGATATTATACGATCCATATATTCATCCCAGTTTGCATCCACAAATCCATGTATGTCCAACACTTTGTCCAAACCTAGTCTTCCTTGGTAGCACAATCCATAACTAGTAGTGCCACAGAAATACCTAAAAACTCTTTTTATTGTTGTTCAATGCTCCTTCCCTAGTTTTGACATATACATGCTCAAAAATCCCACTGCATGTGAAATGTCTGTTCTAGTACATAACATTCCATACATCAAACTTCCATCCACACTCACATATGGAACATGGGACATGTCCTCCTCCTCTTCCTATGTCTTGGGACACTGATTCACAAATAACTTTACACCTACAGAAATGGGGACCCTGACCGGTTTACATTCCTATATATTAAACCTTTGCAATATTGTCTCCACATATTTTCTTTGATTTAACCATAGTTTCATTTTTTTATGATCTCTTTTAATTTCCATGCCCAAAATGAAATTTGCAGTACCAAGATCCTTCTTGTCAAATTTAGAGGACAACTGATTTTTCACATCATGGATAATCTCCTTATTGTTTCCTATCAACAACATGCCATCCACATATAAGACCAAATAAATCAAATGATCACCAATTAATTTAAAATACACACAATGATCCTCTTGGATTCTTGTGAATCCAAGTACCAACACATAAGTATCAAATTTTTTATACAACATCCTTGATGATTGTTTTAAACCATGCAGGGACTTTTTCATCTTGCATACCAACTCCTTATTTCCTTTCACAAAAATCCTTTTCGATTCTTCATGTGGATTTCTTCTTCTAGATCCCCATGTAGGAATGTTGTCTTCATATCCATTTGTTCTACTTTAAAATAAAATGCAACAACAATAGATAAAATAAATCTAATAGAAGTTAACTTGAAAGCAGGAGAAAAAAATCTCACCAAAATCAATTTTCTCAACCTGGGAATACCCCTTTGCAACTAACCGAGCTTTGTATTTCTCCACTTTGTCTTATGCATTCAACTTATTTTTAAATACCCATTTGCTACCAATGGCCTTAATTCCAGTCGGCAACTCCACTATATCCCAAGCCTCATTCTTATCCAAGGATGCCATTTCTTCAACCATGGCCTTTTTCAATAGTTTTCCATCCTCTAAATCCACTGCCTCCCTAATAGTTCTAGGATAATCATCAGTAATAGAAAAAGAAAAATTTGAACGTAAATTAGGTGGAGTATACAATTTCTGTATACTTTTTTCCTACATTGATCTCCTCAATACTGGAGTATGAGGATATTCTTCTTCTGATTCATGTTCTTCTGTAGAGTATGATTCATCATCCTTTGGCTCAAACTATATTTTTTCTGGTTCTTCCTTACTTGTTAGGACTTCCTATTTGAGAACGTGTTGTTTATTAATCTCTTTTCCTACTCCTTGGCTTACCCAGGTTCATATCTGAACATGTTTCCAACAAAACCCTCTAAAACTATCAGCCCTCCTAGTAAACCAGAAGGAAGCACAACACACATAATGTATTGCATTGTCTCACCCAAGACGGTTCTATGGGTGACTATAATGCTCAAATGCTTGCAATCTAGGGAAAAGTGGGGATCTGGGATTGCATTTCATCTTCTTAGGCCTTGATCTAGTTGTTCTTTCTATCACTCTTAATATTCATTCATATACTAAATCTATGCATGCATTCTAACAGATCTAACATATAACAAATCTCACATAATTACATATTCACCCATTCATAGTCTAAGTACTAACAGAAGGAAAACATGCATTCAATCACAACCCATAACACAGGTGTTACCGTGGTTGACCCCCTCATGGGCTACGTCACAAAGATTTGGATTCTTATGCTCTTTTATTTAGATTTATGTGATATATGACATCACACGCACTACAATTCTGATCTTACAATCACAAAACCATTTCCACAATCCTCTATGAGGCTGACTAGATTGCACCAGGCTCCTCAACCTATGATATAACTCTCAAGACCTAGCTACTCGACTCTCCTACCACTCAACAACTTACAAAAATGGTATCAGATCTTATAGTAGTTTCCTTTACCAAACCGAACAAAACTTTTGAACCTCTACCTAGACCTCCTAGGTCCTTATTTATACTAATTTCTATCTTATCATTCGTTACACTCTCTTACAAAAACCCTAACCTTAATGTGGTTAGGTTTTCCTGCATGCACAACTTGCATGTTTTCCTCCTTTGCATGCGGCTTTTCCTCGCACATGCTTCTTTTCCTTCCAACTATTTTTTTCCAAATTGATCTTTGCTTTCCAAAAATGGACTTTTCCTCAAAATTGACCTACACCCGGCAGGTCCCCAACACTAACATGTGGCTCATCTCATTCCATCTAGATAGTGCGCGCTCCTTGAATAACCTCTTTTAGGCTATGTAACTTGTCTACAAGTTCCCTTCCTCTTGCCTGGACCTACACGCTCTTTTTATGAGAACTTCTAATGTTTATGTTGTGATCTCCTCCTAGATCATTGCTATGCACTTTGTTTGTGCTTCTCCATGTTCCTCTTCTCCTCCTTAAACTGCACGATCATCTGTGTTGCTTGCTCTTGAAGGGGCTCTGTATGTGCTTGTCTTGCCTACTTCTGCATCTATGCTTCTTTTAATTCTTCCTGCAGTTTCTTCATATCTTGTGTTCCTTTCAAACGCTCTATGATACTCATTGTCTGCTGCCTCTACTTGAGGTATTGGACTATTGTTCTTACCATTTCTTCCTCCTAGTCTCACTGTTGGACCTACTCGTCTTCCTCCAGCATTGTCCAAAGATGCGTTGCTCTATCACTACCTGGACGTTCAAATGAGACTTTTCGCCCAGAGTCTGACAGGGGATGTCAAGAAATGGTTCAAAGCTCTACCTGTCACATCAATCCCTGACCTTGTCGCATTCTAGAGAAGCTTCCTCGACAGATGGGAGGTAAAGAAGAACCCTCTTCAAATACTGTCAGAATACGAGAACATAAAACGAAATCAAGGTGAAACGGTCCAAGACTATTGCATCCGTTTCAACAATTTGTATAATGCAATCCCAAATGAAATCAAACCTCCCCCGGGTTTGGCATTGATTAAATTTCCTGATGGATTCGATGTTGACATGTCTTACCAATTGAGAGAAAGAAATGCTGCCACCCTTGAAGACATGCAGAAAAGTGCTATTAGTGTGGAGACAAATCTGTTGGCAAAACGGGCACGGCAAAGGTCATAAAGAAGGGTCACTATCAAAGAAGAGCCTTCCATGTCAACCACAGATTCCAAGCTAGATTCTTTGGCCCGTACAGTGGAATTAATGATGGAAAGAATAAATTTGTTCGACAGAAAACCTCCTAGGGACAGCGCACTTGCTCCCCAGATCCGGAACCCCAATTTTAGAAGAAATCCTCCTCAGATCAGGCAAAGAGATCCTAGGGATCCTAGGGATCAAAGGGACCAAAGAGATCAGAGAGGCCCTGATCAGCCGATCAGACCTCCCTTGCAGGAAAACTATGCTGATGATGGGGGGGAAGTAAATGAAGAATTGGAGGACACTCATATCAACCTCATGGGAATTCATGATAATGAGGCCATTTTCCTCACTCGAGAAGAGCATGAACTCTTTCTGCTAAATCAAACAAAGGTAAGTGAGGAGGCTGAGGATGCAGGACAACAGGCCTATGAAAACAATATCTTGGAGGTGCACCGCCAATATAATCTGTGAAGTAAGAAGGCAGAAGGAAATTCCGCGAAAAGGACATCTGGAACACAGAAGGTATCTGAAACTGAGAAAATTCCTGAGGATGTTACGGCTGAAAAGTCTTCCGAGAAAGGTAAAATTGAGGCTCCGGTGAAGAAAAACATCACCATACTGAAAAGACCAGCACAGCCCGAAGTTTCACCTGTTAACCTGCCTAGTACTTCTGGCCGGAAGGATATGGTGGACCAACCAGAATCAACGAGTCAAACCCGAACACCAGCACCTTTTAGCCTAGAGGCAGAGTTGGCCAAAATTAAAATTCCCGTTCCATTGACAGAGTTGATAAGCAGAGGCAGTTATCGATCACAGGTACTGAAAGCGTTAGCCATTGAACCTGACATAGGCACCAAAGCCTTGACTATTGGGTCAGTGACTCATTCTGAGATTGTGAACCTGGCTGATGATCGTCCTGAACTCCTTTTCGGACCTGAGGTGGATGGTCGAGACGATACCAGTGATGTGGCTCCCTTTTACATTAGTTTGAACATACATGATTTGATATTGCATAACGCCATGTTGGATTCAGGTGCCTCACACAATTTAATGCCTAAGGCAGTAATGGAAAAACTGGGATTGGAGGTCACTCGACCTTACAAAGATCTGCACTCGTTTGACTCCAGCAACGTCAAATGTATTGGCTTGATTAAAGATCTCTGCATAACCCTGGTTCAGACGTAGTGGTTGCCGACATCCCGCCAAAATATGGTATGTTTTTATCCCGCTCTTGGGGAGCTAAGTTGAAAGGAACCTTGTAGCTGGATATGTCTTACGCCACGATCCCAGTGTTTGGACAACAGAGGAGGTTATACAGAGAAACGTTGATGAAGTATATGGTCAGTAGTCAAGAGAAACCTCACAACTACCCCCTTTACACTGCTCATTCAGATCTAGATTCATTCATCCTGTACAATGATGGTGATACCGGAGAGCCAGACAAACAGCTGGTGGAAGAGGTAGCTAGTCAAGATGAATGTCCAGAAAGTGGTGAAGCAGCAAAGATGGAGAATGTGATCACTGAAGAGTTCCCTGCTGATTTCTGGAGTATGGATTTTGATGGAGCCTTGAGTAAAGAAGGGGCAGGAGTTGGTGTTTGGTTGCATAATCATCAAAAAAGGTATTCAGAAAATCATTCCTATAAGTTAAATTTCCATTGCACTAACAACGTTGCTGAGTACGAAGCTTTAATGCTAGGACTGAAGCTCTTGAAAAAGGTTGGTGCTAAGCAAATAATGGTAAGGGGTGACTCTGAACTAATAATTAAACAAATTAAAGGTGAATATTCTGCTAAACACCCACGCCTCAGAGCCTACAGGAATGTTGTACTTGACGCTTTGAAGTGTTTTAATGAGGTTGACTTGCAGGTAATGCCGAAAGGGCAGAATATTCTGGCCGATGGATTAGCTACATCGGCTACTTCCTACAAGATCCCTTTCCGACAAACTCGCCCATACACTGTGGAAGTGAAATGTAGACCGACAGTGCCCAATAATATTAGGTACTGGCAAGTGTTTGGAAATGACGATCAGATAGAGGATTTTCTACAATGTAAGAACGATTTTGAATGTACAAACATAGATGTAGAAAACGAAAATGTAAATAATTCTGAGTTTGAAATAGATAGTGTTAATACTGTAAATACCGTAGATGCAGAGGATACAATAGATTTAGGAGATTCAGGGGACAACGAACTGGAGGCCGAAGTTTTGCAACTAAAGAGCAATATTTTACCTAGAGGTCTTGTCCCTTTGGAGGATCTGTTTGACAATGACGACGTAGCTAAGAAGCCCAAAATAGAATCCCATGGGAAAGAGGTAGAGGACTACAATATAGGAACTGAAGAGAAACCTAAGATGGTTAAACTATCCAAATCTTTACTCCCGGAACAAAAGCTTAAGTACATTGAGTTATTCGAAGATTTTTCTGACGTTTTTTCCTGGAGCTATGAAGATTTAAAAGCCTATGACACCAGCATTATACAACACAGGATTCCCATAAAGGAAGACCAGAAACCATTTAGGAAGAAACTTAGGAGAATAAATCCTAAGCTGCTCCCCTTAATAGAAAAAGAGATTAAGAAAATGTATGATGCCAAGATCATAGTCCCACTCCGTTTCTCTAAGTGGGTTTCTAATTTAGTTCCTACTCGCAAGAAAACTGGGGAAATCCGACTCTGTATAGATTTTCGGAATCTGAACAAAGCGTCCTTGAAGGACAACTACCCCTTGCCTAAAATGGATCACCTCCTGCAAAGAGTGGTCGGGTCTAGTAGAATTTCTCTGTTAGATGGTTTCTCAGGTTACAACCAGGTCCTAGTTCACCCAGATGATCAGGAAAAGACCGGTTTCACCACTCCTTGGGGCACTTTCATGTATGTGAAGATGCCTTTTGATCTGATGAACGCTGGAGCGACCTTCCAGAGGGCGATGGACATTGCCTTCATAGAAGAGTCAGGTAAGTTTATCGTCGTATATCTAGATGATGTGACTGTGTTCTCCCAATCTGATGATGAACACCTACGACACCTTAGACGAGTTTTTGAAAAATGTAGAAGGTTCAGGATTTCTCTAAATCCCAAGAAATGTCTCTTTGGGTTAGAAGAAGGCAAACTACTGGGACACATCATCTCTAGGGAGGGCATCAGAATTGACCCCAACAGAATAGAGGCCATACTAAAGTTAGATCACCCAAGGAATCTAAAAGAGTTACAATCCTTTATAGGGCAAATTAACTTTCTTCGAAGATTCATTCCTAATATAGCTGAGCTCCTCCGAAATATCACAAACATGCTTAAAAAGGACGCAAAAATAAAATGGGTCTCAGAGTCCAGACAATCTTTTGAACAGGTCAAACGAGCACTCACAGAGGCTCTAGTTCTGATTAGTCCCGATTTCAAAAAGGATTTCTATCTTTTCTCTTTCACCTCGGAACATACTATAGCAGCCGTATTACTGCAGAAGAATAGTGAAGGGTATGAACAACCCATAGCTTTCTTTAGCAAAGCTCTAAGAGATGTTGCACTGAACTATAATATCATCGAGAAACAGGCTTTTGCATTGGTAAAGGCTATAAAGGAATTCAGGGTCTATATTCTTCATTCACATGTCATAGCATATGTTCCAAACACAGTAGTGAAATATATCTTGACACAAGACAACCCTTATGGGAGAAGGGGAAAGTGGATTGCAGTTATTCTAGAATACGACATTGAAATTAAGCCCACAAAACTGATCAAAGGCCAAGGCCTTGCCAAATTGATGGCTGAATCTAACTTTCAGGTTCTTGACATTAATTTTCTAGACGAGGCAGATGAACGGGGTGAGATGGCGACTCCAAACGTTAAAGAGGTTTTTCTAAACTCTCCATGGTATGCAGACCTTATTTTTGTTTTACAAAATTTACAAGCTCCCCCTAGTTTAACTAAAACTAAAGCTAGATTTTTAAAGTTGAAAGCTTTGAAATTCTGTATTCTAGAAGGGAATCTATATTGGAAAGACCCTGCAGGTATTCTTTTGAATTGCTTACTCAAAGATGAAGCTGACAAAGTGTTGCAGGAATTTCATGCAGGTGAATGTGGTGGCCATTTGAACTGGAAAGTTACAGCCAACAAAATACTTAGAGCTGGTTTTTACTGGCCCACCCTGTTTGCAGATGTACATAAGAAAGTAACAGCCTGTCATCAATGCCAACTATTTGAGGGTAAAAGGAAACTCCTTCCTTTACCTCTTAAACCAATTTTAGTGGAGGCTCCTTTCCAACAATGGGGACTTGAATTCATTGGGGAGATACATCCTCCATCTTCGGGCCAACATAGGTGGATTCTCACTGCCACCGACTATTTTACCAAATGGATTGAGGCTGTACCAAGCAGGCAAGCCACTAACTCTGTTATTATCAAGTTTCTTGAAAATAATATTTTATCTCGTTTTGGTTGTCCTAGAAAGATCATTACTGACAATGCAGTTGCCTTTCAGTCAAAGAAACTTATTGATTTCTACAGCCATTACCACATTGGCTTGGGGCATTCCACAGCCTACTACCCTCAGGGGAACAGGTTGGCGGAATCATCAATCAAGTCTTTGGTGAATATCATCAAGAAAACGCTGCAGGAGAATAAAAAATCATGGCATGATAAGCTGGTATTTTCCTTATGGGCAAATAGAATAACCACCAAGAGGTCAATTGGTATGTCACCATACCAGTTGATCTATGGCACTGAGGCTGTTTTCCCAACTTCTTTGGGAGTTCCTGTCATGAAGTTACTTCAAGAAATACAAGCTGAGCCAAATGACTCCCAGAGAAGAATCAATCAAATGATTCACTTGCAACAGACCAGAGAAGATGTTTTCAACAAAACACAAGTCATCCAAGAGAACATTAAGAAGATCTTTGACAAACGAACCAAGGAGGATGATTTCGAGCTAGGAGACCTAGTATTGATATGGGATGATCGAAGCGAGGACAAGGGAAAGCATGGGAAATTTGATCATCTGTGGACAGGGCCCTACAGGATTCAAGCTTTCAGAGGAAAAAACGCCTTTCTGTTAAACAATGCCGATGGGTCAGATCTGCCAGGAGCACCGGTAAATGGCAGAATGCTGAAACATTATGTCCCTCCTCAATAAGGGAATTGGAGAAATCACTCTCCATTGTACATACCGTTTTAACTTTCAGTCTTTTCTTGCATTTTTCTGAGTGAAAAACGGCGGTCAGTTTGTTGAAGCCCGAAGAGAAGGCCCTGAGCTGTTGATTTATGTTTTTTAAAGTTTTCCTGAGAATAATACCATTCAAGGCTACTAGACAGATATGCTCGAAATGATAGGGAACTGGATTCTTGGCACTTAACAGGGCAAGTACCATCATCAGGTGGAGCCGCTGTTATCACCCCATAAATTATGGGAATCACCTTATGACTTGGATATATTGATATTATCTGTATCTAGTGTTCTTATTGGAGATTCATTTTCATTTTTGCAAAAGAAAAAGAAAAAGAGAAAAGAAAAAAGAAAAAGAAAAAGAGAAAAGAAAAGAAAAAGAGAAAAGAGAAAGAAAAAAGAGAAAAGAAAAGAAAAAGAGAAAAGAGGGAAAAAAGATTTGAAAATAAAAAGCCCCATGCAATAACAGTGACTTGGTCATACCTTTCAAGCATGAACAAGTTCTTTTAAATTTCCACTGTTGATAGGTTAGTGAATACATATGATCAGACCATCTAATCCTATTCAGATAGCCCCTAGGTTAGAACTAGTGAATACATCTGATCAGACCATCTAATCCTGATTGGATAGCCCCTAGGTTAGAACTAGTGAATACATCTGATCAGACCATCTAATCCTGATCAGATATCCCTTAGGAAAAATAATACCTTAACCCAACAGTTTAATCTGGGTTTTTCGTCTTGTGAAGTAGGTTAGAGTTTAGACTAATTGCTTGGCCTGCCTTCCCCAAAGAAAACCCACTAGAAGAAAGTGCTACATCAAGTCTTTTCTTGCCTTAGGATAGTTGGAACAAGGTCCTCTTGGTGGTGTTTATGACAAAATTGAATGAAATCCATGAGAAAGCGCTAGTCCTAAGTTTTGGCCTACACATGACATTTTCCGCTCCCGACCTATGATTCGTTCACCTTTCAATGGTTTAGATCACCGCGCTCGGATCAACGGTTCATATAGCATTCCGGACCCCCCCGCCCGTTTTTCCTTTAATGGAGGGGGGGGGGTCCGGAATCGGCGATAATCTTTGCACAGATCTAGACGATCCATAACTGAGCGCGCAAATCCACGACTCACATTGGATTCCGGACCCCCCCCTCCATTCTTCCTTTAACGGAGGGGGGGGGGTCTGGAATTAGTTATAAAGCAGGCACAGATCTGAACGGGCCAAAGCCGAGCACTCTAATCGACGATCCAAATTGGATTCCGGACCCCCCCCTCCGTTCTGCCTTTAATGGAGGGGGGGGGTCCGTAATTAATATTAAAGAAATCTCCAAGATTTACGGTCAGAAATCCAGCGTGTGGATCAATGGATCACGATGGATTCCAGACCGCCCATGGTGTTCTTCTTTTAATCAAAGGGGGGGGGTCCGGAATGAATATTCCTTCCGGTGGGCCCCTTGTTACATATGGGACATTTCTAGTGGTCCAGAGGTCACATCCCCCACCTGCTACCTGACATCCCATCACCCCTGGACGTCATCCTCCACTAAGCCCACTCGACCCACTTGCTACTGGGGTCGGGTCACTTCCCATAACTTCCGTCAGTCCAGGTTGTCAGTCCCATAACTCCCTTCACTCATGAACAGCCCCCTTTGGCGACTTTTACCCCCAATCACCAACCTCCACGTCAGTCGTCCGTATACTTTGGTTACCGTCACCTGCCATATCACCCCAAGTGGCCCGTTGTCCATTAATAACTGGATAATATGCCCGTTGTCATGCTGACCATTTTCCCATGTCCGACCGACCCAGTTTTGAATAAAAATACCGTTGTGCCCATTTTCACTCGTTATTCATCCCTCGCGCCAGAACCATCCATCGCACCAGAGAACGTATCTATCATCTTCCCATTGCCTACCTGTCATTTTCCTCCACTGCCAGTAGACCCCACTAACGTTGTTTGTTGCAGGTACAGTTGCCAAAATGGTGTCCAAGGCAAAGCCAGTTGCAGAGGAAGAGAATCTGTTCGTTCCTCCTCCGGTGGACCTGGATAAAATTCCCCTGGTCCATAAGGACCGGTTGATAGCCGATACCATTTGCAGTTTCGACTTCTATGATCTGCAGTCATGGCTCCGGGAAGTCTTCCTGGACCAGAGTGACGAGATTGGACTCTGGGAGTCCAATTTGCCCCTATATCTGTTCCCCCAAATCCACCATTTCCCAGAATTTGCACTCAAGTGCCAATCTCACTACATCCCCGACCAGAAAGCCATTTTTTCTTCGTCTGGGGACATCCTCTTCTTCATCACCCAGAGGATATTGACCAGATGATGCAGATAACCTGCCCGGAATCTGCGTCCCCTTTCAACCTGGAAATCCTCACCGAGATTTATCAAAAGATGACCTTCCCGCAGAGAGCTCAGATAGTTGAGCTTTTCCTCCCCACTTCCGCTCCGCTCCCTTCCACCAATCCCCCATACCTTTCTTCTTTGTTTTCCACCAAAGGAAATCAAATTATTTCCGCCCTGTGTGCCCTGCTTGGGTACTATTCCGATAAGTGGGTAGACGAACCCATCCTTGGTTTTCTGTCTATCTTCTCAAATGACGAACAACCGACCACGCAGTTTGATTACAACACTTTCTTAGCCAATAACATCCATGAACAATTTGTTAATTTTGCCACAGAGGGTATGTTCAGGTATTCATCCATTCTGGCTTACATGTTCGTCTACTTCCAAGCAGTCAAGTTCAATTTCTCCATGCAGAAGATGGACGCCGACGGGAGGCCACAGCCAGTCACAACGTGGACGTCTCTTCTGAAACACAATTCCGCCGAATACGACTTCACGGCGTTCATTGATCAATTTTACCACCCAGTGGTAAGTATGTTGAGTGGCATGCCCGAGCCACGGATAAATGACGAAGTCCGAGGAGTTCTACACCTCTCGGACAATGCGAAGACAGGAGACTGGTACTTCTATCAGAATCACTCCGACATCTGATTTTATGGGTGCGAGTTGGCACCGTACAAGCTTCTGAGATATATACCGGTAAGGATTTTTGCACTAGAATATATTAGACAAATTATGAATTGTGATGATATTCACTTTGTTTCCCTTAAAAATAAACAGCAATTGCAGATTAAAGGGCAGAGAGGCTCTTTCATCAGCAATAGTAGAGGCGAGGGTGATGAAGCAGACAAACTGTTGAGGGAAATGAAATTTCTGACAAGTTTCACCTGGCATTATGATCCCTACGGGATCATTTCTGAGATGAGAGTCAAAAATAAGAATACCCCATATGCGCATGAGCCCAGGCCAGAAATCGAGATATTTGCTAATCAAACAGAATGGGAGCCTGATACGTTGGTGGACGTGGAACCAACTATTGGGATGGAAAGGCAGGTACCCTCAACAAGCGCACCACCCACTGCCACACCTCATAATCCCAAGGAAAAGAGGCCCCGGCTAGAATCATCTTCTCCGGTAACAGAGGTGTCTTCGGAGGAATTTAAGATGCACGCCAAAAAGCCAAGGACAGTTCCAACGACAGGCATGATAGTGGATCAAGAGATCACAACCACCACAGTGACCCGCACTGGGGCTAAACAACTCAGTTTTCCTTTGGGCTCCAGTCAGCATAAGGAAGGGACAAAAGCATTAAAGTCCTCAGATTCTCCCTTGGATACTGCACCAAGCAAGACTGGGCCCAAGTTGGGCATTTTTGAAAAATATGACACAATCAAAAAGAAGAACCAGACGCTCACCAGCAGTACTTATGCACAGTTCCAGAAGCAGTCATCCACGGCCCAGCATAGACTTCTTTCAACATTTGATACAGAGAAGGGTAGGATGCATATGGAATTCCTCCAAGCACAAGTGCCTGATCCAAAGGTGATATCTGATTACAAGAGGGCCACGTTTGAGTTTCAAGCTAAAGATGTGCATCCGGCAGATCAGATGGATCTGCACAAGCAAACTGGGGAGATGATTTTCCACACCTTAGCCCAGGCTTCGACTTCTGCATCAAAGTTTCGGGTAGCTTTGAGCAATGCCCAGACCCAACTGAAGCTGGAAAAAATGTCTTCCTTCGTGAAAGACAATAGGATAAAGACTCTGGAGGAGCTGGTCCTCAAGTTCGGTTATGGCCCGGCAAACGTCAAAGCTGCCGAAGAAATTATTAAAAAGAAAAATGTTGACATCGCCTCATTGAGAAAGCAGCTAAAGCTCCCTCCAACAGAGGACCCACAGGCAAAGGAAATAGCAGAAAGGGAAGGTGAAAAGGATGAGATGTTGAAATTACTCCTGGAGCAGAATGCGCAGTTAAAGGAGATGGAGGCAGAGATGGAGAGACTGCTCAAGGAGAAAGAGCAGGCAAATCCAATGGAAGGCATTCCATTGAGTGCTATCCCAATTGCAACACCAACGGTGACAGTCGTTCCATATGCAATAGAAGTTCCCCTTCCAGAAGGAGCTACAGACCTGGCCAAGTCTATGGAAAGAATGAACCTGCAAGAATCAGAAATCAGCAGGCTTAAGAAAGAATTGGAGAATCTCCAAGAGCTGAAGACTTCTTTTCAGACGAGTCTGTCAAAGGAGAAGTAGGTGAATGAGCAGATCAGGAAGGAGTTGCAGCAGCTCCAGAAACAGACAATGGACGGAAAGACCTTGGCTGAGGTTAAAGAACTTGTGTGGACAGATATTTCTAAGTCCATTAATGAAATCTGGCCAATGGTTCAAATCATGTTTGAACAGAACGAGTTGCTCGAGAGGAGAAAACAGGCTGTGGAGAAAATCAGAACAGAACTGGGAGACATGCCAGCCCAAGCTAATGAAATCATAAGATTCCTGAATTCTAAGACCAGGGAGGAACTCGAAGAATTGAAAATTGCAGATAGGACAGAAACCATATTGGAAGTGAAAAGAGTTCTGACCAAAAGGGGTCTCATGCTTTAGCTTGAGGAGAAGATCCAAGTCATGGATCAAGGAGTGCATAAGTTTTTCCACAAGATAGATACTCTGCAAAGGAAGGACCTGCCTGGTATGAAGGTCATAAATGACAAATTGATGACGCTCCCTGATTATAAGAAAAGGTTGACCAAAGTGTCTAAGGACAGTTCTAAGTTCGCAGGTATACAGGGAAGCATTACAGGAAGAACATTCATGGATGCCTTGCAGTTGGATATTAGTATCCAGCATGAAATTAAGCACATTTTCGTCATCAATCCTACATTTACGAAGTACACAGACATGGACGAAGTGTACCGGAGATTGCTTAAAGTCACAGTGCCAGGTCATGTCAGATGGGAGGAACTGTTTGATCTACTAGATTAGTAGATGAGTTGTCGCTTCCAGTCAGCTGTCCTGTCAGCAGAGGTTGCGGAGGCACCTCGCCAACGGCCTACCCCTGAAATTCATTATATAGTTGTGATGAGTCATCAAAACAATTTTGATTAGTTAAGATAGTTAGTCTAAAAATAGCATGAACACGTCCTGATCAGTTATGACAGGAGCGTGTGTATTTTGTTTTATAAATACTTCATTTTCCGATGTATTGAGGGTTGTTGATTCTCACACCCGATTGCTATCAAGCTGTATCATTTTTGAAGAGATCCACCATTAATAAAGAAGAGGCATTTTACAGGATTCTTGCGTATGTTCACTGGTGATGTGATTCTCTGAGTTAATGTTTTCTTTCTCCGTATTTCATTTTGTTGTCTGAATCTAATCTTTACGAATAGCGTTATGTTGCAAGATTTATCTCTGATACCCTGTTTTCGATTCTAGAGATTTAAATGTTTATCTTCTAAATATCTTCAATTAAGGAATTCTTAAATGCTTGTTAGTTGAAGTTATTTTCCTCATCTGTTCTTCCATTCATCATTTAAAATACGAAAAGATCCAGTGAATGTATTACCTCGCCTTGTGGAAAACTTCTTTGGCGTTTCTGGTTATTTCTCAGAATTGATTAAACACTGACCCCATAGCCCAATGGATGTGTAGTTTGTCTCAACCAACTTTAAAAACCCTTTACAACAAAACCAATGATTTCTTTAACTAGCCTAATATCTGAAAACAAAACAAAGCTAAATCATATAGAGAGATCCCTCTCTGAAGCTGGAAGGGCTAGATCCCAGCTTTAAAAGCGGTTGGTTAAGGTTACCTTAGTAGATTTCTTCTTTTTTCAACCTCTAGGAAATTTACCAAGTGCTAACAGGGAGGAAGAGAACTCTGGAAATATGCAGAGTGAGTGATAGCAGAGAGGAAGGAGATTAACCTTCGCTCTTGGTCACTGGCAGACAGAGACGCAGTCTCACAGCATCATGGTCTCAACTCGAGGGTGGCTAATGGTAAATCCATTGGGAGTCATTGAGCCTACGGTTGGGTGGAAACGAGCACCCCTCTCAGCAGTTACATAACCTCCGGTGTTACTTTATGATAAGTGTTTTTCCTTTGGCATCTTGAAATATATGTATTTTGAAAATTATGCTCATAAGCTGTGAAACTGTGAATGATTTCATTACGAAAATGTATGTATGGTATTTTGATTAGTACTAGTAGTTGTATATTTGTATGGAAAGACTATGTATGGCTTATGTCCTCATGAATCGTTATTTATATGTGTATTGATCTAATTCAGACTTTACGTCTGGTTCTCGGGAGGACGATACCCTTATCTGCCTCAGATAGTACCCTGGGTGAACCTCCCCATAGAGATACCCTCCTTGAAAATCCCATCAAGAACCGGGAAAGAGAATGTGAAGGCACAAGGCCTTAGTAACCCTACACGAGAAGGAACGATCCTCTTGAAAACTCGAGATAGCAGCATAAGGATAAAGTATCGAATCAACAGATGAGATTCCGTCGGGAGATCTGTGGTCACTCACGACTGTCAGATTGGAGGAAGAGGATGGAGTGTTAAGTGCCTTATCCCTGATAAGTCTCGAATCGACAGACGAGATTCCATCGGGAAATCTGCGGTCACACCCGAACATTAGATTGGTAGGAGAAAGTAGGGTGTTAAATGCCTTAGCACTTGGTTTCTCTGTGTCTTCATGGGTGGCAAAGAGATCAAGACTGTATATCTCCAAGGTCCATGGGAGTATATGGACCTTTGATTTTTCCACATCCAGGGAGTCGTGGAATAATGCATGGGTAGGAATCAATTTGAGCTATCAGATCTCGGCTAGAAAACCCGACAGTCATTGGATCTGTCAGGAGTTAACCAAGGGTTAAAACCCCAGTGTATAGGGGCAAAAGCCCCGGGATATATTTGAACCATCTGATGATGGAGGCCACGTGTCATAAAATTACCCATTTCGGGAAATTGGGAATTGCGGAATTGGGAATCCTGATGATGAGAGTTCAGGATTTTTCATGGTGAAAACCCCAAAATAGATCTGAGCCGTCCGAATGACGGAGGCCACGTGTTGTAAGATTACCCATTTTGGGAAATCGAAAATCCCGGGATCGGGAGTCCTGGTGACGAGAGATCGGGACTTTCCATGGTGGAAATCCTGGGACAGATCTAGACTGACCAAACTTACGGAGGCTACATGTTGAAATATTAGCCACATCAGGAAACTGGGGATGAAGAATTCAGAAGCCCCGTGATCGAGAGTTTGGACTCTCGTGATGATAAACCCCGATGAATAGACGAGATTCTTTTGGAGGATCTCGGGATCTGTAACGACCATTAGATGTGAGGAAGAGATGTCGACTTTAAGCAGGGGCATGAATGTGCATTGAGGTAAGCAACGAGCAGATCTAGATGGCCAAAGTCCACCCGTCCAGATCTATGACTAAGGTTTCATTCCAAAGCCCCCTTGTTGTTCCGCNGGGGGGTCTGGAATCGGACGTGCAACTCTCGAACGGTTGAGATTAATTCACCTTGATCAATGGTGCTCAGGTGAATTCCAGACCCCCCTTGCCATTCTGCCTTTAGTGAGGGGGGGCGTCCAAAATAGTGTGGCATGTGAAATGGGGCCCCCTCCTGTCCTGTTGACTATCGTGTCACATTTCCTCTCTGCCACCTGTACTCCACTTCACCGTGTGATGGGGCCTATTCTCATTGGCTATTATCTAGCCCTGTTGGGATTTGTTCCTATTGGCCATTTGCTAACCCTGTAGGGATTCATCCCTATTGGCTGGTCATTAGCCCTGTCGGGGTTCGACAGATGTAGAGTCGAATGATTCGACATCACTGTAGCGCCGAGGCACGAAATACAAAGAGGCGCTGCGTTTATTTGAACTGTGATCATGACCCGCAATCACATGGGAACAGAGAGAGAGAAAGAGCTAGCTTGCACCAAGCCTCCATAGGTAATTCGGGGGTTCTGATTATGCAGAAATCAACGAAAAATTTGATTGAGGTAGTGAGTATGTGACAGTACACTATGCACATGTTTTATTACTACGATGTAAATTTTAAGTGTTAGGAGGTCGACTATCCCTATATAGTTTCAATCGACTCCCATTGATCATTCCTTTCAATTATGTGCCTCCCAAGTATTTTAATTGTATAGATCCCCCATCTATGACATTCTTCACTTCATATGTCCCCAGCCAATGTATTCTAAATTTACCCGGGTGCTGAAAAAAATTATTGTCATACAACAAGACTATGTCTCCCTCCTTTAAACTCTTCCTCTTGATATGTCTGTCCTTCAAAGATTTGTCTCTTTCTTTCTATACTTCTTGATGAAATGCTACCATAATCCTATCCTCTTCCATCTCCATTAGTTGATGTAATCTTTCCTTTACTTCACCTCTTTGCATCATGTTGGTGATTGCTGCTATGCGCACACTCGACACTAGGAATTCCAGTGGCACCACTGCTTCTTTCCCATACACCAACTTGAATGGTGTATTTCCTTTCAATTTCTTACATGTAGTCTTGTATGCCCATAGTACTACTAGTATTTTCAATTCCCAATCATCCCTGTTGACATTGCAGATCTTTGTCAGAGCATTCTCCAAGATCTTGTTGAAGGCTTCTACTGTTCCATTTGTTTGTGGATGGTATGGTGTACTCTTATGATGATAGAGTTCAAAATCCTTAGTCATAGCATTGACAGTATTGTTGATAATGTGGGTACCTTGGTCACTCATTAAAATCCTTGGGCATCCAAATCTAGTGATCACTTTCTCAAACAGGAAGTGTGTTGTTGTCTCTACGCTACAATCTTTTGTTGGTGTTGCTTTTGCCCATCTTGTTAAGTATTCTATTTTAGTAATGATATACCTTTCTCCTGACCTTTTTGTTGGTGGGTTAATTGGTCCCACAAAATCTATTTCCCATTTTTCAAATACCTACAAAGTTACTTGTGGTCTTAGGGGCATCTCATCCCTTCTGTTAGGTTTACCAACCCTCTGACAGACAACACATTTCTGGCATTATTCCATAGCATATATGTGGATTGTTGGCCACCATATTCTTGCATGCAATACATTTTGCACAGTATCGTTTCTTACATAATGTCCTCCAACTTTTCCCTCATGAGCTTCTGCCAAAATCCTAGGCCTTTCATGTTCTAGTACACATCTTCTCAAAATGTTGTCTGCGCTTATTTTGTATAAGTGTCCTCCAATAAATTGATAGTATGCAACTCTGACTACTAGATTTTTCTTCTGCACAATGCTAAAATCTTGTGGAGCAACCCTTGTACTCAAGTATTCAATGATATCAACAAAATATTCATCAACTATTTGTACTGAAAACAACTATGCATCAGGAAGTTGTCTTCCAAGTTCATAGGTTACTCTCCATTAGTTACCCTTGATAGGTGATCTAGTCCTACATTCAGTTTCCCTAGTTTGATTATTACTTCAAAGTAAAATTATTTCTATAACAACAGTCATATACAGATCCTCCCCCCGAACACTGGCATGTTGAGTAAGTATTTGCGGGCTGAATGATATTTGAACATCTTAATGTGTTTTCCCAGTAAGTAATTTCTAAACTTCTTGAGTGCATAGACCATATCTAGTCCTTCTCTTTCTATAGTATTATAGTTCTGCTATGATTCTGACAGTTTTTTTCTTGCAAATGCTATAGGATGGTCCAAAGCCCCATCTCCTAGTTGCACCAGAATTGCTCTGAGTGCTATAGATGATGCATCTACATGCACATGAAAAGTCTTTTCCCAATATGGGAATAAGAGAGTAGGTGTTATGACCACATTTTCTTTTAGGGTGTCCAAACCTTGTTGACAGTCCTCATTCCACTAAAATTTCATATCCTTTTTTAATAGTTTTTCCATTGGTGCAACAATATGTGCATAGCCCTTTATGAATTTTCTGTAATAACCTGTATGTCCCAGTGTTTCTCTCAACTAGTGCACTGATTTTGGTGGTGGTAAGTTTACAATGACTGCAATCTTGGCCAGATAAACTAGAAAGCCTTGTTTACATACTATATGGCCCAATAATATTTCAAAAGGTGTCCCAAAGATGCACTTCTCTATATTCAATGATATATGAAATTGTCTGCATCTTTCCAGGATCATCCTTAACACTTCCACATGGTATTTTAATAGAATATGTACAGTCCAATCATCTAGATACACTTCTAAAAATTGTATGAACTCTTTAAAAAAAGCTATTACTACCCTTGAAAATAGGGTTGGTGCATTCTTCAGCCCAAACAGAATGACTATGTACTGGTAGGATCCCCCTTCTATGGAAAAATTCATATTATACATGTCTTCAGGGGATATCTTGATCTGATGGTAGCCTGAGAATCCATATGTAAACTAATATGCTTCCTGGCCTCCCACATTCTCTAGGACTTTATTTGTAAAATGTGTAGGGAAAGGGTCATGTAGGCATGCATCATTCAATTTCCTTAGATCTACACAAATCTTGATCCTCCCTTGTTTCTTTTCTTGCACTACCATGGGGTTTATCCATTCAAATTCCTCCACAAATATTGATCCCCCATTATTTCTTAATCTGATGGATCTATGATGCCCACTTTCATCATTCTGTCAATTTCTGCTTTCACCTTTTTCTTATATATTGGATTTAATCTATAAGGTATCTATTTGACAGGTCTGGTCTCAGGTTTGAGAGGTATCTTCATCTCTCCCAACTCTCCTTCTATGCCTTTCATTTCTATAAAGGTCATTGGGAACAGGTCACTGTATTCGCATAGTAACTATGTTATCCATTCTAATGTTTGTTCATCCCAGTGGTCTCCAATGCTGGCCATTTTGGGATTCTCAGTTGTCCCTATGTTGAATTTCTTCACCTTGATTGGCGCATCAAATACTTCTGACTCTAGGGATGGACCTTCCACTTCTCTTTCACCCTCAACTTTTATAATATGAATTTTGTGTGGGTCATCTTCATCTGGTGCTTCTTCATGCACATGATAACATGAAAATAGTACCTTAACTATTTGTATGTTCTTCTATTTATACTTTGTCATAAGTTCAACCTCTGTTTCATCAACAAATATCACCCCTCTTATCTTTTTTAGTGTTGAATCCATGCTGGGTTTCTCATGTTCAAATGAGAAAGTGACTATAAAATTTTGTTGTAATGTTGTCCATTCTGCAGTGCCTCTGCGTAGTTCCATGTCTAGATACCAGTTTTCTGGAATTCCTTCTAGTGTATGGATGAAGTGATGAGGCCATTCTTCTGGTGGTGTCATTCTCCATAGTGTTATTCACTTCTCCAAGTGTTCTTCTCATGTCCCCTATCCATCATTTCTCTGCATCTTGTTGCTCCCCTTCCCTGTGCCGAATTTAATGTGTAGTAGTCGCCAACGTTGGTACATGTCCTGAATTGTTCCTTTGTGTACACCCCACCATCTTGTAGGTGTGGCCTTAAGTGATATGTCCAGGGCTAAGAGCCTTTGATTTTCTAGTACTTCATCTTCATATATTTTTAATAATTCTGCTAAATCATTTATTTCATGAAAACAACGAGGTTCTCTGATTTCTATACCCACCCATCTTACTGTGTGGTCTATTGTTGCGCACCTTCTTGTGGACACTTCATATAATATCTATTGTCATTTCTCCAAAATTGTATATTGTTTATAAGAACATAATGTGATGCTCTTCTAGCTGAGTACACCATTTGCAGTTGGGTTAATATAATATTCTTCGCGCGCGATGGTTCTGTATAATTGGTTTATCTCTTCTAAATGCAGACAAATTGGTTCTACAAACCTTTCTCCTCTTTAAGGGTCTAGTGGCATAATGACTTTGTATTCTCCTTATTTAAATGTCATATTCCTTGTATTCAAGTTGATTATGGCCTGTTTATCAAATTCCCAATCCATTCCAAGCAATGTTGGATAAGGTGTTGTACCATCCAAATCTACTGTCACACCTTTAAGCCTTCCGATTGACAAACTTTGTTTTGGTTTGCTAGCTTCAACTGAATAGGTGAATAGCCTAATGTGGGCTCTCCCATGAATTTCCATGTCTTCATGGGTAACACGTTGAATTCGGAGCCTAATTCTAGTATAATGTCCCCCATATTTAAATCTCCAATGTTGGAATTTAGTCTGAATTCCCTGCTTGTCCTCCTTCTTGTATGGAGGTGATTGAACTTTTTCTTCTCTAACTTCCCCTCTAGCTCTATGTTACATATTTATAATATATTTTTCAAAAGATTAATAGATGATGGATCAGTCAGTTGTTTAACACAATATTCCAGAAAGGTCTTTATGTCACTTACTTGCGCTATAGGTGGTATTTCATTGGTTTGATCCATTAGTAAAGGAATCTCATACATTGGTACATTATAAGTATGTTGCACAACTGATGTAGATGCAAAATCTTGTTTGAGGAACTCCTATCTGGACTCCTTTGATTTCTGTGCATCAAACTACTTCAGTGTCTTAGTATTTTTCTTCACCCATTGGTGTTTAGTTGGATCTGGTCTCACTGTGTTAGTTCCTGTCTTAGTACCTCCTCGTGTGACTATGTTGATATTTCTTCCATCATCCCTGGCCTCCGCAGAGATCCATTATACATTCTGATTGTTCTGATTTCTCTTTTCTTGAATCTTCCCCAATAATGTTGGGAAGTCCTTTGTATCATGGTCTACTACGCAATAGTACATGTATGTCACAGGTGGGAGTGGATATTCCCTTGCATAATTTTCTAGTTTTTGGAAGTTATTTCACACAACTGGACCTCTGCCTCTTCCATATCCTCCTCTACCTCATTCTCCACCTCTATATCCACCTTCATCTCCTCACGGTCCATTGTACTGAGGTACCTGATTATACTATGCAGGGTTATACTGTGGTTGTGCATTGTTATACCAAGGTTGTGCACTGTGATACTATTGTTGTGCTTTATTATATGGAGGTGGTACCTGGTTAAACTATTGTGCAGTTTTCCCTGTCATCATTTCTTCCTACACCTTATACGTATCTGAATTTATTTCCCTCATCAAGTCCATTGTCCTACAATCTTTTTCATCATGAACCACTAATTTGGAAAAATTCCAGTATGAATTCTTGTGCATTGTTGGTACTTCTGCATCATTGGAAAATGATATGGATCATAGCCATGCATTTTATAGATCTTGCACCATGGTCCTCATGTTGACAAAGGGTTTGGTAGCCATGTTTCCATGTACTGCACGAAATTTTGGAACACTTTCTTATGGTGTCCTTCTGTCCTGCATGTGGTACACCGAACAACTTATCTTTTCTCATTTCCCTTATTCTGGTTTAGTTGAAATGTAAAGTTCTTCAGTTCCTCCTTTAGCTCTTCTATTGTTGGATCTGTCTTCTGATATTGGTTCTCTTCGATTTTTTAGGTTTCCTACAGAGCCTCTGCCTGAGTTTGAAACCTGTGTTGCCTCAAAGGGGGAATAACATGGAGAGGGCTAGCATGTAGAAATTAAGTATATATTTAGAGGTGATGCAAAGTATTTGATGGAGCTTGAGGTTGATGGACTAAAATGGGAATGGCTGGATGTAATTGGTTTTGGGTGAGAAATGAGGGGTAGGGGATAAGTTATTTCTTCTTAGGATGGAGAGAATGGGATAACAATAAGGGCGTTCCAAGAAAGCTAAAAGTTAGAAGAATTTGAGTAAGCGTTGGATCGATGAGACAACTAGAGGAGAGTTAAGTTCAGTTGAATGGACATATTTTAAAAATTACATTTTTTTTTTCAGGAAAAAAATTTAAAAAGAAATTTTAGGTTGAAATATAATATCTACAATCAATAATATTCCAAATATCATAGAAACTAATTGATAAGTGTTTCATATGGAGTAGAAGTACCTTCCTAGATAAACTTGAGAGATCTGACTTGGTAAAGTGAATCTCAGCTCGAAGAATTGCATCACTAGTCATGGTGAAAATGTGGTTCTACTTTGGCCTTTGAAGATCATGGTGAATAAGAGTGAAAGGAGGAAGGATGGAAGAATGGAAAAACCTCAGCTCGAATAATTGCATTGTTAGCCCCAATTGTGATTTGGAATTCAAAGATGTTGGTGAATTAGTGTGAAAGGAGAAAGGATAGAAGAATCATAGCATGGTTTGAATAAAGTAAGATCTAGGGAAAATTTTAGTGGTTAAAATTCTCCCATGGACTAATGTTGCATGTTTTTTTCCTAAAAAATGTTTTTCAATTTTCATTTTATTTGTCCAATTTTTATAGGATGTAGTATCGGAGTTGCAACCATTCCTTGGCTGGACCCTTACGTGCCTGTATCCACATGGTGTGGCACGTGGCTCTAAAGTTTGCAATACCTTGGTATTGCGCGAGAACCTCTGGAGTGATCCTCCATGTGTTTGCAATGATTTCTTGTATGTCGTTAAAGTACCATGCAAAGGTACTTGTGTTGCCACTTCTTCATTTGGGGTCCAAAGTGCTCCCCATTGAGGTATACCCCGTTGCGTGGAAATGAACTATCCTATCGGAAAAGTAAAAATATGGTAACTTCCTCCACCTGACTAATGCTATTAGGATCACCAAACAAGAATAATGAAAGTTTATCCCCAAATCCGTCACGTCTTTGTAGTCATCAAAGAACATGTTCAATAGATAAAGGGGCCCAGTTGAGAATGGTGCCATTGGAGCACTGTGTTGCAGCTACAACAACCCTTGTGGGGACTTCCTCCTTGCGACACTTTCTTATAATCTTGTAGGCCATAATCTTTGTGGCCATTCTTGTGGCTGCATTGTTGATTCTTTTGATGATTATACCGCACGATCTCCTCTCTGTGTTGTAGGTTTTCTTCATCTCTTTGACAACTGCTTTCTCCTTTGTTTTGTCATCGAGGTACTACGCAGGACTCTCTCCCATGGACGATATACCTGTGATGAAGGAAATCAAATCCACCTTGATTGAGATGAGTTCCTCCAACCATAAGAAGCCTCTATGTAGGACTGCCATTAATTGCTTGATGCAGTTGTTTACCTCCTTCCCCTTGCCAAAGTGGGGAATTTCTACCAAGTTGAGGATACCTGTGTTGGCCAAGCTGACTACCCATGGATTTGGTTGCAGTATAGGGTCACCAAAGGGTCTTGTGCCTATGTTGTCCATGTATACCTGCTGCGCAAATTCGGGGAATTTTCCAGTGTCGGCCACATCGTGGTCCGATTATTTTATCTTCTCCACGCAACCCAACAGTGTTGGTGGGGCATGTACTCCCTCTGGGATGCGCAGGAGTATGAGTGTTGTGTCATGATTCTTGTGCAGGGACTATGCCATGGGTTGTTTACCCTTTCATCTGGTCGACGCACTAGAGGTCCTAGCCTCCACTTGCCTATGCTTTGCGTCTGAGTCTGGATACTCAGTTATGTCTTCGAATAACCCTTCCTTTTGCTACACAGATCTTGCATCAGGATGTGGTATTGGCGTTGCAACCTCTATGTGTGCTCTGGCTTCTCCATTTGTTCTTTGGGCTTCTTTGTCCCTCATAGGTTGTTGTAGGTTTCCTGTATCCTTTGTTTTGTGGTCCTGTGCACCATCGTGCGAATCGATTTCCATGGCCGTCATTATTGGAGCTTGTGCTTCTTCTTCCAATGGTGTGGGGCTTGCTGGTTCGACTCGTGGAGAGGGAATCACGTCCACATCGAAGAGTTCCTCTCTCTGTGCAGTTTCCTGTTCAGCGTCCATGGTTTCATGAGGCACTCTAACATTGCTATAGGTTTTCCTCATTGTTTGTCTCAGTGTGGCCATCTTCGGTGGTGTCATGGTGGGCATTGCTTAGTTTTTTCTGAATGGGATTTGACTGGTGTTATAAGCAAAATCTGTCCGTAGGGACGGATCCGACCTATCCGGCTGTGAAGCCGGTTACAGCCCCTTTGGTAGCTCGGCACGAGGCAGAGGCTACCCGCACCACAGGTGGTCCTTCGCCCGAGGCGGTAAAGAAGGGGAAGAAGAAAGGTGAAAGACTTACAAGAAGTCCTTCTCAGGACCACCCACCTTGGGTGTTATCCTTCCTT
>ML776850.1:931915-954378 GCA_009831015.1 Picea engelmannii | reverse complement strand
GGTAGATAGGGTTAGCTGTAGATTAGACAGTTTCATCTTCCAGGAGGGAAAACAAATATAGGCACCCTCCTTGTGTAAATTGATTATTATTCTTGCATACTGGAGAAAGAAGAGCAGAGCAGAGGACTTGTGAAGAACCTCCATGTACAAATATTGAATTAATAGGAAAGAGCTTTGATTCAGTTTCATGGATGTGTTTGATCTCTGTGTCTTGTTGCTATTATGCTTGTGCATGTTTGCTTCTTTGTATGCTTATCTTTTGTATGCTGCATATGTGATTGCATATCAGGTTAGGAACCTGAGGGAATGAGTTTCAATTGGTTCTCTTCTTAGGCCAGGAGATTCCTGCATCAAGTGCAGTTGAATACCTCCGCATAGAGTGCGTTGAGGGGGGGGGGCTAAGTAGTTGAACCTTTGTTCTCTTTTTCCCAGAGTTGGGTTGCGTATTCGAGCTGTGCAGGTGGGTGCAGGTCGAATTTGAGATCTCAGTAGCAAGTCTGAGAAGGGAAAGGTCGAGCTGTTGCGTGCGTGAGTGCGCAAACGGGCCAGAAGGCTTCATCACTTTGGAGGTGATTGAAGACCGAGCACAGGGAGCGTGTTCGAAGAACCCTTGAAGGAGTTCAAGTTAGTAAAAGCCCAGGAGGGATAGTCCCCTTGATTCATTGTGGGTTCGACCTCAGTGGAGGTCACACTGGATGAAGGTGGTGGAGCAGAGGTCTCTTCATAGAGGAAGAGAATCGACGATTTGAATCGTCGTGCATGCTCGCGAAGTCCCGAGGATCGTTGGATCTAGGAGGAGGAGCGAGGCGGTTAACCCTCAGGCGCAGGGAGGATCATTAGTCATTTCCCATCGGCGAATCGGGGTTGGAGGGTGCAAGGATCACATGCACGTCAATATCGCGAGGTGCGATCCCCCGATTTGATCTGAGCCGTCGATCGCTGGAGGAACAGGTGGCACAAATCCGAGACATCGGAGTTTCGGCATTCGGGGTTTCCAACAGCAGGGGACTTGGTATCGTTGATCCGCGATCCGCGAAGTCCCGAAGACTAACGTGGCAGCGTGGGACCCGGAGGCATAGTAGAGTCCAGGTGGCGCGTTCGCGAGGGATCGGGGTTTCGACACTCGGAGGTTCGTGTTGCAGGAGGTGCGTGACGACACAACAACCGATTTCCTGATAAGAAAATCCCTGACAAAAGCGGGAGCGTTGACCATTGACATCGCGGATCAGGGTTCGGGTTTTCATATTGCACAAGAGGTGCACACAAGGTTCGCGAGCCCGCGAAACCCGATTTCCTGAGTTCCGAAAGGGAAGATAGCCGAGAAGTCTGTGGGTAAAGGACTCCCGAGGGAGTTGGAAGAGCTTGGACTCTTCGGGCCGAGAGTTTGTGAAGGTCCTGGTGGGAGCGACCGTGATCGCTGAGGGCCAGGTTGCGTCATATTATACCCACGTTTCCCTTTTATATAGAAGGTGTCATCAATATCATGAAGCTTCTTGGAAAATCTTCCTTGATTGTGATTAATGCCATAAAACTTTATGATTATGTTCCATTTAATTCCCATAAATGCCACCAGTTGGCACCTTTTTTTTCGTAACCGTCATTTTTCTCTTTTCTAACCGTTGGTACCTTTTCCATGGTACTAAACTTTTTGAGTGTGCTGCATGTTTTTTTTGTACTGTTTCTTTAGTGTGCAATGTGTCGCCCATATGCTGCATGCAGACAATGTTTTTTTCGTCGCACTGATTCCACTCCCTTTGTGCACTATATTACCCGATATTTTTGTATTTTTTGTCTTTTCTATTTTTGTATTTATTTTTCCTTCTTTTTCTCCTTTTTAGTTCTTTTTCACATTGTTCTATCTTAAATTCTACTATAGTACACTATGCACATGTTTTCTTACTACGATGTAAATTTTAAGTGCTAGGAGGTTGACTGTAACTACATAGTTTCAATCGACTCCCATTGATCATTCCTTTCAATTTTGTGCCTCCTAAGTCTTTTAATTGTACAAAGGGGCCCATCTATGATAGTCTTCACTTCATATGGCCCCAACCAATGTATTCTGAATTTACCCGGGTGCTGAAAAAATTTATTGTCATACAGTAAGACTAGGTCTCCCTCCTTGAAACTCTTCCTCTTGATATTTTTGTCCTGCCAAGATTTGTCTCTTGCGTTTTATACTTCTTGATGAAATGCTGCTAGAATCATATCCTCTTCCATCTCCATTAGTTGATATAATCTTTCCTTTACTGTGCCTCTTTCCGTCACATTGGTTATTGTTGCTACATTCACACTCGGCACTAGGAATTTCAGTGGCACCACTACTTCTTGCCCATACACCAACCTGAATGGTTCATTTCCTTTCAAATTATTACATGTAGTGTTGTATTACCATATTATTGTTGGTATTTTCAAATCCCAATCATCCATGTTGACATTGTAGTTCTTTGTTAGAGCATTCTCCAAGATCTTGTTGAAAGCTTCTACTATTCCATTTGCTTGTGGATGGCATAGTGTACTCTTCTTATGATAGAATTCAAACTCCTCAGTCATAACATTGATAGTACTATTGATAAAGTGGGTACCTTGGTCACTCATCAAAATCCTTTGACATCCAAATCTAGTGATCACTTGCTCAATACTGAGGAGTGTGTTGTTGTCTCTATACTGCAATATTTTACTGGTGTTGCTTCTGCCCATCTTTTTAAGTTTTCTATTTTAGTAATGATATACCTTGCTCCTGACCTTTTTGCTGGTGGGTTAATTGGCCCCACAAAGTATATTTCCCATTTGTCAAATACCTGCAAATTTACTTGTGGTGTTAGGGGCATCTCATCCCTTCTATTAGGTTTAACAACCCTTTGACAAACATCACATTTCTGGAAGTATTCCTTAGAATCTCTGTGTATTTTTGGCCACCATAATCATGCGATCAATACCTTCTACATGGTATCTTTTCCTGCATAATTTCCTCTAGCTATTCCCTCATGAGATTCTTCCAAAATCCTAGGCCTTTCATGTTCTAGTACACATCTTCTCAAAATGTTGTATATGCCCATTTTGTATAAGTGTCCTACAATCAATTGATATTATGAAGCTCTGAATACCATATTTTTGTTCTGCGCAGTGTTAAACTCTTGTGGTGCAACCCTAGCACTCAAATATTCAATGATATCGACAAACTATTCATCAACTATTTGTACTGAAAACAACTATGAGAGAAGTTTTCTTCCAAGTTGGTAGGTTCCTCTCCATTAGTGACCCTTGATAGGTGATCCGGTTCTACATTCAATTTCCTTGGTTTGACTATTACTTAAAATTCAATTTTTTTCTATAATGACAACCATCTACAGATCCTTCCCCCCAACATTGGCTTGTTGACTAGGTATTTGAGGGCTGAACGAATTGTGAACATATTAAATTGTTTGCCCAGTAAGTAATGTCTAAACTTCTAGAGTGCATAGACCATATCTAGGCATTATCTTTCTATAGTATTATAGTTATGCTCTGATTCTAATAGTTGTTTTCTTGCAAATACTATACGATGCTCCAAATCCCCTTCTCCTGGTTGCGCCAGAATTTCTCCAAGTGTTATAGCTGATGCATCTACATGCACATGAAAATTATTTTCCAAATCTTGGAATATGAGAATAGGTTCTATGAACATCTTTTATTTTAGAGTATCCAAACCTTATTGACAGTCCTCATTCCACTAAAATTTGATATCCTTTTTTAACAGTTTTTCCATTGGCGCAGTAATCTACGCATAGCCCTTTATGAATTTTCTGTAATAACTTGTATGTCCCAGTGTTGATCTCAACTGGTGCACTAATTTTGGTGGTGGTAAGTTGACAATGACTGCAATCTTTTCCATATCAACTAGCAAGCCTTGTTTACATACTATATGGCCCAATAATATTCCAAAAGATGTCCCAAATATGCACTTCTTGATATTCAATGATATCTGAAATTTCCTGCATCTTTCCAACATCAGCCTTAACACTTCCACATGGTATTTCAATAGACTATATATATTCCAATCATCTAGATACAATTCTAAAAAATGATGTATGAACTCCTTAAAAGGAACTATTACTACCCTTGAAAATATGGCTTGTGGATTCTTCACCCCAAACGACATGACTATGTACTGGTAGGATCCCCATTCTGTGGAAAAATTCATCTTATACCTATCTTCGGGGGCTATCTTGATCTGATGATAGCCTGAGAATCCATTTGTAAACTAATATTCTTCATAGACTCCCACATTCTCTAGGAATTTATCTGTAAAAGGTGTAGGGAAAGTGTTGGGCCCCAACAACTCCCCCTAAATTTTTACAAAATTTAAATAACCCCTATTAGAATCTTGATAATTATAATGAGCTACAGAATCAAACTTTTCAAATAGTTCCATACCTTGGCTTGTTTTGAGACAAACTTAAGACATTCACTATAGTATGAGACATTCATTACAAGAGTATATGTCAAAATGTAGAAACGAACATAGAGATCTCAATTTAAACAAAAACATTAATTTTTATCAATTGTTTACTTTCGTTTAAATTATGATTATGTGTTCTTTCTTTTCACTCATTAGCAAGTTTAACTATTTTTGAATAATGGGTTCAATACTTCATCAAATAATATCTTGGTTGGTTTCTCATTTTCATAAAATCATTTGGTGATATTAATTAATTAAATTATTTTTTCATTTTGCATCTCATTTCAAAATAAAACTAATAATAATAAAAAAAAGAATTATCTATCATTTGTTTGATTTTGTAAAAACACAAATTTAATATCTTTCTCTTCTCCATTAACTTGAATCTTCTAGAATTTTAAGATCATATTTGAAAAGAAATTATAAACAATGTTTGTTTAGAACTTATAGTTAGTTTAAATTCATTTTTTATTTTATTGTTCTAGATTTTGTTTTATTCACAATTTTTAGGTTATTAATTTAGGTTTCTTTGTGTTTCATAGGTTTCTATTATCAGTTATTTGGTGGGGATATGATCATGGCTTGATTTTATTATCCAAATACGTTCAATATGATTGATCCAAAAATAATATTGGATTGCTACAAATAATTTTATGAACAACAACAGATAAAATTTGGAAAGGCGTGAATATCAGATAGACAATTTTGCAGGACTGATTGCAGCCCAACCATGAGGAATTTGAAGAAATGGTTGAAAACCCATTTCCCAAATGGACCCGTTTACTTTCCTATAGAAATTTTCCCCAAAACATGCACGATTTGAGAGATATTTGTGTCTCTTTACGAGGAAAATTTCAGGTGGTAGAAATTAATAGTGATGCCCAGACTGTTCATTCATTGTATAAATATATGAGAAAGATCAGATCCAAAAGGGATCCAAGAAATTGAGAGGGGGATTTTAATCCTTTCTCTTTTGTAAATTATTTATTTTGTAAACTTTTCTTCTTCTCAAATGGAGTAACGAATGGTTGGAATCTTTGGGAGAATGGACGAGTATTTTCAAAGAAGAATATGGAATTTCAGGTTGCTTAAAGGCTTTTATCCTGTGAGTAAAATGGTTTCATCTTTGGCTTTAGACCTGTGTGATGTTTATTCCATTTCCTTCTTTCGTTACTTTTGTATTATGAGAATGTTATTATGGTTGATTTTAGCTTTAGCTTGTCATCATATGGTGTTTTCATACTGTTAAATGTTATATGTTGTCCATAATTTCTTTTTCCATTTTTTATGTGTGATTGATCTATCATTTGATTATTTTTTATTTTATTATTAATGTTAAATGTTGGATAATATCAATATTCAGATCTGAGTTTTCTCTCATTCTTAAATATTGATCATCCTAAGATCACATGATTTTTAATTAGATATATTTTTGTTGTTATTAATCCACTCCAATATCAAATACTTCTTTGAATGTATTCTGGAAGTGTTAGTATTGTTCTGTTATAGGTTTCCCTTAACAACAGTACAAATAGGAGCTCATACAACACAGGAAGATAAACTCAATTGACTGATCAGTTAGAGGTTAGTAGATGCATTCTTTTCTTTTATTTAGAGTTGTTTATGAATGAAATGATGATTACATTAATTAGCTTTCACTGTTTTTGTTTCACTATTTCAATCATATTCATTTAGTATTTATTTGTTTAATATCTTAAAAAAAAAAAATATGAAGTGTTGTTCATATTTCATTCAGAAACTATATCAAACAATCATTTTCGCAAGATTTCATGCAAACCTTGTAAATTGTATATAAACTGTTGATAATCTTTTGTATATTCACATTCTTAGATAAATATTTGTAATTATTGTGTTGATTGTTAGAATCTTTTCTTTAGTTAGTTTATTTCATTTTTCTATATTTAGAACCCTAGTTGGCTAATGGATCCATTAGACCCATCAGGATAGATCACACCAAATGGCTTGGGTTAATTAGACAACCCTAGACCGGTTCTATCCTTCCAGTTGACGGTGTGTCACTTATGCCCATCAACAGAAAGGGTCATGTAGGCATGCATCATTCAATTTCCATAGATCTACAAAATTCTGATCCCCCCTTCTTTCTTTTCTTGCAATACCATAGGGCTTATCCATTCAGATTCCTCCACTGGTTCTATGATGCCCGCTTCCAACATTATGTCAATTTATGTGTTCACCTTCTACTCATATCTTGGATTTAATCTATAAGGTCTTTTTTGAAAGGTTTGGCCTTAAGGTTGAGAGGTATCTTCATCTCTCCCAACTCTCCTGCTATGCCCTTCATTTCTGTAAAGGTCATTGGGAACATGTCACTGTATTCACGCAATAACTTTGTTATTCATTCTATTGTTTGTTCATCCCAGTAGTCTGCAATGCTAGCCATTTTTGGATTCTTAGTTGTCCTGATGTTGACTTTATTTACCTTGATTGGTGCAGAAAATAATTCTGACTCCAAGGATGGACCTTCCACTTCTCTTTCACCTTCAACTTTTTTAATATGAATGTTTCACAAGGCATATTCATATGGTCCTTCTTCATGCACATGATAGCTGACAGTATTTCCTTAACTCTCTGTCTGTTCTATTGTTGATACTCTATCATAAGTTCAACCTCTGGTTCATCAAAAAATATCACTCCTCTTATCCATTTGAGTGTTGAATCCATGCTGGGGTTCTCATGTTCAAATGAGATAGTGACTGTAAAATTATGTTGTAATGTTGTCCATTCTGCAGTGCCTCTACACAGTTCTTGGTCTACATACTAGTTTTCTGGAATTCCTTCTAGTGTATGGGTGAAGTGATGAGGCCATTCTTCTGGTAGTGTCATCCTCCATAGTGTTCTTCACTTCTCCAAGTGTTCTATTGGTGTCCCCTTTCCATCATATCTCTTCATCTTGTTGATCCCCTTCTCTGCACCGAATCTAATGTGCAATAGTCGCTTACATTGGTACCAGTCATGAATTGTTCCTTTGTGTGCACCCCACCATATTGTAGGTGTGGCCTTAAGTTCCATGTATAGGGATAAGAGCCTATGATTTTCTAGTACTTCATCTTCATATCTTGTTAATAATTCCTCTAAATCATTTATTCCATGAAAACTAGGAGGTTCTCTGATTTCTATACCCACCCATCTTACAACACGGTCTATTCTTGTGCACCTTCTTGTGGACACTTCATGTAATATCTGTTGCCAATTATCCAAACTTGTATATGATTCAGAAGCATATGATGTGATGCTCTTCCAGCCAAGTACTCCATCTGCAGTTTCGTTAATACAATATTCTTCACGCACGGTGGTTCTGTATAACTGGTTTGTTTCTTCTAAATCTAGACAAGTTGGTTGTACAAACCTTTCTCCTTCTGAAGGGTCTAGTGGTGCAATGACTCTTTATTCTCCTAATTCAAATGTCATCTTCCTTGTCTTCAAGTTGATTATGGAATAGTTAACCAATTCCCAATCCATTCTAAGCAATGCTAGATAAGGTGTTGTATCATGTTCTATTTCTATCACTTCAAAATCTTCCTTAGTGCACACTCCATCCAAATCTACTGTCACACCTTTAAGCCTTCCAATTGATAGAACTATGTGTTGGTTTTCTAGCTTCAATTGAACAGGTGAATAGTCTAATGTGGTTTGTCCCTTGCATTTCCATGTCTTCTTGGGTAACACGTTGACTTCAGAGCCTAATTCTAGTATAATGTCCCTCATATTGAAATCTCCATTGTTGGCATTTAGTCTGAAATCCATGCTTGTCCTCCTTATTGTATGGAAGTGATTGATCATTTTCTACTCTAAATTCCCCTTTAGATATATGTTACATCTTTCTAATATATTTTGAAAAACTTTAACAGATGATGGATCTATCAGTAGTTTAACACACGATTGTAGAAAGGTCTTTATGGTACTTACTTGTGCATAGGTGGTATTTCACTGGTGTGATCCATTGATAAAGGAATCTCGTACATTGGTACATTCTAAGTATGTTGCGTAGCTGATGTAGATGCAAAATATTGTTTGAGGAACTCCTATTTGGCCTCTTTGAATGTCTCATTTTATTTCTATGCATCAAACTACTTTTGTGTCTCAGTATTTTTCTTCACCCACTGGTGTTGTGCAGGATCCGGTCTCACTGTGTCAGTTCCTTTCTTATTGCCTCCTCGTGTGACTATGTTGATATTTATTCCATCATCCCTTGCCTCTGCAAATATCCATTGTACATTCTTATTGTTTTGATTTCTCTTTTCTTGAAACTTCCCCAATAATACTAGGCAATCCTCTATATCATGGTCTACTGTGCAACAGTACATACATGTCACAGGTGGGAGTGGACATTTCCTTGCATAATGTTCTGGTTGTTCGTAGTTATGGCACACTACTGGACCTCTACCTCTTCCAAATTCTCCTCTACCTCATCCTCCACCTTGGTATCCACCTCGATATCCTTGTGGTGCATTATAATGGGGTACTTGATTATACTGCATGGGGTTATATTGTGGTTGTGCGTTGTTATAATTAGGATGTGTAATGTTATACTGTTGTTGCACATTATTATATGGAGGTGGTACCTAGTTGAATTGTTGTGCAGTTTTCACTATCAGTAGTTCTTCCTACACCCTATATGTATCCAAAGTTATTTACCTCATCAAGTCCATTGTCCTACAATCTTTTTCATCACGACCCACTGATTTGAAAAAAATGCAATATGAATTCTTGGGTAGTTTTTGGTACTTCTGCATCATTGGACAATGATAAGGATCATGTCCATTCATTTTATAGATCTTGCACCATGTTCATCCTGTTGGAAAAGTGTTTGGTAGCCATGTTTCCATGTACTACGTGAAAGTTGGGAACTCATTCTTGTGGTGTCCTTCTGTCCTTCATGTGGTACACCAAAAAAATTATCTTTTCTCTTTTCCCTTATTATGGTTTAGTTGAAATTTGAGGTTCTTTAGATCCTCCTTTAGCTCTTCTATTGTTGGATCTATCTTCTGATATTCATTCTCTTCCAGTTGTAAGGTTGTCTGTAAAGCCTCTGCCTGAGTTTGAAACTTTTGTTCCCTCAAAGGGAATTTTGGATGTGGTTTCAGTGAATTCACAAAGAGATGTCTATGTTGCATGTCTGTTGTAACATATTTCAATTTTTCCTTCAACTATTTGAACCTATGATCGATCTCCCAGAAAGAATTTCTTGGTTTCTTCCTGATTTCATCCATCATTATATCATGTACTGATATTTTGAGCTAGGATTCTGAAATTCATTTATCAACAACTTCTTGACATCTGCAATTGTCCTTATTGTTCCTGGTGGACTATTTACAGCTAAGCTCATGTACCAATCCAGTGCGAGGTCTCTTAGAGTGATATCTAGCCGTGCAAGTTTTGTATCATCATATGTGATATTCTTTGCTTCCTAGATATTCTCATAGATGAACAAGTGCTTTTTGGGATCCTCTGATGCCTCTCCCTTGAATTATGGTAACCTGATGGTGGGATCATGTCCTGCCATCTTAAACAGTGATGAGCTACTACCTCTGCGTGGAGTAGATACCAGGGATGATTTTAGGGACTAAATTTCACTCATGGGCTAATTTTCCATGGTTTTTCCAAAAATGAGATTCGCTATTTTAAAAATGATTCACCAAAATTCTATAGGATAAAATTATTTTACCTTAAAAATCACCAAAATTTTATAAAAACTATATAAAATACTTAGAAATTTGAATATTTTTACAAAAATATCGCCAAACATTTATTGTTGACATATGAAGGATTAGTAATATTCGCCAGGGTTTCTACATTCTAAAATAAATTTCCATCCTTAAAATCATCCCTGGTAGATACTTGACTACTACTTCCTAAATTGGTTCCTCCAGTTGTTGCCCCTTGTTTACATGTGTTTCCTGCTATCTTCCTTCCACTAAAATGTGGTTTTCTAAATGGTGGTGTTCTTATTGGTGTATTATTCACACATGGGTTTATGGATTCCATAATGACACTGACATGGCTAGGAGTTTTACCTTCTATTCATGTCCTTAGACTGCTTGTCTTCCTTTCATACATCATGCACAATATTTCCTCAATGTGTTGCACAACACGAAGATCCTCTACCTCTTCTTCATCACTGGCCAAGCCCTCTCTCTCATCTATGGCTCTCTTCTTACTATTTATCTTATATTGGTAGGGTGATCCACTGCGTATCTTTCCAGGTGTTTCCATTATCTTCTTGATATGTTCCTCGTACATCATGATTGGGTCCATGGCCTCCTTCTTCCCCTTATCCATCTCTCCCTCCATCCTTCCAACTCGGGTCAGTGCTTCCCCCTTCCCCCATGCACGCAAGGAAGTTTAGTTGTCTGATGCCATTGTCATTAAAATTTTGTTATATAGTAAGATCTTGATTGAAGTGTACAATGATATGATATACCTACATCAAAGTCCTCTCAGGAACTCCTGCTCTGCTGCATTGTAAGACTTCATGGTAACTATTGCATATTTTGTGATAAACCCTGCAACAATACTGTCTAACCATAAATCTATTGTGTGCATGTATTTGTTGTTAACTTATTGTAACTGCATGATCTCCACAGGATTCCATTCAACCTGTCTGATTCGATTTGTAGGGTGGTTGCATTTCAACCTCAATAGCCACTCCTGTAACACATGCAGGAAATCACAGAAAAATACCTCATGCAGGTCGCTAAACACATACTTGTCCATATATTTGAGTGATTTTATCTTAGGTCTTATGTTGTCCTTCTGTGCGAACTCTGACTCCTTTGTTTTCAACCATCTTTCAATCTCTTCTTTCGTTGGATTCCATGGTCTGAACATCCCCTTTACTCTCATTTTCTATGTGACTCTTTCACAGATCCCACTCACTCAATCCCATGCAGTTCCAGCTAGAAACAAAACCATTTTTTTGTTATTAATCTCTCTTCCTACTCCTTGGATGACCCAGGTTCAGATCTGAATAGGGTTCCAACAAATCCCTCTAAGACTATAGGCCCTCCTTGTAAACCAGAAGGAAACACAACACACAAAATGTACTATGCAGTCTCACCCGAGATAATTCTATGGATGACTGCAATTCTCAGATTCTTGCAGTCTGGGATAGAGTGGGGATATGGGATTGCATTTCATATTCTTAGGCATTGATCTAGTTATTCTTTCTATCACTCTTAATATTCATTCATATGCTAAATCTATGCATGCATTCTAACAGATCTAACATATAACAGATCTCACAGAAATATCCATTCATCCATTCATATTCTAACTACTTACAAAAGGCAAACATGCATTCAATCACAACCCATAACATAGGTCTTATCGTGGTTCACCCCCTCCTAGGCTACATCCACAAATATTTGGCTTCTTATGCTCTTTTATTTAGATTTTTGTGATATATGGCGCCGCGCGCACTACAATTTCGATCATAAAATCATAAAATTGGTTCCACAATCCTCTATGATGTTGACTAGATTGCACCAGGATCCACATCCTGCAATCTAACCCTCAATACCTAGCTACTTGACTCTCCTACCACTCAACAAATTACAAAAATGGTATCAGATCTTACAGCAGTTTCGTTCACCGAACATAACAAACTTTGGAACCTCGACCTAGACCTCCTAGGTCCTTATTTATACTAATTTCCATCTTATCAACCATTACACTCTCTTACAAAAACCCTAACCCTAATGTGGTTAGGTTTTCTTGTATGCACTCCTTGCATGCTTTCCTCCTTTGCATGTGGCTTTTCCTTGTATGTGTTGATTTTCCTTCCAGCTATCTTTTTCCAAATTGAGCTTTGCTTTCCAAAAATGGACTTTTCCTCAAAATTGTCCTACGCCCACCACAACATCCTTCATTTCACTAAATACCACATCTCGACTATACACAACCTTCTTAGTTTATGGGTTCCAAAGCTTATAACCTTTGAGACCATCTTTATACCCAATAAATATACACTTTTTAGCTTTCTTATCTAGATTACTCTTGTTTTTCTTTAGAACATGAACATAGGCCTCATAGCCAAATACCTTGATATGTGTGAGAGAGTGTTTCTTACCATTCCATACCTCATGTGGAGTATTTTCATCCAGTGCCGATGAGGGTGATCGATTGAGTAGGTAACATGCAGTACTCACTACCTCTGCCCATAATTATTGCCATAACCCGACACCATTGAGCATGCACCTTGCTTTTTCCATCAACGTCATGTTCATCATTTTTGCAACTCCATTTTTCTGAGGTGTATATGGAGTATTCTTCTGCGTTTCTATACCACACTTCTTACATAATTCGTCAAATTCATTCCCACATAACTCTCCACCATTATCCATCCTCAACACCTTAATTATTTTTTCTGCTTGATTTTCAACAAGAGCCTTAAAGTCTTTAAACCTATCAAAGACTTCATATTTCTTCCTGAGGAAATATATCCAAGTATTCCTCGATAATTCATCTATAAAAGAGACATAGTACAAATATTTTCCCAATGATGGAACCGACAGAGTTTTTTTAATGAAGTCAGAGGAATCTTTAATAAACGAGGGAGTTTTTCCAATGAATTATTGAAGTTTATCAATGAGGAAACAAACTAAGGAGTAAGTGGGGGATCCTATCGTGCTTACTATGGGTTTAAGAGGGTTTCCAATTTTATAAATTTTAGGTTACCCATAGGTCTTTAGGGTTTGAGGGTTATGAGGAATAATACATTTTTGAATGGAAGGGTCCAAGGAGGAAGATTTAATGGCTCTAGTAACTAATTTAGTGATAGCATTTATTATATTCTTGGAGAGAGGTTTATATGAAGATGAAATAAGGCTTATAACTTTAGATTCGTAGTTGAATGTATTCATAATAATAATAGTGTTTCCCTTATTGGATTTTAAAATAATCATGATGGGATTATCGTTAAGCCATTGAATGGGTTGAAACTCCTCTTTGGATTTTGGTTTAGGAAGTTTCATGTAATGAAAATCCCTTCCATTCTCTTGTCGAATCTCGTCAACATCATGTGTGGGAAGATGATGCATGAAGTCTTTAATAGAGAAAAGAATAATTTCAATGGGAATATGATGGGGGACAATGGAAAAGTTGAAGTCTTTTCCAAGAATTTGGATAGTGGACGGGTCACTATGAAGGGATAAATTTATTATAGTTGAAGGACATGAATTCGATGAGGGTGAAGGGTGTCTAAGAGAGGGAAAGTGAGGACTAATATAAATTGTAATGGGAGAGTAGGTGATAGAATGATTAAATAGGTTAGAATTGGAATTGAAATTTGGATTAAAGATGTCATTAGAGGTTTAAGGGTTCAGAAATAAATCAAGAAAGGAATTATTAATGTGAATTTAGTTTGATTTTGGGTTGTCAAGGGTGTAGCTAGAGGGTTGGGTTGATGTATGTGGGTATGCTTCCATATGATTATGGGCATTGATTAGGGAAAAATTGCAATGAGTTATTTCTGCACACGGGACCGTGAATAAACTCCACAGTAGTAAGTATTACTCATGTTGAAAGTAAGTATTTACACAAATAGTTGAAAGAAGTGAGACGGTTCAGTCTCTATAACATAGTGATGCAGGAGCATTGCCAACAACAAGCGAGCATGGGACAAATGCCAATGCATTTTGGCACATGATGAATTGTTTGAAATGTTTTGAAGTTGGATATGCCAAACTTTAATGAGATAATTAAGAAAGGGAGTACTTGTAGATTGTAATCAGACCTTGAGCGTCCCGCTCTTCTCTGAAGGATTAAGAGGCATTTATGCTAGTAAATGTAAGTAGGTAGATTTAAATTCTTAGATTAGACAGTTTTAGGAGCCGGAGGGAAAACATATATAGACACCCTCAATTGTATCAGTGTAACATTAGCATGATCAAGAGAGCATAGAGAAGAAGAAGCAGAAAGCTGTGTAGAAAAACCCATGTACAAAAGTTCTGAGATTAATATATGAAGCTTTGATCCAGACTCATGGTGTTCAAATACTTTCTGTGTATGCATGATTGAATGTTATGCTCATGATTGTTTTACTCTTTCTAATATAAATTTGCTTTTATGCCATGTATGTATGATTTCATGTTAAGCATTCGAAGTCTGAGAGATTAAAGAATGAGTTTCGATTGTTTCTCTATATCAGCAAGAGTTTTCCTGCAAGGAGTGCAGTGAAATTGTCCGCAAGGTGTGCGTTGACAGAAGTCAGAGTTTGTATGTACAAGCTCAGGAGGGATAGCATTGTTCTCATTCTCGCAGAAGTGAAAATTAAGCACAGGAGCCATGCAAAGTGTGCGCTGGTTGAGTAGAGTCTCAGAGTTTGCAGCCTAAGGAAACTGTTCAAAGACTGTTGTCACAGGGGAGTGCACAGAGTCGAAGAGGTTCAAATACTTGGAAGTATTTGAAGAATTGCCGCAAGGAGTGCGTGCAGGAGTCTTCTTGAAGACTCGAGTTGTGGAGAAAGCTTAGGAGGGATAGAGTTTTCGAAGTTGTCGAAGAGAATCTCAAGAGGGATAGTGCCTTGAAGTATTGTAAGAAGGCACAACGATGTTGTTTTGCAGGTGGATAAGTTTCGTGAAAGAACACTTTGTTCATTTCGTAGGAATCATCAAGGAGGAATTTGATGGTCAGAATTCTCCGTGGAGAATTCGTGAAGTTCCGAGAGCCATCGAATCGTGCAGAAGAGAAAGAAGAGTTACGGTGAGTGTTTTTCTAAGTGCAAGCTCAGGAGAAATCGGGCCATAGGATCTGAGCCAACAAGGGTCATTGGATTCACTTGCATAATCTCATTTCATGGATTCGCGAGTTAAAGGTTTAAAACATTTGAATCAATATTCGCAAGTGGTGAAGTTGCAAGAGAATCGTAGCCATCCATTTGAGGAGGACAGGTGGTAGAGATCTAGGGATCTCGCGAACTTGGAGGTTCGCAAGGTGAGAGCCCAAAGATTGGGTGCTCCAAGTCGCGAGTGGCGAAATCGCGAGGAGCTAGGACAGTCATAAGATCTGAGCCAACAGGGGTCGTTGGATCACTCATGTAATCTCATTTTGGGGTTTCGTGGGTTGAAGAGATGAAAGCTTAGCATCAGGATTTGCAAATTCATGAAGTCTGAAACTCCAAAAAGGTGGGAAGTTCCATTGTGGGACCCGCGTTGACCGCGTGTCAAGATTTTGGCATTTCCACATATCGGCGGATAGGAAGTCAAGAATTTTGTCTCGAAAGTCTCGAATTCATGAGTTGCGATAAGGAGTAGCGAGGAGTTTGGGATCTCGACACTTCATATGTCGGGGTACAAGGGAGGTAGCGCTTTGGGAAGATGTCGGGGTACAAGGGAGGTCGCACGGAGAAGGGGAGCTTGCACCTAGTGTTGTTCGCATAGGGAAGATACCAAAAAGGACCTATGGATCGATAATTTGTGATTCCAGTAGGGAATATAAAGATTTGATTAAGCTCGAGGGAGATAAAGAACGATCTTGTGAGAGGATCTCGGCCCGAGGGCCGATAGGTCTGCGTCAAAGTGGTATTAGAGCTTGACTCTATTTGTATACTTCAGACAGGGAAAGCGCGAAAAAATCTCAGCCATGTCGCTAAGAAGAAGAGACAAACAAACACCCGATCCGCCATAGGATAGGGAGATGTCAAGAGAAAGGGGTAGGCAGGTTCCAAATCCAGCCATGGAAAGAGATATACATGACCTACGTGCCAGAGTCGTGGACATGGAAATAAAACAGAGGTGCATAGCTGGTGTTCGAGATGTCAGTGAATCTGAAAGTGAAGATGAAGCTGGACATGAAAGAGAAGAAGTTACAGCAGAAGATGTAGAAAATGAACGCCTAATTAGGGTTGTTTCAAGAATGAGTGCCAGGGCAAAAATGGATATTCCAGTATATGAAGGAAACCTGGATGCTGAAGAGCTTCTAGACTGGATTAGAGATCTAGACACATATTTTGACTATGAATATGTCAAGGAAGACAAAAAGTTCAAACATGTTGTCACATGACTTAAAGGACATGAAGCATTGTGGTGGGATGAGCTACAAGCTAACAGACGCTGCAAAGGCAAGCATAAAATCAAGAGTTGGGATAGGATGATTGCGAAGATGAAGGAGAAATTCATTCCCAGGGATTATCAAATTACTCTGTTTCGAAGAATGCATAATTTGAGACAGAAGCTGATGACAGTGAAGGAGTACACTGAAGAATTCTACAGGCTGAACATCAGGGCAGGTCATCGCAAAAGTGATGATGAAAAGGTTTCCAGGTACATGAATGGTATGAGATACAACATTCAGGATGAGATGAGAATGATGACCATATGAATGGTGGAAGATTCTTATCAGATGGCTCTGAAGGTTGAAGAGAAGCTGAGCCGAAAGAAGGGCCAAAGAGGCCGAGGGAGAAGTCAAGACAAAGGCAAAGCAGTTTCCCAGGATAGGAACCAGAAACCAAAAGAAGACTGGAAGAAACCTCATACTCAGACTGAGAGAGGTGGAAGTTCACAGAGGGGACAATATGCTGATGGAAACACTTTTCCTCGTGCTAGAGGTAGAGGAAGAGGAAGAGGTGGAGGGATAAAATGCTTCACATGTGGAAAGAATGGACACAAATCTTATGAATGTCTAGATAAGAAGAAAGAAGGTGGTGAGACTCACATTAGAGAAGCACAAAGGCAGAATGTTGAGGCAGAGGATGCTGAAGGCGGAAGATCACTGGTGATGAGGAAAGTTCTCTTAATGCCAGAAGAGGAGGCGGAGAATCCAGTGCAAAGGAACAGTCTTTTCTGGACTGCTTGCAAGACCAAGGACAATATATGCAAGTTAATTGTGGACAGTGGTAGCACATATAATCTCATTTCTACAGAGATGGTAGAAAAGTTGGAGCTGGAGATGATTGAACATCCAAGCCCATATAGAGTTTCGTGGCTACAAAAAGAACATCAGGTAAATGTCACTAAACAATGCTTAGTTGAGTTTAAAATAGGTAGATATAGAGATGAAATACTCTGTGATGGCATTCCCATGGATGTTTGTCATTTATTGCTGGGTAGACCGTGGCAATATGACAAAAATGTGATTCATGATGGGAGGAAGAACACATACACCCTAGAGAAGAATGGGAGAACTCACATGTTGCTTCCAATCAAAGATAAGGAGGTGAAACCTGAAGTAAGAAACATTGTACTTCTCATGAGTAGGAAGGAAATTCTTACAGAGGTTAAGAAGAAGGAGGAACCACAATTCATTGTGGTCAAGAAGCCTAAAATTGTTTTAACCAGTACAAGGGTAGATGATTTACCGGAAGAGGTTCAGAAATTGTTGGAAGAGTCTGCTGACATAGTAGTGGATGAACTACCTCGTTCGTTGCCACCAATCAGAAGTGTGGGTCATCATATTGATCTTATACCTGGAGCTAGTTTACCAAACAAGGTAGCGTACAGATTGACACTGCAGGAGAATGAAGAGGTCAAAAGAGAGGTCCAGGATTTAAGGGACAAAAGGTTGGTTAGAGAAATCTTGATTCCATGTGTTGTTCCAACAGTGCTCAGTTTGAAGAAAGATGGAGGCTGGAGGATGTGTACTAACTCGAGAGCGATCAACAATATAACCATCAGGTACAGATTTCCCTTGCCAAGGATGGATGATTTGATGGATTTCTTGAGTGGAGCCAAATTTTTTTCGAAGATTGATTTGAAAAGTGGATATCACCAGATTCGTATGAGAGAAGGTGATGAATGGAAGACAACCTTAAAGACTAATGAAGGGTTGTATGAATGGATTGTTATGCCATTTTTCTTAATGAACGTGCCAAGTACTTTCATGAGGTTGATGAACGAAGTCCTGAAGGATTTCATCGAAAAATTTGTCATTGTGTATCTTGATGACATACTGATTTTCAGTAAAACAGAGGAAGAGCATCTGAGACATTTGGCTACAGTGATGTAGAGGCTACAACAAGAGAAGTTTCTGATAAACATGAAGAAATCCTCATTCATGAAGAGAGAACTCATTTATTTAGGTTTTGTTATTTCTGCAGATAAATTGAGGATGGATCCAGATAAATTCGAGGTGATTAAGAATTGGCCATCGCCAAAGAGTATCTTTGAAGTTCAAAGTTTTCATGGATTGGCTAGTTTCTACCGGAAGTTCATTAGGAATTTTAGTGGAATTAGTGCATCGATGATGGACACAGTGAAGAAAATACATAAGTCTTTTCACTGGACATAAGAAGCAGAGAAAAGCTTCAATTTGTTGAAAAGGAAAATCACAGAACAACCAATTTTGGTGTTGTCGGATTTTAAAAAGACATTTCAAGTAAAATGTGATGCAAGTGGATTTGCAATAGGGGCAGTCTTGAGCCAAGAAGATAGTCCGATAGAATACTTCAGCAAGAAGCTGAATGAAGCGAAAGTGAAATACTCCACGTATGACAAGGAGTTCTATGCTATTATTCAGGCATTGAAGAAATGGAGACATTACTTAATCCCTAAGGAGTTTGTCTTATACAGTGACAATCATGCTTTGCAATTTATGAATCAACAGGAGAAGTTGAATCAAATACATGTTAAATGGGTTGAATACATGCAGAACTTTACTTTTGTAATCAAGCATATTTCTGGAACTGCTAACAAAGTTGCTGATGTTTTGAGCAGGAAATGTTTTCTTTTGCAGGAGTTCAGAGTCAAAACATTGGGTTTTGATGATCTCAGGGACATGTACAGAGATGATCCAAATTTTAAGGAGGTGTATGAAGCAGCCGAGAATCCAATTCTCAGGGACGAAAGTCAATGGATAGAATACATTATCCAGGAAGGATTACTGTTTAAGGGTAATCAACTTTGTATTCCAAAATTCTCCATGAAGGAAAATTTGTTGAAGGAGAAACATAGTAGAGGATTGGACGAGCATTTTGGTCATGACAAGACATTCTCAAAGTTAAACGAGTCATATTTTTGGCCAGGAATGAGAGAAGACATCAAAAGATTCATGGACAGATGTAGAAATTGTCAGCATTCAAAAGGAAAGAGGCAGAATGCGGGCTTATATCAACCGTTACCCATACCTGAGAGGTTGTGGGATGCAATAAGCATGGACTTCATATTGGGGCTTCCGAGAACACAAAGAGGGTTTGACTCGATCTTTGTAGTGGTGGACCGATTTTCTAAGATGTCACACTGTTGGTCCCCGGTTTTGATCATGTTTTTTTGCCTACATTCTATGCCACAGACCTCCATTTATATACTAGTACCACCTTTTTGGCCTTGTTTTGACATCATTGACATCTCCCTACCATTAAATGGGGTTATTTAAGGTATGTTTGCATTTCAAGCTATTTTTATGCACTTTAATGCTCTAAATTGATATTGGAACTAATATCGCTTGGGTTAGGTACCGCTTCTATTTTGGAACAGGATGCCGGTACCAGGTACCAACTTGTACCCGTGGAGGTACCAATGGAGCCGTTCAAGATCTGTGCGTTTATGGTGTGCGTTATGGTTCGAATGGGAGACAGAGAGATTCGCATGACAGCTGGAGTCATCGCCACAAGGTGCTCAAAGGCATAATGATAAACCTGGGTCGTGATTCTTCATCATTCACACTTCATGACACTACGTGTCACGAATATGTGAAGTACGTTTTAAAACTTGATTCCAAGACTGTTATGAACAGAGGGACCCGTTTGTTTTATGTATCGTTGTTTTAGACTGTTATGAGTAGGATTTCTATATAAACCCGTGATCACTCCAGAGAACGAGTTGTTGAATTATGTTATGTCATGAGCATATACTTTTGAATACACAAACTGCTGTTACATGATGTTACCCGACTGTTATACGATCTAAGTATTTTTCTTATGAGTTAATGAAGTGTGAAGTTTCACCATGTTTTGCGTAGAATGATCTAGTCGGCGCTGGTTACTACTAACAGCGTTTGTGCCATTTGGTTGGGCCCGCCAAACCGATGCAAGCCACTGCCTTATTCTGTCAATAGATTTAGTTTTATGCTGTCATAGATTTAGTTCATTTCAGTGCTTTAGAACTTGCATACGAGGTAGCTTAAAGTTCATAAATTTAGTTTTTTCGGTGTGTTAGCATTTGCTTACCTGAACGGTATACCTATAGCTCATAGTGTGTCATTGATTTAGTTGTTTCAGAATCATGTTTATCTATTCTTCAATTGAATCGTGCCAGCATACTGTTATCTTTTATGTTGACGGGTATTGAATGCATAACTGATGCCTGTAGGGTTTAAGAGTATGAACGTGGTTTGTTTGGCTTTTCATTTTCAATTCGAGCATAAAGTAGTGTGTGAATGAACTTTGCATTGTTAGACAGTTAGTTACCCTGCTTACTTAGAACAGTTAGATTACAGTTAACTCAAGGGGAGCTCCTGGTACTAGTAGGTAGGATAGTACTCTGTTTTCCTGTAGACAGAATTAGATTTATTCTTGATGCTCGGAATGAATGCATTTTCGAAAATACTCTTTGTGTCATGAATTAAACAGAAATGATGATGGTAGATGGTTAGACATAGAGGTAAAATAATTTTGTGGAACCACACTTTTGAATAGAAATAGCAGCACCAGCATTTGAGCACAAGACTGTTTTTTTCTGTTGATGACTGAAATAGGAAATGCTCAGTTTCAAGTTAGTCATTAAGATTCAAGTTCTCAGAATAAGTGTGTGTTTTCTTCTTAGGATAGCATTCAGATAGAGACTAGACCCTTACCCGCACATACAGTGTAGCAACTTGAAGTTTACCAACCCTGGTTTGACAATTTAGTGTTTCAGGTCATTCAAAGCTTCAATTTAGTAGCCTGACATTTTTGGCGCCATTGCCGGGGAGCTGTTTAAAAGGTAAGAATATAATTGTCTTGATTAGTTTTGGAATGCACTTAGTTTGGTTTTGTGTGTTAGCAGGTTGATAGTAAGAGTAGCCGTGGAAACAAAAAGGGTGAAAACCGACATATCAGTTATCACAGGTACTCTGAAACTCAATCTTAGTTTCTTTTCTTTCATTTTTTAATATGACTTCATGAGAAATAGAGATCCTAGAGGTAGATTTAGGAAAAATACAAAACCACAAAAAGAAGAAGAAACCTCCACCCAAAGAGCGATAGAAACTGAGACTGAAATTCTAGCTGAGGAAACCGTAGAACAAAACCTAGAACCAGGAAACACCATACATCAGCAAACTCAAAATCTTGGTGATCCAGCCCTGGATGACACAGTTGATCCAGAGAAAATACAGGACCTGCTCAGGAACCCTAACTCTGTAATTTCATAGATAACAACTACAGATGTGACACCAAAGTCCATAAGATCCTCAAAAAGACCAATAGGAGATAAAACTTCTGACAAAAAGAATCTAGAAAGGTGGGATTTCACACCCTCACCAAAGAAGGATAGGATTGTTTATACAATTCTTGGCAACCCTTTTACCATGGGAGAAAGAGGCAGAGACTTACATGGGGAACTTCATATTGAAAACGAAGGTGAAGAACAAGCAGAGAATGAGCTACCACAAGAAACCACCTTTGGATTTCCTATTTTGGACTTAGTCCAGAATGTCACCATGAAAAATATCCCACTTTCAGCACTACCAACCTTACATGGGAAAAATAGTGAGGACCCAGATGTCTTTCTTTTTGAGTTCGACATCCTATGCAGGAGTTATAAATATCTCCAGGATGCACATAAACTGAAATTGTTCCCTGCCACCCTGAAAGATTCTGCACTATGTTGGTTCATGAGTTTGGGAGAATACAACATTAGATCTTGGGAAGATATGAAGACAAAATTTTTAAAGAAGTACCAAGACTATTGCAGAACCAAGGATTATTGGAATGACATCTTCAAAATGCAACAGCAAGATGAAGAAAGCCTTGAGGATTTTCTAGAGAGATTTACCTTTACCCTTCAAAAATCCAAATACAATGATCTCCAGGATGAAGCAGTCAAGACCCTTTTCTTAAAAGGAGTTT
>ML776850.1:916592-927360 GCA_009831015.1 Picea engelmannii | reverse complement strand
ACCGGACTACATGGAGGAATACCACTGGTCATACTCCTTACGAGTTGGTATTCGGTAAACAAATTCTCCTTCCCATAGAGTTTCAGATCCATACATTCCGCCTAGCAGCAGAGTTGGGGTTGGATTTGAGTGAAGCACAGAAATAGAGGGTCATGCAACTTAACGAATTGGGAGAAATGAGGCAGGATGCTCTTCAAAGAACCATCCTTGTGCAAAGTCAACGCAGCAAGTGGCATGACAAATACATTAAGAAAAAGCATTTCCAACCAGGGGATTGGGCACTACTTTTTGATTCCAAATACACAACTTTCAAAGGGAAACTTACAATGAGATGGTTGGGACCTTACGAAGTAGAAACTATTTTTGATAACGGTTCTGTCAAGCTTAAAACCATAGATGATTCTCAGAACTCCTTTGTAGTGAATGGACATCGACTGAAAGTGTACAAAAAACCTTTGTCAAAAGATGATTTCTTACAGGAAGTGGCCAAGCAAGCAGAACTGAAGATAGTAGGGGGAGAGTCTTCTCCTCCTCTTGATCTTTGATCACTCAAACTATTTTAATTATGTACATAATAGATCTGTAGTAGAAAAAATAAAAAATATATATATAAAATATAAAAAAAAATAAAATCAAATAATATAAAAAGAAAAAAACATTTATTTTCTTTCTCTTGGATGTGTTGATGTTTTGTTTTCAGTTTTACAGGATCCTCAAAACAAGTAAAGAACTGAATTCACAACAGGTAAGAAGGTAAGACCGTTTTATTTCATGAGATTTTCTTATCAGCATGACTAACTTGTTTTGCACCAGGTACATTCGAGCTTGTTTGCTCCCTTCGTTTGCTCATTAAAAATGAAAGGGGAATTTATCGAGAAGGATTATTCTTTACCAGACCTGGTGAATTATTATGGGAAAGAAACCCCCTTAGAGTCTTCTTTTGGCATTTCCTCAGACTCTCCAAATATGAGGAAGCAATGAGCATGAACTAGCTTGGGCTCATAAAATCCACAAGCAGGTGATTACTGTTCGAAAAATTATGTCTGCAAAATTTCTATCTGCACTCGTGTTGGATGATGTGGAATACGTTAAGGTCCACCTTCCAACAAATCTCACTCCATCGACATCAGCACCTTATCTGGAGCAGAGATTAGAGATTATTTAGTACCCTGGACTCTGCATGCCTTAATGGCAGATGTCTTTGCTAACAGCCATGGGAATACACCAATGTCTCTTGGTTGATAGATCCTACAGGTGACTCGACACCGACACCTCTATTCGTACCTATTTAGGATGTGTTGTAGGTACCTTGAGGCCCATTGACATCACAGGTGGGTCATCTCGCATCGGTTAACAACATTCATTAATGGCTGGTAATCCGATGATTTCTGTTTGTGTTCGACTCCGACACATCTATTCACACAAATCAGACTTGTACCATGGGTGAATCTTTGAAGCTGATTGAAGACATGATTTCAGTTGATCTTTTTCAAGCCAGAACAAAATCCAAGCTCAAGGGTCATTCTCAGATAATCTGTTGTTATACATAGAAAGTTTTTCTCAGAACGATATTATTTGTTCAAATTCTTCTGCAGATTCTTGAGTGTTCCAGTGGTACCAGTCAGTACCAGCACAAAGTTCATCAGTTACAGGTCCAGCAGAAAGACTAGAGCAGCTACAATTTTCGCGCCAGACTTAACTTCAAAAGACAATTTTACAGCAAGGTTTGCATAAAAATGGAGATAGGTAATGTAACTCAGGTGCGTTTAGTTCGTATTGATTTATTGTATTAATTTGCATACTAATGAGTTTGAACTAAGGGTACCTTAATTACTCCATACCGTTTCATCATTTCCATGACCTGGACCTAACGAACTAACCTACCATGACATTTCGTGTCATAAACATCCACCATTATCGGGACTAAGTTCGATTTGACTCAGATATGATGACTCTACACCCTCGTACGACCTTCATCATGTTCCGACACCCTATCTATCTCCACAACAATTCAAATCTTCTCATATAATTTTCCTCCCGACCACATTCTCCATCGCATTCTCTCCTTTCGTCGCTCTCATCCGACCTTCGTTGCCACCGATCGACTTTCCCTGTGATGCCAAGAAGAGCCATGGTAGCCAATCGCCACGAACCAGAAACATACGCCGACCTAGAAGCCCTCCCGGAGTATGGGGCAACTAGAGATATTTTCAAGCAAGCAGGGTGGGAGCCATTTCTGAAGAAGTTTGATGGGTATAACGATGCAATCACACTCCAGTTTGTGCTGCATTTCGATGGTGAGACCGCCAAGGTGGGCAAACTTGAGTTCAGGGTCACAGAGGAGTTCATTGTAGAGGCAATTCAATTGCCCACCACAGGCCAGAGGTGGACGAAGGGACAACTGGTTGATAAAAAGCTCTGTGCGCAACTGTTGAAACCTCAGTACCGGGAGACAAAATGGTCCGAGGGAACGTCGCGGTCTTGGTTGGAACCATAGTGGGATCAAGTGTTGGTCATCCTCCAGCTTTATCTAATGTGTGAGGGTCAATATACCATTATATTCCCCTACCACACCCGACTTCTGTTACACTTCACAGGTACTCCGCTGAACATACCCTTTTTCTTGTTAAAAAGTTTAACAAGGATGGCCGAACAGGTCCAAAGGGTTAGTGAGTTTTGGGGGAGTTTATTTCACTTCGGTCTAGTTAAAATATTGATTACATTTGCACTGTCGAAGAAGCAAGAGACTTGGGACCTCTTCACTGTAAAAACCCTCGCCCATGCCCAATCGAAAGCTAAGAATCTGAAGCCTGTTTCCCCACAAAAAAAGTCAAACTCCAAGAAAAAGAAAGTCAAAATCCTGACTAAAGACTCTACTGGGGACCCTAAGCCCGAACCTCCAATTGAGGATGAGGAAGGAACCAATACTGAAACTGGGAAGGCCACTACACCTACAGAGGCGGACATTGAAGTCCCAAGTTCTTCCCCAGCTGCCGATAAGATAATTGATGTGGAGGAACTAGTCGAGTCAACTCATAAGCCTAGGAGGAACCCGAAAAGAAAATGTAAAAGCGTATTGTCGGGAATGGACAACTCGGTACCCAGTTACCCCCCACAAGAAATATTGGAAAGTATAGATGGTCACGAGGAGGCCCCGGAGCCATCTGAAATGACCTGGACTTTGTCCCAGCTCATTCGGAAAAACTGTAGAACCAATCAGCAGGCCACTACACCCAAGGGAATTGTGCAGAATGAGTCCATTCAAGTACCAACCGGTACCCCTGTTCAGACGCCAAGAGAGTCCACTCCCAGACCTAGTCCAATTGACAACTATGAACTCAGCCCAAATCATGATTTTGATCCAATTAATACTTATGAACGCAGCCCAGATGCATTCACCCCTGATTTCAGTTCAGACCATAATTTCGACAGATTTCACACCCCTGCTCAAAGCCCCGAAGAGCTCACCCATGCGTCTAGCCCTCCAGCACAGCCCAGACAAGAGCAAACATTTGAAAGCCACTGCAAGCTCTCCTCCAGTCGGTCCTTGAAGCCAATGGTGGCGAAACTAGAGAGCAAGAACAACAGATTGAAGGAGAAATTGCATGAGTACCGTGTATTGGACAGACATGTTAAAACCGAAAATGAACTCCTGAAGCTCAGGGTAAATCACCTCTTATCCAAAGTTGAAAGGATAAAACAGAGGAATAAGGATATTTTCAGAAGGAACAGACAACTTCAGAGGATTGCTAGGAAGCATGTCATAATCAACAGGGTCCTTAAGAAAGAAATTAGGAATCTGAAGAAGCAGGAGAGGCTACAAATGTTGGTTGCAGCCGCTGCAACCCTCTGATGGCTACCAGTTTTTGATTTTTGTTGCCTAAGGACAGGCAAGGACTTCAGTGTGGGGGCATGTTGGTCCCCGGTTTTGATCATGTTTTTTTGCCTACATTCTATGCCACAGACCTCCATTTATATACCAGTACCACCCTTTTGGCCTCGTTTTGACATCATTGACATCTCCCTACCATTCAATGGGGTTATTTAAGGTATCTTTTCATTTCAAGCTATTTTTATGAACTTTAATGCTCTAAATTGATATTGGAACTAATATCGCTTGGGTTAGGTACCGCTTCTATTTTGGAACAGGATGTCGGTACCAGGTACCAACTCGTACCCGTGGAGGTACCAATGGAGTCGTTCAAGATCTGTGCATTTATGGTGTGCGTTATGGTTCAAATGGGAGACAGACAGATTCACATGACAGCTGGAGTTATCGCCACAGGGTGCTTGAAGGCATAATGATAAACCTGGGTCGTTATTCTTCATCGTTCACACTTCGTGACACTACGTGTCACGAAGATGTGAAGTACATTTTAAAACTTGATTCCAAGACTGTTATGAATAGAGGGACCCATTTGTTTTATGTATCGTTGTTTTAGACTGTTATGAGTAGGATTTCTATATAAACCCACGATCACTCCAGAGAACGGGTTGTTGAATTATGTTATGTCGTGAGCATATACTTTTGAATACACAAACTGTTGTTACATGATGTTACCCGACTGTTATACGTTCTAAGTATTTTTCTTATGAGTTAATGAAGTGTGAAGTTTCACCATGTTTTGCGTAGAATGATCTAGTCGGCTCTGGTTACTACTAACAGCGTTTGTGCTGTTTGGTTGGGCCTGCCAAACCGGTGCAAGCTGCTGCCTTATTCTGTCAATAGATTTAGTTTTATGTTGTCATAGATTTAGTTCATTTCAGTGCTTTAGAACTTGCATACGAGGTAGCTTAAAGTTCATAAATTTAGTTGTTTCGGTGTGTTAGCATTTGCTTACCTGAACGGTATACCTACAGCTCATAGTGTGCCATCAATTTAGTTGTTTCAGAATCGTGTTTATCTATTCTTCAATTGAATCGTGCCAGCATACTGTTATCTTTTATGTTGACGGGTATTGAATGCATCACTGATGCCTGTAGGGTTTAAGAGTATGAACGTGGTTTGTTTGGCTTTTCATTTTCAATTCGAGCATAACATAGTGTGTGAATGAACTTTGCTTTGTTAGACAGTTAGTTACCCTGCTTACTTAGAACAGTTAGATTACAGTTAACTCAAGGGGAGCTCCTGGTACTAGTAGGTAGGATAGTACTCTGTTTTCCTGTAGACAGAATTAGATTTATTCTTGATGCTCAGAATGAATGCATTTTCGAAAATACTCTTTGGGTCATGACTTAAACAGAAATGATGATGGTATATGGTTAGACATAGAGGTAAAATAACTTTGTGGAACCACACTTTTGAATAGAAATAGCAGCACCAGCATTTGAGCACAAGACTGTTTTTTTTTGTTGATGACTGAAATAGGAAATGCTCAGTTTCAAGTTAGTCATTAAGATTCAAGTTCTCAGAATAAGTGTGTGTTTTCTTCTTAGGATAGCATTCAGATAGAGACTAGACCCTTACCCGCACATACAGTGTAGCAGCTCGAAGTTTACCAACCCTGGTTTGACAATTTAGTGTTTCAGGTCATTCAAAGCTTCAATTTAGCAGCCTGACACACACTTCATACCATGTCAGAAAACCAGTGACGCAACGCACATTGTGAATATGTTTTTCAAAGAAGTCATTTGACTTCATGGCTTACCAAGGAGCATCGTCTCAGATCGAGACACCAAGTTCATGGGAAACTTCTGGAGAACCTTATGGAAAAAGATGGGAAAAAAATTTTCGTTCAGTTCAGCTTATCATCCTCAGACAAATGGACAGACAAAAGTTGTGAATAGAAGTTTGGGAGACTTGCTGAGGAGCTTGGTGACAAAACACCACAGTCAATGGGACAATATTCTGCCACAGGTGGAATTTGCATATAACGACTCACTAAACAGAAGCACAGGGTGGTGTCCATTCCAAATTGTTTATGGGATGCAACCAAGAGCAGTTTTAGAATTGAGAGATTCAGAACAGAATGAAACTAGGAGTGCTAGTGCAGAGGATTTCGTAGAAGAGATGAAGGAACTTCACAGCCAGATGAAGGAGCGATTGCAGAACTCGAGCCAAGATTATAAGAGTAGAGAAGATCAACACAGGAGAAAACTTCAATTTGAGGTTGGTGATTTTGATTCTGGCACATATGAGAAAGGAAAGGTTTCTGAGAGGAACATATAACAAACTGAAGATGAAGAGTATCGGACCATGCAAGGTCTTGAAGAAATTTGGGGCAAATGCTTATGAGATTGAATTACCTGATGGGATCAGAATTTCTCCGATATTCAACATCTTAGATTTGTACCCATACAAAGCTGAAGCAGGTAGTGAACAACCATAGGTTCAGTGGACAAAACAGATGCCAGTTGCAGAGAAACCATAAATGGAAAGCATACTGGACAAAAGAGTTAGTAAGAGGACTAGGCGAAAGGAATATTTTGAATACTTGGTCAAGTGGAAGGGACATCCAGTTGAAGATGCCAACTGGGAAAATGAAACATAGATCCAGAAGCATGGACAGACCATGGGAGAACTCATGAACAGGAGCCCATGAAAATTTTCAAGCGAGGGAGTATGATGCAGGAGCATCGCCAACAACAAGCGAGCGTGGGACAAACGTCGATGCATTTTGGCACATGATGAGTTGTTTGAAATGTTTTGAAGTTGGATACACCAAACTTAAATGAGATAATTAAGAAAGGGAGTACTTGTAGATTGTAATCAGACCTTGAGTGTCCTGCTCTCATCTGAAGGATTAAGAGGCATTTATGCTAGTAAATGTAAGTAGGTAGCTTTAAATTCTTAGATTAGATAGTTTTAGGATTTGGAAGGAAAACGGATATAGACACCCTCACTTGTATCATTTTAACATTAGCATGATCAAGAGAGCATAGAGAAGAAGAAGCATAAAGTTGTGTAGAAAAACCCATGTACAGAAGTTATGAGATTAATATATGAAGCTTTGATCCAGACTCATGGTGTTCAAATACTTTCTGTGTATGCATGATTGAATGTTATGCTCATGATTGTTTTACTCTTTCTGATATACATTTGCTTTTATGCCATGTATGTATGATTTCATGTTAGGCATTCAAAGTCTGAGAGAGTAAAGAATGAGTTTCAATTGTTTCTCTGTCTGAGCAAGAGTTTTCCTGTAAGGAGTGCAGTGAAATTGTCTGCAAGGTGTGCATTGATAGAAGTCAGAGTTTATCTATGCAAGCTCAAGAGGGATAGCATTGTTCTCATTCTCGTAGAAGTGCAAATTAAGCACAAGATCTGTGAAAAGTGTGTGCTGGCTAAGTAGAGTCTCAAAGTTTGTAGCCTGAGGAAATTGTTGAAAGACTACTGTCGCAGGGGAGTGCGCAAAGTCAAAGAGGTTCAAATACTTGGAAGTATTTGAAGAATTGCCGCAAGGAGTGTGTGCAGGAGTCTTCTTGAAGACTTGAGTTGTGGAGAAATCTCAGGAGGGATAGAGTTTTCTAATTTGTCGAAGAGAAGCTCAAGAGGGCTAGTGCCTTGAAGTATTGTAAGAAGGCGCAGTGACGTTGTTTTGCAGGTGGATAAGTTTCATGAAAGAACACTTTGTTCATTTTGAAAGAATCGTCAAGGAGGAATTTGACGGTCGAAATTCTCCGTGGAGAATTCGCGAAGTTTCGAGAGCCATCGGATCGTGTAGAAGAGCAAGGAGAGTTACGATGAGTGTTTTTCTAAGTGAAAGCTCAGGAGAAATTGGGCCATAGGATCTGAGCCAACAAGGGTCGTTGGATTCACTCGCATAATCTCATTTCGTGGATTCGCGAGTTGAAGGTTTAAAACCTTTGCATCAAGATTCGTGAATGGAAAAGTTGCGAGAGAATCGCATCCATCCATTTGAGGAGGACATGTGGCAGAGATCTAGGGATCTCGTGAACTCAGAGGTTTGCAAGGTGAGATCCCAAAGATTGGGTGCTCCAAGTCGTGAGTGGCGAAATCGTGAGGAGCTACAACAACCACGGGATCTGAGCCAACAGGGGCCATTGGATCACTCATGTAATCTCATTTTAGGGTTTCGTGGGTTGAAGAGCTAAAAGCTTAGTATCCAGATTTGCGAAGTCATGAATTTTTAAACTCCAAAAATGCGGGAAGTTCCGTTGTGGGACCTGCATTGATGACGTGTCAGGATTTCGGCATTTCGACATATCGGTGGATAGTAAGTCAAGACTTTTGTCCTGAAAGTCCCAAAGTCACGAGTTGTGATAAGGAGTAGCGAGGAGATCAGGATCATGACACTTCAGGTGTTGGGGTACAAGGGAGGTAGCGCTTTGGGAAGTGAAGTCGTGAAGTGTCGAAGCTGGGCATGAGGGACACATGGCAGTATCGCAAGGTGGGCCCGTGCGATAGATAGGCAGACACGTGTCACCTAGTGAAAGGAGTCAACACTCATTGACCTCTCGCTTCTTGAGGTTTCATGAAGGGAAGGTGTCAAGGTTGGACGTTGAAACTTGTGAAGTGGCGAGTAGCGAGAGGAGATAGCGTTAAGCTTAGCCGGTGGTCACGTGTGGAGGGCACTGACAGAGGGGAGCTATACCCATTTCGTGATCTCGGGTATCACGAGATTGGAAAAGAAGAGTCAGGAGCCTCGACTCATGAACTCGTGAGTGGCGAGTTGTGACAAGAGCCTTTGGAATTGGGCCTTGGTCACAGCATTGTGGTCGCACGAAGAAGGGGAGCTTGTGCCTAGTTCTGTTTGCACAGGGAAGCTACCAAAAAGGACCTGTGGCTCGATAATTTGTGATTCCAGCAGGGAATCTAAAGAGCCGATTCGGCTCGAGGGAGATAAAGAACGATCCTGTGAGCGGATCTCAGCCCTAGGGTCGATAGGTCTGCATCACATAGTTAACTCAGACAATCTTGTAGTATTAGTTAATATTCACCCCTTAATCTGAAGGGACATATGACATGCCAAGCTGCGTTCTGAATTTCTCAAATTTTTCATGGCCCAATGCTTTAGTAAAGATATATGCAATTTTATCTGATGTAGAAAAATGTGTCAGATGAATGGTTTTGGCCTCAACATGATTTCAAATCAAATTATATTTGGTTTTGATATGTTTGGTTCGATCATGGAATTTAGGATTTTTGGCCAATTGTATTGCAGAAGTATTGTCAACAAAGAGAGGTGTTGAAGTCATATGTTTCTCCTACAAGTCTTCAAGAATTTTCCAAAGCCAAATGATTCCTTTTGTGGCTTGAGATGTTGCAACGTATTCGGCTTTAGTTGTAGAATCAACAGGAAATGATTGCTATCGTGATCTCCAAGTGATGGTTGATAATCCAAGATTCATCAAATAACCTGAAGTAGACACCCCATGCTCTTTATCTTTGTCAAAGTCAGAATTTGAATAACCAATGAGATGGAAGTATGAAACTTTAGAATATTTGATGCCATATGATTGAGTTCCTTTTAAATATCTGAGCACTCACTTTGATGATGTCCAATGACCTTCACAGGGATGATGCATAAACCTGGAAAGTATTCCTACATAAAAAATTATGTCAGGATGAGTAGTAGTAAGATAAATTAAACTTCCAACAAGTTGTATGTACTTTGTTGGATCTTCAAATGCACTACCTTGATTTGAAGTAAGTTTTAGATTCTTATCCATTGGAGTAGAAACATGATTATAATCCTTCATCTCAAATTTTCTCAATAGTTCTCCAATATATTTCTTCTGAGAAATAAAAATGTGCTTCGGTTTTTTATCTACTTCAATTCCTAGATAATAATGTAGTAATCCCAAATCTGTCATATCAAAAACATTTTGCAACTTATTTTTAATAGATGTTATATAATCATCATTATTTCCCATGATAATAAAATCATCTACATAAAAAACTATATATACAACTGATCTTCCAACTTTCTTAACAAATAAAGTTTCATCATCTAGATTGAAATGGTTATAATTCAACTTGAGAAGATGTTCAATTAACTTTTCATACCATGCACAAGGTGATTGTTTTAAACCATACAATGATTTTATCAATTTGCATACTTTATGCTCTTTTCCTTTAACAAAAAAAATCCTTTGGCTACAACATATAAACATCTGCTGGATTACTGAGAGGGGGGGTGAATCAGTAATAGAGAAACTGTAATCATTTTTAACCAAATAATCCAAGTGTTATATCAATGTAGAATTATCATTCAATAATGAGCAATGAACAAATGAAAAATCATACACATACATAGTACACCAATGTTTTACATGGAAACCCAAAGCGGGAGAAAACCACAGAATTATTTTTCTGATGTGTCTTGAAGAATTAAATTCATTGGAAGCACCAAGTTCCTTTGTTTTCTAGCTGCAACTGAAAGGAGGCTCCAACCCCCTAGTTTCTTAGGATATAGCCTGAGGGAAGCTCAAACTCCCCAATTCTCTAGCTACAACTAGAAGGAGGCTACAACCCCCTATGTTCTCCGGCTACAACCACCTGTCCTTGCCCCATCCAACCGCCCTAAAATAGAAGTAGAATGATGGAACCACTGTCACACTATCACTGTGAGATATACCGCTGTAAACATGTACCAATAAACCTGAACCATGCACCAACCATGCATCAAATTGTACCTCAACTTGTACCATAAAAAAGTGCATCAACCTGTAGTCAAAATGTACCATAAAAAAGTGCATCCAACCATGTACCAAGTATATACCAATCATGTGTCAACTACTCATCAACTATGACTCATCAATATGTACCAACATCATCAACTATACACCTCATGTATGTGCCAAC
>ML776850.1:857671-916542 GCA_009831015.1 Picea engelmannii | reverse complement strand
AACTACTCATCAACTATGACTCATCAATATGTACCAACATCATCAACTATACACCTCATGTATGTGCCAACTCATCAACTACTTGTCTCAACCATGTACCTCAACCAAAAGCCCTCATCAATTTCATCATCCAAATATGATTTGTAACTCTATAATAGGCCTGGTTTATATGATCACATACATGCAAACCTTCCTTAACTTTAACAACAAGAGACTAGCATTTTCATCAAAATTTTCTTTAGTCTCACATGACTAGTTTATGATTAATCAACAACCCTAACTTGAAATAATCATAACTATGTACCTGTAATGAATAAATATCTGAAAATGATACACAATGTTATTCAATGTGTTTTGTGCAATTCCTCTAGGGGTCACTACTTGGAACCTCTCAGAAGAGGAATTATAGCAAAAATGACATACCTTGCTGAATTCTTGCTTATTCTAGAGAGCTACCTTGTAGAGCATGCCTCGCACAGAATATTTGTTGAATGGATCTGAAAATTTTACACATATTAATAAAGATTGTACTATAAACAAATCATTTGTTCTTACTGAATTTGGATCTGTTATGAATAAGTTATGACTTTTTTACCCAGGACACCTATTTTAGACTAGTTTCAGGACTAGCCACAAACCCTATTTGCCACGGAGTGTAACTCCAAAAATACAGCAACCCAAAAGATGAATTGTTTACCATAGATACTTGGATATGTTTTCTCATTGCAACAACAATTTCACGATCAGAATCATTCTAGAAAAAAAAATTATTTCGAAAATGGTGAGATGATCTGTAAATAACATACCTTAGAAAGCATCATCAAAAGAATTTATCCTCCCTTGAATTATGGCCTTCTTTTCTTCACCTTCCCTATGAAATTTGTCTTAGTATCCTTTGGTTACCTCAGAAACCTATAGATATTAAACATTCTCAAGTGTGATCTAAAATGAGAGAGCCTTGCCTCTTATTTATACTCTCCAAGTAGCTTCCTTAAAAACATCTTCTAGGTCACTTTGCCCACTTTCCTTATTTTAGGGTTAGCCCACTTCTAATTTCTCCATTAAATTTATTATTTAAATAATTTATTTTTTATTTACTTTGAATTATAGTACACTCATCACCTCCCTTTATTATTTACCTTCTAAAATATCTTAAACCACTTTGACTACTTTGACCTTTTGGGGCTTCTAGATGACATATGAGGGTTTTCCAACTTCGTAAGGCCATAATTCTCAAACCGTGAGGAGTTATATGACGTTCCACATACCAGAAGAAATGGAATGAAATGTAATATCCATATAGAAAAGTATTACTTACAAATATATCAAAACTCATACCATTATCCATCAAACAAACTTGGGTCCATTACCCAAACCTAGGTTCTCCAACTTCTCATGGCCATAACTCTCTAACCGTGAGGAGTTATGTGACGTTCCACATACCACCGACAATGGAATGAAAAGCACTATCCATCTAGGATAGTTTAACTGAAAAATTCACTAACCTTCATCTCATTATTCTACAAATAATAATGGGTTCTCTAACCATACTTTTAGGATAACTCAATCTGCAAAGCGTCTTCTCATGAGGGATTTCACCATAAGGGAAAAACTTTGGAGTTCATCCATTTGTACTTATTATCAACCATGAAAATAAAATAATGAGTCATATTTACATCAAACAAACTTGGGTACATTACCCAAACCTTTGTGCTATAGGGATTTCTTCAAGAGTTGACATCAATGACAACCAACCTTAATCAACAATCTCCCCCTTTGGAATTGATGGAAACACTCTGATGAAAAACTAAAATTATGTCATGCAATACTGAAGTCATATCACTCATGCTCCCCTTGGAAACATGTCTCTGTGCTCTACATCTTTGTGACCATTTCTCCCTCTAAAATCATTCCTCTGTCCTTTGCATCTGATGAATCTCTCCCCATTTTTCATCAATGGAAAGGGTAACTTTCCATCTGGGGTTGCTCCCCCTCACTGAATTTTCCTCTTTATGGTGCTTCCTCGTGTACATCTAACACATATAAGATACGCATTCAAAATCATTCATTTTGGAGTAGAAATAACTCTGAGTCTCTGGTGAAGATACTCCAAGGATTCCCATGGAAGTGGTTTTGTAAATATGTCTCCCACCTATTCTTTTGTGCTCACATACTCAACTCTGATGTTCTTCTCTGCAACCTTCTCCCGTAGAAAATGATACTTGATTGGAATGTGCTTCATCTTAGAGTGCATCACCGGGTTCTTTCAGATAATGATGGCACTTGTATTATCACAATAGATTGGAATGGGCTCATCATACTCAACCTGTATATATGTCAATGTTTGTTTCATCCAAAGAACCTGTGTACAACATGATGCTTCTGCAATATACTCTTCCTCGGCTGTAGATAAAGATATTGATGATTGTTTCTTGCTCAACCATACTAAAGACTCACCCAAGTAGAACACTTCTCCACTGGTGCTTCTTTGGTCATCAATACAACCTGCCCAATCTACATCTATGTAGGCAATAAGTGATAGATCATTTCCTTGTGGATACCATAATCCAAACTCTTTCGTTCCTTTGAAATATCTAAAAATGCTCTTCACTGCTAATACATGTGATTCCTTTGGTGTTGCTTGAAATCATGTCACCTGTCCAACTGCCCGCATTACATCTGGTCTGGATGTTGTCACTTATTGTAGGCTGCCAATCATTGACCTGTATTTCCTCTGATCTATAGACTTTGAATCATCATCTTTTCTCAACTTGCAACTGGTTTGCATGGGAGTAATAACTGGTTTGAAATCTTCCATTCCGAACCTCTTTAGAATTTCTCTGATATATTTGGTTTGAGAAATAAAAATTCCTTGGTTTCTTTGACGTATCTGAAGTCTTAGAAAGAAGGATAGTTCTCCAAGTAATGACATTTCGAATTCATTCTGCATAACCTCTGCAAATTTCTGTCTTAACCTGTCATCATCACTACCAAAAATAATATCATCATCATAAACTTCAATTAATAAAATATTACCTCGACTTACCTTGATGTAGAGGTTATTGTCTGCACTTCCTTTTCTGAATCCTTCCTGTTGTAGATACACATCCAGTCTAGAGTACCATGCTCTAGGAGCCTTTTTTAGAACATACAAGGCCTTCTTTAATTTATACACATAATCTGCGTTCTTTGGCAACTGAAATTCTTCTGGTTGTTCAATGTAGACTTCTTCTTCAAGTTCCTCATTCAGAAAAGTTGATTTTACATCCATCTGATACACTTTAATTTTTTTGGAGCATGCATAAGCTAAAAACAAACAGATTGCTTCCATTCTAGCAACTGGGGCAAATGTCTCTTCAAATTTGATTCCTTCAATATGTGCATATCCTTTACATACCAATCTAGCTTTGTTCCTTGTAACATGTCCATATTCATTCAATTTATTCCTAAAAACCCATTTTGTTCCGATCACATTCTTATTCTTTGGTCTTGGAACCAATTCCCAAGTGTCATTTTTCTCTATTTGATCCAATTCTTCATCCATGGCTTTATTCCAAAATTCATCCTTGTTGGCTTCTTCAAAACAATTTGGTTCAATTGTAGATAAGAGTGCTATGTGTGTTTGTTCTGGTGAATGGATCTTCTTCTAGTCTCAACTCCTGCATCTTTGATTCTGATAATCTGATCTGAAGGATGATTCTTCTTGTATAATCATCAACTGATAACATAAAATATTTCTCACCTTTTAAATCCTTTGTTGTAGTTGGTCCAACTAGATCAGTGTGCATAATTTCCATTGGTATTGTCGTTGAATATTCCTTTGATTTGAACATGTTCTTTGTTTTCTTTCCTTGTTGACAATGCTTGCATAAAGTGTTGGTTGGTTTCGTGATCTGCGACATTTCTCTGGTTGCTTCTCTTTTGTTGAATTTGACAAGGTTATCACAATGTATGTGACAAATTCTTCTATGCCATAGACAACTCTCATATTCCTTTCCTAGACAACACTTTTGATTTCCAATTTCACTTAACACATATATGTTGTTTGAAGTTCTTGCAGTTGTAGCAATCAATTTTCCTGAACCTTATTTTCTTATCTCACACTTTTGTGAATTGAAAGTAACTTTATGACCTTTGTCACACATTTGACTCAGACTTAGAAGATTATTTTTCATATCTTCTACTAGTAGAACATTTTATGCCTTTGTATTATTGTTCTCATTTTTTATTGTGCCTTTTCCTATGATTTTAGTTGAATCATCATTTCCGAAGGAGGATGATCCATCTCTTTCCTTTCTTAATGTAAGAAACTTGTCTCTATCACCTGTCATGTGTTTTGAACAACCATTGTCAACATACCAACCACGTTTCTTCTGCTTATCTTGTAGAATGAGTGTGCATTATTCATTGCTATACTGATTATGCTTTCTTATCCATGTCCTTTTCTGAGTTTATTTTATGTGACTGTTGTTATTCTGTTGCGTTTCTCTAGGAGGGACTGTCATTCTGCAATATTTGGCCATGTGTCCAAAGTTGTTACATTTTTAACATTCCACTTCAGTGCTCAAAGATTCAAACCTATTGTAACTTATTCTATGTGTTTCACTAGGCCTTCTCGGATAACCCTTTTATGTATGACATTCAAAGTTGTTTATGTTCCTGTTGTTAGCTCTGTAATTCACAACTCTATGTCCAAAATTATTACATGAATAAGATAAAACAGAAAATATAGTTTGATACATGGGAGTTGAAGATCTTCTAAAAGGAGGTTCTCTTATGAATCCTTCTTCTTCTTGAGGCCTATCTGTCTATTGTTGATTATGCAATCTAAATCTTCTCGGTGGAGGAGTGTCCCTGTATTCTTCCTTGTATATCTTCCTATCCCCTTTGATTGTTTCTGCATATATTTTTGTATATGTTTCTTACTTTGTTGTTTTGGAGCTTGATCCCTTTTCTGTCTAATTGTATCCAAGTCCAGACTTGTCAACATGAGATTTTTGACTGTTGTTAATGTCATCCAAAACTTTTGAGCTATTCTGCATATTTTTTCTTTTGAATATCCTTTCTTAATGTGACAATCTCTACTTCCAAATTTCCAATGTTCCTGTCCTTTTCTTCTAGATGTTCTTTGAGTGATTCTTTAATTATTTTATCTTATTCTATTTGAACCTTCAAATTTGTGATCATTTGTTCTATTTCTTGAGTATTTTCTTTCTTGTTTCTTTTCCTTTTCCTTTGATCTTTTTTATTCTTTGAAGGCTTCTTCTTTTACATATAAATTTTCTTCTTGAGTTCTCATTTCATATGTTGTAAAGTTTCCATTCAGTTGATCCATGCTTATTGAGTTTAGATCTAATCTTTCTTCTAGTTCTGATATCTTAGGGTCAAATCTCATAGGAAGAGATCTTAGTACCTTTTGAACAATTACAAATTCTTCGATTTCTTCTACCAATCCTATGATTGCATTCACTGTTTCATCAACTCATAAGAAGTAGGCTGCAATATTCTCATCTTCCTTCATCTTTAGTTGTTTGAATTGACCTCTGTAAGTTTGAAGCTTTTCTTCTTTGACTTTTGAATCTCCTCCTTAAATATTTTGAAGCTTGTCCCAAATATCATTAGCGGATTTACAATGTGCAACTTTGGTGAATATCGTTTCATTGAGACCATTCAAAAGTGCATTTGTGGGTTTCGAATTATATCGACCGAGTTTCACTTCTTTGTCATTTGTTGCTGGAACTGTTGGTGCTATATATCCATCTACAATTGATTGCCAAATTTCAAATCCCTGTGCCTGTATATATGACTTCATCATTATGCTCCAAAGAACATACTTCTATCCATCAAACTGTGGTATTCCATTTTTATACAAGTTGTTTCTCTCCATGATCTACCTTTTAGTGGTTAAACTGATTTCTGAAGGAACCTTCTCTGATACCAATTGTTGGATTACTGAGAGGGGGGGTGAATTAGTAACAGAGAAATTGTAATCCCTTTTAACCAAATAATCCAAGTGTTATATCAATGTAGAATTATCATCCAATAATGAGCAATGAACAAATGGACAATCATACACATACACAGTACACCAGTGTTTTACGTGGAAACCCAAAGTGAGAGAAAACCATAGAATGGTTTTTCTTATATGTCTTGAAGAATTACATTCATTGGCAGCACCAACTTCCTTTATTTTCCAGTTGCAACTGAAAGGAGGCTCCAACCCCCTAGCTTCTCAGGATATAACCTGAAAGAAGATCCAACTCCCCAATTCTATGGATACAACTAGAAGGAGGCTACAACCCCCTATGTTCTTCGACTACAACCACCCGTCCTTTCCCTGTCCAACCACCCTGAAGTAGAAGTAGAATGATGGAACCACTGTCACACTATCACTCTGAGATATACCGTTATAAACCCGGGCCATGCATCAACTTGTACCTCAACATGTAATCAACCTGTACCATAAACAAGTGCATCAACCATGCACCAACCTGTACCAAAAAACCTGTAATCAAACTGTACCATAAAAAAGTGCATCCAAACATGTAACAAATATGTACCAATCATGTGTCAACTACTCATCAACTATGACTCATCAATATGTACCAACATCATCAACTATACACCTCATGTATGTGCCAACTCATCAACTACTTGTCTCAACCATGTACCCAACATGTACCTCAACCAAAATCCCTCATCAATTTCATCATCCAAATATGATTTGTAACTCTGTAATAGACCTAGTGTATATGATCATATACTTGCAAACCTTCCTTAAATTTAACAACAAGAGACTAGCATTTTCATCAAATTTTTCTTTAGTCTCACATGACTAGTTTTTGATTAGTCAACAATCTTAACTTGAAATAATCATAACTATGTAGCTGTAATGAATAAAGATATGAAAATGTTACAAAATGTCCTTTAGTTTGTTTTATGAAATTCCTCTAGGTTTCACTACTTAGAACCTCTCAGAAAATGAGTTATAGAAAAAATGGCATACCTTGCTGAATTCTAGCTTATTGTAGAGAGCTACCTTGTATAGCGTGCCCTGCAAGGAATATTTTTTTAATGGATATGAAATTGTTATACAACATACTAGAGACTATAATCTAACCAAAACATTTTTTCTTACTGAATTGGGATATTTTATGAATAATTTATGACTTTTTTACCCGAAACACCTGTTTTAGACTAGTTTTAGGACTAGCCACAAACCCTATTTTCCACGGAGTGTAACTCCAAAAATACAACGACCCGCAAGTTTAATTTTTTACTACAAATACTTGGATATGTTTCCTCAATGGAATAGAAATTTCATGGTATGAATCATTCTATAAAAAAATCTATTGCGAAAATGGTGAGATGATCTGTAAATAACATACCTTAGAAAGCATCATCAAAAGATTTTATCCTCCCTTGAATTATGGCCTTCTTTTCTTCACCTTCCCTATGAAATTCGGCTTAGATATCCTTTGGTTACCTGAGACAACTATAGATATTAAATATGCTCAATTTTTATCTAAAATGAGAGAGCCTTGCCTCTTATTTATACTCTACAAGCAGTTTCCTTAAAAACATCTTCTAGATCACTTTGCCCACCTTCCTTATTTTAGGGTTAGCCCACTTCTAATTTCTCCATTAAATGTATTATTTAAATAATTTATTTTGTATTTAATTTGAATTATAGTACACTCATCACTTCGCTTTATTATTTACCTTCTAAAATCTCTTAAACCACTTTGACTACTTTGACCTTTTGGGCTTCTAGATGACATATGAGGGTCCTCCAACTTCGTAAGGCCATAAATCTCAAACTGTGAGGAGTTATGTGACGTTATACATACCACCAGAAATTGAATGACATGTAATATCCATATAGAATAGTATTACCTAAAAATATATCAAAACTCATACCATTATCCATTAAACAAACTTGGGTCCATTACCCAAACCTGGGTTCTCCAACTTCTCATGGCCATAACTCTCTAACCGTGAGGAGTTATGTGACATTCAACATACCACCAGAAATGGCATGACAAGAACTATCCATATAGTATAATTTCACTAACAAATTCACTTACCTTCATCTCATTATTCCACAAATAAGCATGGGTTCTCTAACCATACTTCTAGGATAACTCAATCTACAAAGCGTCTTCCCATGAGGGCTTTCACCATAAGGGGACAACTTTTGAGTTCATCCATTTGTACTTATTATCAACCATGACAAGAAAATAATGAGTCATCATTACATCAAATGCAATTGAGTCAATTACCCAAACCTTTGTGCCACCGAGTTTTCTTCAAGGGTCGACATCAATGACAACCAACCTTAGTCAACAATATCCCCCTTTGGCATTGATGGCAACACTCTGATGCAAAACTAAAATTATGTCATGCAATACTGAAGTCATATCACTCATGCTCCCTCTAGAAACATGTCTCTGTCCTTTGCATCTCTGTGACCATTGCTCCCCCTAGAACCATGCCTCTGTCCTCTGCATCTGATGAATCTTTCCTCCTTTATCATCAATGGAAAAGGTATCTTTCCATCCGGAGTTTCTCCGCCTAACTGAATTTTCTTCTTTATGGTGCTTCCTCATGTACATATGAGACATATAATATAATCATTCAAAAGCATTCATTTTGGAGTAGAAATAACTCTAATTCTCTAGAGAAGATACTCAAAGGCTTCTCATGGAAGTGGTTTTGTAAATATGTCTACCACTTGTTCTTTTGTGACCACATGCTCAACTTTGATGTTCTTTTCTACAACCTTCTCCCGTAGAAAGTGATACTAGATTGGAATGTTCTTAATCTTGGAGTGCATCACTGGGTTCTTTGAGATACTGATGGCACTTTTATTATCACAATAGATTGGAATGGGCTCATCATAATCAACCTGTATATCTGTCAAAGTTTGTTTCATCCAAAGAACCTGTGTACAACATGATGTTGCTGCAATATACTCAGCCTCAGTTGTAGATAAAGATATTGATGATTGTTTCTTACTTATCCATGATCGTAAACACTCACCCATGTAGAACATTGCTCCACTGGTGCTTCGTCGGTCATCAATACAACCTGCCCAATCTGCATCTGTGTAGTCAATAAGTGATAGATCCTTTCCTTTTGGATACCATAATCCAAACACTTTTGTTCCTTTGATATATCTGAAAATCCTCTTCACTGCTAATACATGTGATTTCTTTGGTGCTTCTTGAAATCGTGCCACCTGTCTAGCTTCCTGCATTACATTTGGTCTAGATGTTGTCACATATAGTAGGTTGTCAATCATTGACCTATATTGCCTCTGATATGTAGACTTTGAATCATAATCTTTTCTCAACTTGCAACTGGTTTGCATGGTAGTGATAACTGGTTTTCAATATTCCATTCCGAACCTTTTAGCATTTCTTTGATATACTTGGTTTGAGAAATAAAAATTCCTTGGTTTCTTTGACGTATCTGAAGTCCTAGAAAGAAGGATAGTTCTCCAAGTAACGACATTTCAAATTCATTCTGCATATCCTTTGCAAAGTTTTGTCTTAACCTTTCATCATCACTACCAAAAATAATATCATCAACATAAACTTCAATTAATAAAATATTACCTTGACTTACCTTCATGTAGAGGTTGATGTCTGTACTTCCTTTTCTGAATCCTGCCTGCTGTAGATACTTATCCAATCTAGAGTACCATGCTCTAGGAGCCTGTTTTAGACCATATAAGGCCTTCTTTAATTTACACACATAATCTGCATTCTCTGACAACTAAAATCCTTCTGGTTGTTCAATGTAGACTTCTTCTTCAAGTTCCTCATTCAGAAAAGTTGATTTTACGTCCATTTGATACACTTCAATAATTCTGGAGCATGCATAAGCTAAAAGCAAACAGATTGCTTCCATTCTGGCAACTGGGGAAAATGTCTCTTCAAAGTCGATCCCTTCAATATGTGCATATCTTTTACATACAAATCTAGCTTTATTCCTTGCAACCTTTCCATCTTCATTCAATTTATTCTTGAAAACCCATTTTGTGCTGATCACATTCTTATTATTTGGTCTTGGAACTAATTCCCAAGTGTCAATTTTCTCTATTTGATCCAATTCTTCATCCATGGCCTTATTCCAAAATTCATCCTTGATGGCTTCTTCAAAACAGTTTGGTTCATATGTAGATAAGCGTGCTAGGTGTGTTTGTTCTAGTGAATGGATTCTTCTTATATTCTCAACTCCTGCATCTTTGTTTCCGATAATCTGATCTGAAGGATGATTCTTCTGTACTCGTCTGTTAGGTGTATTTGGAGACACTTGTTGAACTTTCTCTTATGTTTCTGTTGGATTCTCTTCATATTCCTCTTCTAATTCTTTTTCATCTTCTTCTTCTTCATCGAAAGGTTATTCCATTGATTCATTTTCTTCTTCCTTTGATTCTGGTCTGCCTGTTTCATCAATTGTTACGTTGATGCTTTCCAAAAATTTGTTCAATCTTAGATTGTAACACTTGTATGCTTTCCTTGTACTTGAGTAACCAACAAGTACTCATTTTTCCACACGAGAGTCAAACTTTCTCATTCTTCCATCTTCTCTTTCGATGTAGCATTTTCTTCCAAAAACTCTGAAGTGCTTCACATTTGCTAGTCTTCCTTTTCATAGCTCGTAGGGAGTTTTGTCAGTGTTGTTTTTGAGAATTACTCTATTTTTAATGTGAATTCATGTATGCACTTTATGTGTCCAAAATATATATGTCAATTTGGAATCCATTAGCATTGTTCGAGCCGTTTCTTGTACTGTCCTGTTCTTTCTTTCAACAAATCCATTCTGCTGAGGTGTCCTAGCAACGAAGAATTGCCTTTTTCTTCCATGACTACTATAGTAGTCCATAAATTCCTTTGAAGTGAACTCTCCTCCATTATCAGATCTCAAGGATTTGATTTTTGAATCCATTTCATTTTCAACCATTTCCTTGTAGATCTTAAAGTTTCAAAAGCTTTTGAATTATTCTTAAGAAAACAAACTGCGGTCATTCTTGTATAATCATCAACTAATAACATAAAGTATTTTTCACCTTTTAAACCTTTTGTTGTAGTTGGTCCAACTAGATCAGTGCACACAATTTCCAGTGGTCTTGTCGTTGAATATTCCTTTGATTTGAACTTGGGCTTTGTTTTCTTTCCTTGTTGACAATGCTTGCATAAAATGTTGGTTGGTTTCGTGATCTGGGGCATTTCTCTGACTGCTTCTCTTTTGTTGACTTTGACAAGGTTATCAAAATGTATGTCACCCATTCTTCTATGCCATAGAGAAATTTAATCTTCCTTTCCTAGACAACACTTTTCATTTCCAATTTCACTTAACACATATATGTTGCTTGAAGTTCTTTCCATTGTAGCAATCAATTTTCCTGAACCTTCTTTTCTTATCTCTCACTTTTGTGAATCGAAAGTAACTTTATGAACTTGGTCACACATTTGACTCACACTTAGAAGATTATGTTTCATATCTTCTACTAGTAGAACATTTTCTGCCTTTGTATTCTTGTTCCCAATTCTGACTGTGCCTTTTCCAATGATTTTTGCTGAATCATCATTTTCGAAGGAGATTGATCCATATCTTTCCTTTCTTAATGTAAGAAACTTGTCTTTATCACCTGTCATGTGTTTTGAACAACCACTATCAACATACCAACCACGTTTCTTCTGCTTAGCTTGTAGATCGAGTGTGCATTCTTTTTTGCTATACTGATTCTACCTTTTTATCCATGTCCTTTTTTGAGGTTCCTGTCTGTGACTATTGTTATTATGTTGTGATTCTCTAGGAGTGACTTCCATTCTGCAGTCTTTGGCCATGCGTCCAAAGTTGTTACATTTGTAACATTCCACTTCAGTGCTCAAAGATTCAAACCTGTTGTAACTTCTCCTTTGTGTTTCACTAGGCCTTCTTGGATAACCCTTTTGTGTATGACTTTCAAATTTGTTTATGGTCATGTTGTTAGCTCTGCAATTCACAACTTTATGTCCAAAATTATTACATGTATAACATAAACCAAAAAATATAGTTTGATACTTGGGAGTTGAAGATCTTCTAAAAGGAGGTTCTTCTTATGAATCCTTCTTCTTCAGGCCTATCTGTCTATTGTTGATTTTGAAATATGAATCTTCTCAGTGGAGGAGTTTCCCTGTAATCTTCCTTGTATATCTTCATATCCCCTTTGATTGTTTCTGCATAGATTTTTGGATATGTTTCTTGCTCTGTTGTTTTGGAGCTTGATCCTTTTTCTGTCTGATTGTATCCAAGTCTGGACTTGTCAAGATGAGATTTTTGACTATTGATAATGTCATCCAAAACTTTTGAGTTATTCTTCATATTTTTCTTTTGAATATCTTTTCTTAATCTGACAATCTCTTCTTCCAAATTTCCAATGTTCATGTCCTTTTCTTCTAGTTGATCTTTGAGTGCTTCTTCAATTATTTTATCTTCTTCTATTTGAACCTTCAAATTTGTGATCATTTGTTCTAGTTCTTGAGTATTTTCTTTCTTATTGCTTTTCCTTTTTCTTTGATCTTTTGGATGCTTTGAAGGCTGATTCTTTTACATCTACATTTTCTTGTTCAGTTCTCATTTCATATGTTGTGAAGATTCCATGTAGTTCATCCATGCTTATTGAGTTTAGATCTGATCTTTCTTCTAGTGTTGATATCTTAAGGTCAAATCTCATAGGAAGAGATCTTAGTACCTTTTGAACAATTACAGATTCTTCAATTTCTTCTACCAATCATATAATTGCATTCACTGTTTCATCGACTCGTAAGAAGTAGGCTGCAACATTCTCATATTCATTCATCTTTAATTCTTCGAACTGACCTCTATAAGTTTGAATCTTTGTTTCTTTGACTTTTGAATCTCCTTCATAAAGATTTTGAAGCTTGTCCTAAATATCTTTAGTGGATTTACAATGTGCAACTTTGGTGAATACCATTTCACTAAGACCATTTGAAATTGCATTTGTGGCTTTCGATCTATTCTAATTGAGTTTCAGTGCTTTGTCATTTATTGGTGGAATTGTTGGTGTTGTGCATCCATCTACAATTGATTGCCAAATTTAAAATCCTTCTGCATGTATATATGTCTTCATCCTTATGCTCCAAAAAGCATACTTTTGTCCATCAAACTGTGGTATTTCATTTTTATACAAGTTGTTTCTCTCCATGATCTACCTTTCAGTGGTTAAACTAATTTCTGAAGGAACCTACTCTGATACCAATTGCTAGATTAGTGAGAGGGGGGGTGAATTAGTAATAGACCAATTGTAATCATTTTTAACCAAATAATCCAAGTGTTATATCAATGTAGAATTATCATCCAATAATTAGAAATGAACAAATGAAAAATCATACACATACACAGTACACCAATGTTTTACGTGGAAACATAAAGCGATAGAAAACCACATAATTCTTTTTCTTATATGTCTTGAAGAATTACATTCATTGGAAGCACCAAGTTCCTTTGTTTTCTAGCTGCAACTGAAAGAAGGCTCCAACCCCATATTTTCTCAGGATACAACCTGAGGGAAGATCCAACTCCCCAATTCTATGGCTACAACCCCCTATGTTCTTCGGATACAACCGTAAGGTGGCTACAACCAATTTTCCTTGCCCCGTTAACCACCCTAAAGTAGAAGTAGAATGATGGAACCACTGTCACACTATCATTGTGAGATATACCGCTATAAACCTATACCAATAAACCTGAACCATGCATCAACCTGTACCTCAAACTGTAATCAGCATGTACCATAAACAAGTGCATCAACCATGCATCAACCTGTACCAAACAACCTGTAATCAACCTGTACCATAAACAAGTGCATCTAACAATGTACTAATTATGTACCAATCATGTGTCAACTACTCATCAACTATGACGCATTAATATGTACCAACATCATCAACTATACACCTAATGTATGTGCCAACTCATCAACTACTTGTCTCAACCATGTACCCAACATGTACCTCAACCAAAAGCCCTCATCAATTTCATCATCCAAATATGATTTGTAACTCTGTAATAGACCTAGTGTATATGATCACATACCTGCAAAACTTCCTTAACTTTAACAACAAGAGACTATCGTTTTCATCGAACTTTTCTTTAGTCTCACATGACTAGTTTTGGATTAGTCAACAAACCTAACTTGAAATAATCATAACTATGTACCTGTAATGAATAAATATCTGAAAATGGTAGACAATGTTATTTAGTGTGTTTTATGCAATTCCTCCAGGTGTCACTACCTGGAACCTCTCATAAAAGGAGTTATAGCAAAAATGGCATACCTTGTTGAATTTTGGCTTATTTTAGAGAGAGACCTTGTAGAGCGTGCCTTGCACAGAATATTTGTTGAATGGATATGAAAATGTTACATAGAATACTAAATCATGTACTCTAACCAAAACATTTGGTCTTACTGAATTTGGATCTGTTATGAAGAATTTATTACATTTTTACCCAAAACACATGTTTTAGACTAGTTTCGGGACTAGCCACAAACCTTATTTTCCACGGAGTGTAACTCCAAAAATACAATGACCCACAAGATGAATTGTTTACCCTAGATACTTGGATATTTTTCCTTAATGGAATAGCAATTTCATGGTCAGAATCATTCTAGAAAAAAAGTTATTGCAAAAATGGTGAGATGATCTGTAAATAACATACCTTATAAAGCATCATCAAAAGAATTTATCCTCCCTTGAATTCCGGCATTATTTTCTTCACCGTCCCTCTGAAATTAGACTGAGATATCCTTGGGTTACCTCAGAAAACTATATATATTCAATATTCTCAAGTGTGATCTAAAATGAGGGAGCCTTGCCTCTTATTTATACTCTCCAAGTAGCTTCCTTAAAAACATCTTCTAGGTCATTTTGCCCACTTTCCTTATTTTAGGGTTAACCCACTTCTAATTTCTCCATTAAATTTATTATTTAAATAATTTATTTTGTATTTAATTCGAATTATAGTACACTCATCACTTCACTTTATTATTTACCTTCTAAAATCTCTTAAACCACTTTGACTACTTTGACCTTTTGGGGATTCTAGATGACATATGAGGGTCCTCCAACTTCGTAAGGCCATAACTCTCAAACCGTGAGGAGTTATGTGATGTTCCACATACCACCAGAAATGGAATGAAATGTAATATCCATATAGAATAGTATTACTTGCAAATATATCAAAACTCATACCATTATCCATCAAACAAACTTGGGTCCATTACCCAAACCTAGGTTCTCCAACTTCTCATGGCCATAACTCTCTAACTGTGAGGAGTTATGTGACATTACACATACCACCAGAAATGGCATGAATAACACTATCCATCTATGATATTTTCACTAACAAATTCACTGACCTTCATCTCATTATTCCACAAATAAGCATGGGTTCTCTAACCATACTTATAGGATAACTCAATCTGCAAAGCGTCTTCCCATGAAGGCTTTCACCATAAGGGGACCACTTTGGAGTTCATCCATTTGTACTTATTATCAACCATGACTAGAAAATAATGAGTCATATTTACATCAAACAAACTTGGGTCCATTACCCAAACCTTTGTGCTATCGAGCTTTCTTCAAGGGTTGACATCAATGACAACCAACCTTAATTCTTTTAAATCTCCATTTAAGAAGGCAATTTTTACATCCATGTGATGTATTTTCCATCCTTTTTGAGCTGCAAGAGAAAATAAAGTTCTAATAGTGCCCCATTTCGCTATAGGAGAAAATGTTTATGTATAATCAATACCTTCTTTTTGTGCATACCCCTTTGCTACAAGTCTTGCTTTGTGCTTATCAAGGAAACCATCAACTTTATACTTAGTTTTATAAAACTACTTACTACCAATAGGTTTGATGCCAATAAGAGGATCCACCAACCTCCAAGTGCCATTTTTAATAAGAGCATCATAATATTTCTACATTGCATCTTTCCATTCATTACAACTAGTGGCTTCTTCAAAAGTAGTAGGTTCATTAACAACAGAAAAGTTTAGCTCAAATTCACCATACCTTTTTGGCATTGTCTTGGTTCATGTTGATTTGCATACTGATTGCTGCAATGTTTTCTCAGTTTCAAGAGTCTTTGAAATAGGTTCTTCAGGACCATTATTATCCTTCAATTTTCCTCAGTAGGAACATTATTATCAACCAATTGCTCTTCTACAGAAACATTATTATCACCAAAAACATTGCTATCAACTAATTTTTCTTCATTCTTTGATGTGGTCTCATTCTCTGGTGTTGTTCAAGGAAAATCCACAGACTGGTCTAGAATATGAATCCCCCCTTCAGGATGTGGAATATCATTATCCCATTCACAAAAAAACTTCTTGGAAGAGAATATATCCAAATGATTGAGTTGCCTATCAATAGTAGAAGCATCTTTAGAAAATTCGAGAAAAGCAACATCTCTTGAAAAAACAAATTTCTTGTTTTCCTCATCATACAATCAATAAGCTCTGGAGGTATTAGAATACCCCAAGAAAAGACATTTGCGACTTCTTGCACCCAATTTGTCACGTTATTCTTTAGGAATTAAGGCATAACATGGAGAACCAAAAACTCTGAAATGTTGAATAGCAGGAAGACGATTATACCCGAATTCATAAGGAGCCTTATTATTGATGGTAGTAGAAGGACATCGATTGAGAATATAAATGACACAAAGTACCACTTCTTCCCAAAACATCAACCTCACATTTTGAAAAAACATCATTGACCTTACCATATTATGCAAAGTTTTGTTCATGCGCTATGCTACATCGTTCTGTTGTGGAGTATAAGGAAAGATGTTCTGATGTTTAATTCAATTATCGTGTAAGTACTTTTCAAATGAATTAGAGGTGTATTCACCACCATTATCTAATTCTAGAGTGCCAATATTAAGTTGAGTTTCATTTGTAATCCATAAATGAAAATTCTTAAAAGTTGCAAAAACCTGAGATTTCTCTTTCAACAAATAAACCCAACACATCCTGGTGTAGTCATCAATAAAAGTCAGCAAGTATTTATTACCATTTGCATATTGAATAGGCATGGGCCCACATAAATCAGAATATATGAGACGTAACATTCTGGAAGCTCAAGAATTAGATCCATACAAAGATTGTTTACAATGCTTGCCTAAAGTACAAGCATTACATGGAGAAAGATTTCTTGGAATAGTAGGAAGCCCTTGAATACCTTGTTGTTTCATAATCTGGATATTATCATAATTAATATGACCAAAATGAGCATGCCACAACAATATGGAAGACAAAGTATCACTATGCTGAGCCAAAAGAGATGAATTAGATGGAAAAGATGATGTCCCTTTAAGTTTTAAAATTTTGTTTTCTTCAACACCGGTCATAACAATCACCTAATTAGATGCTTTTCTTATTTCAATTATACCATCAAACATATGTATAGAATGTCCTTGCTTCCTGATATGTCTAAGAGACATCAGGTTTCTTTTTAATTGAGGAATGTAAAGAACATCATGCAAAATATAATCAGCAAGTCCTGGTAAGCGAAGTTGAATAGATCCAAATTCCAATTCCTGAAGGCTTTAACTGGGACTTATTAGAAAAATAAACTATTCCATCAATGTGATTACTGAATGTCTCAAAAAAATCTCTTCTGAAGATCATATGGAAAGTGGCTCCAATATCTAAAATCCAAGTGTCTTCCCAAGAAGAAAAATTAGTGCTAAAAACTTCATTGATACTAAGATTACATTGTGCAACAATATAGTGGGCAGATTTAGGTGGTTTTCCATTGTTTGGAGGTTGTTTCTCTTTCTTCTCACTAATCCTTTCCTAAGGAGTGCGACAATGAGAAGAGGTATGACCCAATTTACCACACCTATAGCACTTAAGAGATTGTTTATCATTCTGAAAATGCTTTTGTTGTATATCATGTTGTTGTCCGTCTCCTTGATGATAATGACCCCCCCTGCCTCTAAATGGTCTCCTACCATGACCTATGTTACTAGTAGACTCTCCTCTAGATTTCTACTCTTTCTATGCAAGACATAAAGTCTCAACTGTGGAAGTGGAAAAATATTCCTTCTTCCCAAAAGCTTTCTCTCTTTCAACAATTTTGTCTACAAGAGTATCAAAAGTCATGGATTTCATCTATCCACTAGCTTGAAGAGACTCTAAATAGTGACAATAGGTAGGATATAGGGCTTTAATAAATGCAGTGAGTTGTAAATCAACTTTGACACCAGTTGAGTCAATATCATGAAAAAGAGCTTTAATTTTGGAAGCTAACTCCATGGGATTATTATCTTTCAGTTCTAGATTAAACAATTTCATCAACAATTGTATAATTTCCAACTCTGAATGAGAGTTATAAATATCTTTTAATTTTTGTACTTCTTTAAACGTTGTGGTGTTGGAAAGAATATGTCTATTTACCTCTTCAGTGACTGAGGAAGAAATTAAAGCATGTGCCTTTTTATCTTTACTCTTCCAAATTGCAAGTTGTCTAGCATCTCTAGGTTGCTCTGGCTCATTGTCATCCTTGCCTTTACAAATTTCCTCCCATAAATCATTAAAAATAAGAGTATTTTTTATTTTCCGAAACCATTCTTGGTAATTTTCTTGTCTGGAGAGCACTACTCCCACAATCGATATTAATGAATGCATTGTAAACTAATGTGTAATCTATGTAAATGAAATTCCACTTGCAAAGAATTAAAAAAATCTCACAACAAGCCCACCTTCAACCTTGGTTGCTGAACATCGACTCTGACAATAGACAAATCTTTGATCTGCCTTTAAAGAAAGAAATGTCCCAGTGGAAGAGGATCCTATCACAAGAGACGAACTCATGTACTAAATGAGTCGTTCAAATAGAATGCAGGCTTTCAGTTTGAAATGGTCTATAGACTCTTCAATGCTCACAAATGATCCACATTCGTTTCTTTTTCTTCAACGTGATTAAGATTGTTCCTGGCTCCACCTCCATGAACCTCTTCTCTGCACAGAGTTCGGATTCTATCCACTCTGATAGACTCTGCAAAGCAACTCTCTCTCTAAGCACGCAAAAAATAATTGTAACATGGAGTTTTAAAAGAATAACTCAACGATGGCTCTGATACCACTGTACACAGGACTATGAATAAACTCCACAGTAGTAAGTATTATTCATGTTGAAAGTAAGTATTTATACAAATAGTTGAAAGAAGTGAGACGGTTCAGTCTCTGTAGCTAAATAATAGAAAAGAAACTAAATGTAACTGACACAGTTAACTAACACAGTCCTGTAGGATTAGTTAACAACTATCGAGTGGTTGATCAACAACCTGAACGCCTGGTTTCTATAGTCCATAACTGATGCAGGAGCATCTCTCCACACAACCAGCCAGCCAACCACGTCAGCGCGCATGCATTCAAATGCTAGAAAGGAGGCGCAGCCTCATGTAAAATTTAAATTGAATGTAATTAAATGTGTTAGGCTGGTGAGCCATAGAAGCTGTTCCTTTGAGCAGGCGTTAGGTAGATCGGTTGAGATCTATAATCCATACGCTGGACTAGACAACCATTGAATGTAATTTATTAGAGTAGGTGAACCTGGAGGGAAGCGTTCGAAGAACCCATCAGGTAAAAGAGATTTTTAGATCTCATTTCAAGTAAGTGGACTAGGAAGAGTAGAGCTAGCGTAGAGATGAGAGGAGCCAAGGAGAGCTCAGGAACACCATTGTAAAGATACAGACATTTGCCATTTTTAATACAAAGAGCAGTTTTCCTGCATTATTCTGTGTTATGTGGGTGTCTGTGAGTGTTCATTTTATGTTGTAGATGTATATGTTGTTATCACGCATTTGCATGGAGTCAACTTGATTTCAGGAAAAGGTCTTTGAGGTTTCATGTCAGGAGGACATGACAGAGTGCTACGGTCTCTGAATACCGGTGCACAGAGGATGCACTTCTGAACTCTGCGGAGTCAGGCAAAGACGTGCTGTGGCACAGAAGATGAAATCAACAATTCAAAGGAAACCCTCAAGGTTGCTGAACACCTTGGAGGTAGGGCTGTGTAGGAGAAGACACAGTTACAGACAAAACTTGATTATAAGTTCTGTAGAAGCTCTACCAAGTGGACATTGAGCATATGCACGGGTTGCATTGGAGAAGAACTCTGTTAAGAGTTGAAGGGAAGAACCAGAATCACTGAGGATTCTGAGAGGCTCTGCCAAGTGGGCATTGAGCGGTTACTCCACCAGGAGGGCATCGAGGAAGTGTGCGGACATGCACAGAAGATAGAAGAGAACTCTTTTGAGTTCTGGAACTCGAAGGAAGAGTCCACTGAAGGACCTTCGTTGGGTTACTGAATAACCAGAAGGCTCAGCAATAGGTTGTTGGAGCGAAGGATAGCCAGGAGGTATCCATACATTCTCCATCTGTGGGAGAAGGAAGAAAGAAAAAATCCCTCAAGGGGTCTGAGTGGTTGTAAAAGCTCAGAAGCGATAGCACCGGGTGTGCATGAAGGTTCTGCAGGAGCGCAGATATCGAAGTCCTTTGGGGATTAAAGAAGAAGAAGCTTGGGAGGATTTAGCGTTTATACATGTGCGGTAAAGCTCGAAGGCAAAGAGTTCACAGAGGAGAAAATACACAAAGGCTGAGACCTTTGAGAACTTGGGAATTCTTCCAAGTCCAAAAAGAAGGTGCGTAGAAGTTAGGGAGGAGCAATATCGGCCGTTGGATTAGCCGATAGATCTTGGACCGTCATATTTCCCACGCCCAAGAAGGAGCAGGAGGAGCACACAAGAACGGATGGTCGAAATTCTCTGAGGAGAATTTGTGAGTCTCCGAGAGCCTTCGGATCTTGGAAAGGTGTAGGGAAGACACGGCGACATATTCTCGAGAGGCTGAGAACTCGGTGTCAAGGGTCGCGAAGCGCGAAGTGACGAGAAGATCAGAACCGTCCATCTGAGGAGGATAGGTGGAAGAGATCGAAAGATCTCTCGAACTCGGAAGTTCGCAGGGTGAGAGCCCAAACATTGGTTGATCCAAGTCGCGAAGACGCGAGGAGAGAGAAGAAGAATAGCCGTTGGATCTGGGTTGTAGGAGGACCGTTGAATCGGGAACCCCATCGCCTATCGTGCATTCGGGGGTTCGGAGGTTGAGAGGGGTCACTTTCGACATCAGAAGTCGTGAAGTGCTGAGAGCCGAGGCTCGTGTGGACACATGGAAAGAGTGCAAGGTGGGGCTCGTGTGACAGACACGTGGACACGCGTCACCTGGAGAAAGGAGTCGATACTCCGTTGAATTCTCACGTCTTGGGGATTCGCGGGATAAGAGTGTGAGGCTCGATGCTTCAACCTCGCGAGTGGCAAGATCGCAATAGCGCGGAAGTCCCGACAGAGGAAGGAGAAAAGTCAGTGATTAACTAACCATCGGGTCTCGGGGATTCGAGAACCCAGTGATCGACAGTGGACTCACGAAGCCGTGAGTTCCGATCCTCCGATAAGTCAAGAAAGGGGATCGCGGGAAGAGAACTGTGGGCGCAGATTTCCCGATAGCGAAATAGAAGAGCCTTGGAGCTCTTTGGGCCGAGAAGAAAGAAGGTCCTGCGAGAGCGGGCGTACCTGCGGGTGCGGCAGCGCCGTCAATAACCTAAGGGAAGGGAGGTAAAGGAGAAGGAACGAGTTTGTTGAGGTGGATGGACTTGTCGACTGCACTGAGGTGGATAGAGGTGGATAGAGTCAAGTTGACGAGATGCATATCCTCTTTGTGGTATGGCTACGAGGGGGAATAACGTGGAGAGGGCTAGCATGTAGAAATTAAGTTGATATTTAGAGGTGACACAAAGTATTTGATGGAGCTTGAGGTTGATGGACTAAAATGGGAATGGTTGGATGGTAATTGGTTGTGGGTGAGAAATGAGGGGTAGGGGCTAAGTTATTGCTTCTTGGGATGAAGAGAATGGGATAACAATAAGGGCGGTCCAAGAAAGATAAAAGTTAGAATAATTTGAGAAAACGTTGGATCGATGAGATAAGCAGAGGAGAGTTAGGTTCGGTTGAATGGACAGATTTTAAAAATTACATTTTTTGTTTTCAGGAAAAAATTTCAAAGAAATTTTAGGTTGAAATATAAGATCTACTATCAATAATAGTCCAAATATCATAGAAACTAATCCATGAGAGTTTAAGATGGAGCAGAAGTACCTTCTTAGATAAACTTGAGAGATCTGACTTGGTAAAGTGAATCTCAGATCGAAGAATTGCATTACTAGTCATGGTGAAAATGGGGTTGTGATTTGGCCTTTGAAGATGATGGTGAATAAGAGTTAAAGGAGGAAGGATGGAAGGATGGAAGAATGAAAAAACCTTAGCTCGAAGAATTGCATTGCTAGCCCCAGTTGTGATTTGGCCTTCAAAGATGATGGTGAATTAGAGTGAAAGGAGGAAGGATGGAAGAATCATAGCATTGTTTGAATAAATAAAGATCTAGGTAAAATTTTAGTGGTTAAAATTCGCCCATGGACTAATGTTGCATGTTTTTTTCCCAAAAAATAATTTCCAATTTTCATTTTATTTGTCTAATTTTTATAGGATAAACTTAATTTACTCTAAAAATTGCCAAAATTTTCTAAAAACTATATAAAATCCTTAGATATTTTAATATTTTTCAAATATATTGACAATCATTTTATGGTTGACATTGTAAGAATTAGTAAGATTAGCCAAGGTTTTTAGACTTTAAACTTTTTCTCCTTGAGACAATCTTCTCCATATAGATTTAAAATTTGAGTGTGTAGATTTTCATAGTTGCTCAAAAAAGATGCTTGAAACTTTTGGAGATTGAACTATGTAAAAGTGTTGAAATGTCCAACTATTAAAGTGAACACTCTAATCATCTTAATTTTTTTTTTATAAAAATAGTAAAAAAAAAATGAGATGAAATCAGATCATATAACATATAAAAAATTATAATAGATGTAAAATAGTATTAAAATAATAAAAAATACATCATAATAGTTAAGAAATATTATTAAAATAATAAAAAATAGATCCAAAGATATAAAGAAAATATAAAAAGCCAAATAAAAAAAAAGTACCTAACTCGCTTTCTCTATTATTCTTGGAACTTCATTTGTTTCCCTCGCGATGGATTCATTGAACAGGCGCTGTAAGAATTTTCACAATGCTTATATGTACACATCTCTTTTTTTCCTGGCACTAAACATTATTCCGTAACTATGAGAGACGAATTATTCGGTTCGGTTCCTCTCTCTCCACAACGCGCGTTTGACGAAACAATTCCGACTTGACTTTAACACCCGTGGAATTATTAAATAATATATTGCCGTGGACGAGACGAGAGGGGCGTTTTGATGACTTTCCATCCGAACAACTGCCAGAAGAAACAGCATTATCAATATATACTATCTATTTTTCCGGGTTCGATGACTTTCCATCGAGACAGTTGCGAGGAGAAACAACATTATGATTATCACATGCCTGCCTCGAATGATTATCACTTGACTTTAACACCCGTGCAATTGATGACTTTTTGATGACTTTCCCGGTACTAATTACCATTCGGTAATTATTCGGTTCTCCCCCCTCTCTCTCTCGACAACACGCGTTTGACAAAACAAATCCGTCTTGACTTGAAAACCCGCAGAATTATTAAATAATATATTTCCGTCGACGAGACGAGACGGGGTTCTGATGACTTTCCATCCAGACAGTTGCCAGAAACAGCACGACGATTATCATATGGCTGCCTCGGATCCTAAATTATGTTTTATTCGATTGGTCATTGAACATGCGTTGTTCAGAAGTTTCAAAATGTTTATCAACATAATATCCTTTTTCCCGGCACTAATTATTATTCGCGACTATGACTGTATGAGAGTCTCTTTCGAGAACACGCTTTTGACAAAACAATTCTGACTTGACTTTAACACCCGCGGAAATATTTGTGTAATACTCAAACAGGCAAGAGCATATAGATCACCAAACTGTGCTGGCTATATCTTCGGATCCTCTTGGAATATGAATCACTTTATTATCCTTCCTGAAACCTTCTCACAAAATGTGTTACATGCTCCTTACATGGATGAAATCCAGAGCAACCTTCTCTTACAAAAATAACTAAATGCTCTCACATAAGTCACATTTTTTCATATGCTAGAAGGACTACATTCCTATCAATGCAAATCTCTCAAAGGGGCTTAAATGTAGATTTTAACCTTATACAATTATTTACTACAAACATATTTTCAGTAAAAGAATAGAAAAGATACAATGGAAAATACACAGATTACACAGAGATTTTTCTCCTGAAAACCCAAACCAGGAAAACTAGCGTCTTCTATATTTATTCGCACATACATTGTTTACAATATAATATACATATAGGAGCCAGCGATATCCAAAACCGTAATCCAATGACCTGAATTAGTCAACAACCCTAATTCCTTAATCGAAAATAGAAAACCATCGGCGAAAAACCATGTGCCGAAAAATTGCCCAAAAATGGACATGAAACCTGAGAAAAAACAAAAATCGGGGGCGATGTCCACGAACCCCCGCGTAAGGGGGATCCACCCCCCTCTTACCCCCCTGCGTGCCCAACACAACGTAGACGCTGCTTCTACTCATGCAGAGAATATAACACATTTCCAACATTCTCCCACTCATTGTTTTTCTTTGCATACAGGGGGTTACAGGGTTCCATAGTCAACAATCCAGAGTAGCAATGCCCATAGATCCTTTACACCAAGAGGACTTCTCAATGCTCACAGATTTGGTTAATGAATCTGCAACATTCTTCAAAGTATCCACCTTCATCAACAACACCTTCTTTTCTTCAACCATTTCTCTCACAAAGTGATATTGAACATCAATATGCCTTGTCTTTGAATGATAAGTTGAGTTCTTTGCCAGGAAAATTGCACTCTAACTGTCACACTCTATTCTTACAGCTTGTTGTACCAACTCAATACCTGAACACAATCTTTGTAACCATACTGCTTCCTTGCTTGCATGAGTGGTTGCCATGTATTCAGCTTCTGTAGTTGAAAGTGCCACTACATACCATATTTTTCTCATCCAACTGATTGCTCCTCCAAATAGGTTAAACACATACCTGCTTGTAGATCTTCTACGCTCCACATCTTCAACTCAGTCTGCATCCAAAAAACCATGTATGTCTAACACTCAGTCCAAACCTAGTCTTCCTTGGTAGCACAATCCATAACTAGTAGTGCCACGCAAATACCTGAAAAATCTCTTTACTGTTGTCCAATGCTCTTTCTCTGGTTTTGACATATACCTTCTCAAAAATCTCACTGCATGTGCAATGTCTGTTCTAGTACAAACTATTCCATACATGAAACTTCCAAATGCACACACATATGGAACATGAGACATGTCCCCCTCCTCTTCCCATGTTTTGGGACATTATTGGTTAACTTCTTCTTGGGTTGACCCAGGTTCTGATCTCAAACAGGTTTCCAACAAAACCCTCAAAACTATCGACCCTCCTGGTAAACTAGAAGGCAATGTTGCGCATAGGGTGTACAACACAATCTCACCTGAGTTAGATTTTATGGGGGACTACAATACTTAGGTGTTTGCAGTCTAGGAATGAGTGGGGATTGTGATTGGGTTATTTCTTCCTTACGTATTTTCCTTGTTAATCATTCATCTACCTCTATGATTTATTCATCTTTAAACCTATGCATGCATGTTGATAGAGCTACTTTAACCATTTATTCATTAAGATAATGATCAACGAAAAAGTAAAGCATTCATTAACAATCACCTAGAACACAAGGTTTTACTGTAGTTCACCCTCTCCTAAGGCTATGTCTACAAAGATCTGTCTTCTCTTTTCTTTTATTTATTTTGCTGCAAAATCTTGTGTTGCACGCATTACATCTTTAGTAATACAATCAAAATGAGGGTCAAAACCCTCTGTGAGACTGACTAGATCACACCAGGCTCCCCATCATGTGATCTAACCCTTAAAGACTAACTTATTCGACTCTTCTACAAGACTTATTACAATCAGTGGTTTTCCAACCAATTAACTCTTAATATTTAACTGACATCTTTTCCTCGGTACAAGTTCTCTCTTTTCCTTCTATCTTATTTTTCCGACCTAGCCCTCCTAGGTCCTTATTTATACTATTTTATATGCTTATAGCCGTTACAATCTTTGTCAAAAATCATATGATCTGGATTTATGAGAGGAACGAAAGGAATAGAAGACTGAATACAATAACACGGAGATAGGAACAACAACAACAAATATCCAGTGAACAATAACTTCTATTGAATAAATAAAACAGGTTGAAACTATAAAACTATAGAACTGAGAATAATTTGCTCGAATGGTGATAGTTATCTCTGAGAAGAGATGTAGCTTGCTACGTGTATCTGTCTGAATAAAATTATTACAATGAGGCTCCAAAGGCCTTTTTAACATTACTCATGAATGTCAAAACCCTAGACATCCAAAAACCTAACCTTAGGAGATGAAACTCCAAAAGTTATGTGGGTCCCTACGGGTAAGTTGGTACCTCAACTTCTTGGGGTCATAACTTTTTCATACGACCTTCGTTTTAGGTGCGTGATAGCCCATTGGAAAGGTCTTTTAGAGAACTACACATTATGCCATCAAACTTTGACTTTGTCTATAGTTTGACTATAGAACGCAAAAAAAAAATTGTTTAGGGCCCCAAAACGACTCTGGAAATACAAAAATATGTGTTGACATGAAAACTTAAAAAATAAGTCAGTTGAATTAGGTGGGCGGCCACCAATCTCCACCTGGAAACCGTGTAGGGATTCAGAAAGCTCTGGAAGTGTAGAACCCACAATTACAAAGAATTACAAAAGAACGTGTTGAACTAAAAACTGTCAAGAGGAGCCAGCTGGAATAGGTGGGTGGCCACCAATATCCACCTGGATCAATCCTCCCCCCTTGAGAAGCAATGGTCTCCATTGCATTGAGTGCCCCCATTAGGTGAGGAAACCTATGTTGAATTTGGCCATGGGTAAGCCACTTGCCTTGGTGTAGGAGTTTTCCTACCTTGACAACCCAATAAATCTGGATCCTCTATCGACGAGTACCCTTGATCTATGTGTCTACTATCTGATTAGTGGATGCATGTTCCATGTAGTCAGGGTTGAGCTCTGTTGGTGTCAACTGTTTTGTGATCTCCGAGGTGTCCAATAATGGTGGAAAATATGGTCGAAGGAGGTCCACATTGAACACTGGGTACAAGCCAAGGAAGGGTGGAGTGTTGAGTTCAAAAGAATTGTTACCCACAACCTTGGTGATAGTGTAAGGCCCATAACGAAGTGGGTGGAGCTTCCGATGGGGCCCTGTAAGGCGCTCTTTATGCAAATGTAACCAGAACTTGACTCCCACCTGAAACTGGTGCGGTACCTGGTGTTGATCATGCCGATGCTTGTACTTCGCACTGGATTTTTGCAAAATCTCATGGACTTGTTGGTAGATGTGATGAATCTATTCAATGAATTTGGTGGCTTTGTCAGCCTCAAACTGAACATGGGAAGATTATGCCTGTGTGGTTGCAAGAGGTAGTGCAACATCAATGGGACCCAAGGGTTGGAATCCTAGCCCTACCTGAAATGGGCTATGGCCATTGGAGTTATGGAGAGCCCTATTGTAGTTGTGTTGAACATAGGGAAGACTCTCATCCCTTGTATGCGGATGCTTAGAGTTGTACATGCACAGGATGTGCACAATCATCTAATTGGCGACCTCTGTCTGGCCATCGGTTTAGGGGTGAAAAGTAGTGGATTTAGTGAGCTTGGTGTCCAACAATGACCAGAGACTCGACCAAAATGTGTTGAGGAACCTGTTGTCCCGATATGAGGTGATGGTTTGTGGTATCCCAAAATGGACGCATGCCCGTTCAAAGAAGAGCTTGCCAGTATCTGTCGTTGTGATGTTCTTCTTGCAAGCTGTGATAATGGTCATCTTCAGAAACCGATCAACCACCACAAATACACAATCATTATCGTTCTTTGTGGTCGGAAGGCCAGACATGTAATCCATCGATATGGATTCCCAAGGCCTCTCCAGAGTATGAAGAGGGGTGTATAAGCCTTACTTCTTGATGGTTGGCTTGGAAATGGCACAAGAAGTGCAAGATCTGATATACTTGTTGACGTCTTGTCGAAGTTTGGGCCAATAAAAATGTTTATGTAGAACAACCATCGTTTTGTCATTGCCAAAATGTCCTGCCATCCGACTGTAGTGAGCCTCCCAAATCATCTTTTCACGCTCGCTTGTGGGAACACAAAGGTGGTCCAGATGGCATAACAGTCCATCCTAGATGTGAAAAGTGGTGACATTCGCTCCTGTACCCTATAGCTGATAAGTGGTGGCAAATTCTGGGTCATGTTGATATAGTTGGGGACACTCAGATGCCTCATGACCCCAGGACTGGATTACTGTGGTGAGTACAGCGACATGAGGGATACTAAAGCAGTCACTGACACGATTTGTGCTCCCTGTTTTATACTTGATGTTGAGATGGAACTACTATAGATATGTGGACCACTTTTGATGGCAATCATTCTACAACTTCCTTTGTGTCTGTATGAACTACAGAGGCTTGTGATCAGTGTGGATGATTGTCTCCTTGCCCAGAATGTAATTTTTCCACTGACGATAGGCTTGCACAATGGAATACATTTATTTGTCATAGGTGGGGTATTTCCAGATAGTATCTGAGAACGTCTCACTATGGTATGTTATTGGATGCCCATGCTAGGTGAGAACTGTGTCGACAGCATAGTCCAAGGCATTGGTTTCAATCTCGAATAATTGTTGCAGATCAGGTAATGAGAGTATTGGAGCTTAGCACAAACAATGCTTCAGATTCTCAAATGCTTGTTGTTGTGCCTTCCCCCATTCAAATTTTTTCTTGTCACCGCTCTTGGTTACTTGGCTGATAGCCCATGAAATATGGGAGAATCCCAACACAAACCGCCCGTATAATTTGGCAAGTCCCAAGAAGCTCTGAACCTCGGTTAGTGTGGTGGGGGTTGGCCAGTCATGAATGACTTGGATCTTAGCTAGATCCACATGTACCCCATGCTCATCAACATGTGTTAACGAAGTTCACCAGACTCTGCTGGCTACATCTCTGGATCCTCTTGGAATATGAATCACTTTCTTATCCTTCATTTAGCAAGGATAAAACCTTATCACAAAATGTGGTACATGATCCTTACAGGGATAAAAACTAGAGAAACCTTCTCTTACCCAAAGAACTTAAGGCTCTGACATAAGTGAAATTTCCTCAGACACCAGAAGGAATACATTCCTATCAATGCAAATCTCTCTCAAAGGGGCCTAAATGTAGATTTTAACCTTTTACAATTATTTATTGCAAATATATTTTCAATAAAATAATAGAAAATATACAATGAGAAATACACAGATTACACAGAGACTTTTCCCCTGGAAACCCAAACCAGGAAAACCAACATCTTCTATATTCATTCACACATACATTGTTTACATATAATATACATATAGGAGCAAGTGACATCCAAAACCCTAATTCAATGATTTGGATTAGTCAAAAACCCTAATTCCTTAATAAAAAATAGAAAACCATCAGTGAAAAACCATGTGCCGAAAAACTGCCCAGAAATGGACACAAAAAATGAGATTTTTTTTTTTGGGGGGCGATGCCCCTGAACCCCCACGCAGGGGGGATCCATCCCTCTATAACCCCCTTTTCTTTCTAGTGCAATGTAGACTCTACTCATGGAAAGAATATAACACATATCCAACATTCTCCCACTTGTTGTTTTTCTTTTCATACAGGGGGTTACAAGGTTACATAGTCAACAATCGAGAGCAAAAAATCCTCTACACCAAGACAACGTCTCAGTGCTCACATATTTTGTTAATGAATATGCAACATTCTTCAAAGAATCCACCTTCATTAGTAACACCTTCTTTTCTTCAACCATGTCTCTAACAAAGTGATATTGAACATCAATATGCTTTTTCTTTGAATGATAAGTTGGGTTCTTTGCCAGAAAAATTGCACTTTGACTGTCACACTCTATCCTTACAACTTGTTGTGCCAACCCAATACCTGAAAACAATATTTGTAACCATATTGCTTCCTTTCTTGCATGAGTGGATGCCATGTATTCAACTTATGTAGTTGAAAGTTTGACTACAAATTGTCTTTTGCTCATCCAACTGATTGCTCCTCCAAACAGGTTAAACACATACCCACTTGTAGATCTTCTACGATCCAGATCTTCAGCCAAGTTTTCATCCACAAAGCCATGTATGTCCAACACTCTGTCCAAACTTGGTCTTCTTTAGTATCACAATCCATAACTAGTAGTGCCACACAAATACCTAAAAACTCTCTTTATTGTTGTCCAATGCTCCTTCCCTAGTTTTGTCATATACATGATCAAAACTCCCATTTCATGTGCAATGTTTGATCTAGTAGAAAACATTCCATACATCAATTTGCCATCCACACTCACATATGGAACATGGGACATGTCCTCCTCCTCTTCCTGTGTCTTGGTACAGTGATCCGCAAATAACTTTACACCTACAGAAATGGGGACCCTGTTCGGTTTACATTCTTATATATTAAACCTCTACAATATCGTCTCCACATATTTTATCTGATTTAACTAGAGTTTCATGTTTTTATGATCTCTTTAAATTTCCATGCCCAAAATGAAATTTGCAGCACCAAGATCCTTCATGTCAAATTTAGAGGACAACTAATTTTTCACATCCTGGATAATCTCCTTGTTTTTTCCTATCAACAACATGTCATCCACGTATAAGACCAAATAAATCAAATGATCACCAATTAACTAAAATGATAACCAATTAATTTAAAATACACACAATGATCCTCTTGGCTTCTTGTAAAGCCAAGTCCCAACACATAAGTATCAATTTTTTATACAACATCCTTGGTGATTGTTTTAAACCATACATGGACTTTTTCAGCTTGCATACCAGCTCCTTCTTTCCTTTCACGACAAATCCTTCTGGCTTCTTCAAGTAGATTTCTTCTTCTAGATCCCTGTGTAGGAATGTTGTCTTCACATCCATTTTTTCTACTTTAAAATCAAATGCAACAAAAACATATAGAATAAATTTAATAGAAGTTAACTTGGCAGTAGGAGAAAAAAATATCACCAAAATCAATTCACTCAACCTGGGAATACTCCTTTTCTACTAACCGAGCTTTGTATTTCTCCACTTTGTCTTATGAATTCAACTTATTTTTAAATACCCATTTGATTCCAATGGGATTTATTCTAGTCGACAACTCCACTAGATCCCAAGCCTCATTCTTATCCAAGGCTGTCATTTATTCAACCATGGCCTTTTTCTAGAGTTTTCCATCATCTCAATCCACTGCCTCCCTAACAGTTCTAAGATCATCATCAGTAATAGAAAAATAAAAATTTGAACGTAAATCGGGTGAAGTATACCTTTTAGGTAGCCTTTTTTCCCGCACTGATCTCCTCAATACTGGAGTATGAGGATATTCTTCTTCTGATTCATGTTCTTCTGTAGAGTTTAATTCATCATCCTTTGGCTCAAACTATATTTTCTCTGGTTCTTCCTTACTTGGTAGGACTTCCTATTTGACAACATGTTGGTTATTAATCTCTCTTCCTACTCCTTGGATGACCCAGGTTCATATTTAAACAAGTTTCCAACAAAACCCTCTAAAACTATCAATCCTCCTAGTAAACCAGAAGGCAACACAACACACATAATGTACTGCGCAGTCTCACCCGAGATAGTTCTATGGGTGACTGCAATGCTCAGATGCTTGAAATATGGGGTAGAGTGGGGATATGGGATTGCATTTCATCTTCTTAGGCCTTTATCTAGCTGTTATTTCTATCACGCTTAATATTCATTCATTTGTTAAATCTATGTTTGCATTCTAATATATCTAACATATAACATATCTCACAGAATTATAAATTCACCCATTCATAGTATAACTACTTACAGAAGGAAAATATGCATTCAATCATAACCCATAAAACATGTGTTACCGTGGTTCACCCCCTCCTGGGATACGTCCACAAAGATTTGACTTCTTATGCTCTTTTATTTAGATTTATGTGATGTATGGCATCATGTGCACTACAATTCTGATCATACAATCACAAAATTGGTTCCATAATCCTCTATGAGGTTGACTAGATAGTACCAGGCTCCTCAACCTGCAATTGAACCCTCAATACCTAGCTACTTGACTCTCCTACTGCTCAACAACTTACAAAAATTGTATCATATCTTACAATTGTTTCCTTCACCGAACAAAAAAAAACTTCGGAACCTCGACCTAGACCTCCTAAGTCCTTATTTATACTAATTTCCAACTTATCAATTGTTACACTCTCTTAAAAAAGCCCTAACCCTAACGTGGTTAGGTTTTCCTGCATGCACGCCTTGCATGCTTTCCTCCTTTGCGTGTGTCTTTTCCTCCCACATGCTTCTTTTCCTTCCATCTTTCTTTTTCCAAATTGAGTTTTTATTATCAAAAATGGAATTTTCCTCAAAATCGACCTACACCCAACAATCCCCCAACACTGACATGTGGCTCATCCCAATCCACCTAGACAATATGCGCTCCCTAAACAACATTTGCTAGGCTATGGAGCTTATTTGCAAGGTCCCTTTCTCTTGTCTGGACCTGCGTGGCCTTTTCTATGAGCACTTATAATGTGTGTTCTGTGATCTCCTCCTGGATAATTTTTGTGCACTCTGTCTGTGCTTGCACCATGTTCCTATTCTTTTCCTCCAAATGCACGATCATTTGTGTTGCTTGCTCTTGAAGGGGCTCCATCTGTGCCTGTCTTTCCTGCTTCTGCATTTGTGCTGCTTTTAACTTTGCATGCAACTTCTTCATATATTGTGTTCCTTTCAGACGTTCTGTGATACTCATTGTCTTCTGCCTCTTCTTGAGGTATTGGATGTTTGTGCTTACCCTTTCTTCCTCCTGGTCCCACTACTAGACCTTCTCATCTTCCTCCAACATTGTCTAAAGCTGTGCTACTCTGTCAAACAATCTTGTTGCTGTGCTGACTTGTTTTTACATCTCACCCATTTGACCTGTAGCTTCCTGTTTCCTTTGCTCCTTAACATCTAGAGGAGTCATGGGGTTGATTTTCTCCTTTAATTCCTCAATATTCTGTCTGTAGTGATCAATTGTCTATGCGATGAGGTTTATATTCTCCTCTGCACTTCTTTCTTCTGTTTATGCGTTGTCAGGGATGGGATTATACACCACTGTCAGACCTTGTTCTATTCTGTTTGCACGTTCTTTTTCCTCCTTGGTTTCAAGCTTGACCTACTCAACTACCATCTCTAAGGCTTCATTTCCATTATTTGTATGCTACAATTATTCTACGTCTATTCTTTTGCATGACTGCACCTCCTATGTGACACTGACCTCAAGCTTGTACAGTGCCTTAGTTGGTATTCTTGCCATTACCAACTCTACTTGCACTAGATTCTTTAGTGGTGTTTGGGATATGACTTCATCCATCTACAACAGGTTGGATGTGACTTGAAAGTTCAGTCTCTCATGTTCTATGGTTTGGATGGTATACTTCTCTCTCTACGTGGCCCTTTCCTCTGCTTCTATTGCTGCGAGGAAGGAATTTGTTCCCATTTTAGTCATGTGCACTACTCTCATCTTCTCTAGGACCTACCTTATGTCGGACAACTCATCTTGAATTCAGACTCATTGGTGTTGGGTGTCTTCAAACTCTTCTGATGCATGCTCCTGCACTTTCTTTTCCACGAGGTATGTATCATCCTCAATGATAGTGTATTCTGGTGGTTTCTTGTGTGCCTTGGCCTTCTTACACGACCCCCCTATGTGTATAATCAATCGCTTGGGTGGTCTTGTTTCCTGTGGGGTGGTTGTCAAGGGGGTTTATTATGTAGTTGTGTCCCCCATTCCTTGTTCTCCTTGTGCTAGGGAAGTGTTCTTTTTTCCTTCCTACGCATATTTCTTTGCTAGACTCCCCTTCTTCTCTTGCGTCGACTTCTGACTTGGTTTCAGCTTTTGGTCACAACACTGTCTCATGGAGGTGTCTTATCTCCTCCTTATTCTACCTCCTTCCATTTGGGCACATCCTTGGGAATGAATGAGATCTTCCAATCATCGTGTCAATCCTACATGGTCATTTCTACATCTTCTTCACTGATGCAGTATCAGAGTTGCAACCATTCCTTGTCTGGATCCCTGTGTGCATGTATCCACATGGTGTGCCTTTTCAAATGTAATACAAAAACAAGCAAACTAATGGATCAATGTGCCTTTGCAAAACCAACCCTTTGGGGGAGATGAAGTCCCCAAAAGATTGGTTAACGAAGGTGTGAGGAACAATTACGATAATCTATGTGAGGTATCCTAGGATGGTGCAAGTACCATTTATTAAGGAAGGCACCCTCCAAGGGAATTGAAACACTGATTGAATGTTTGTGCCAGGTATCACAGGTATGTCTCACCTACACTCACCTATGTAGATACCTAAGGGTGGACACTAAGATTACCACTTCACAATCAATGAGAGGGTGAAAATTCACATGTCTAACTACACATAAGGGTAGGATAACTAAGCCCAAAGCTTCGAAAGTACTACTTCATAGGGAGGGTGTGGGAACTAATGAAACTCTCGTATGTAGTAGTCGAAGCAATATAGAAAACACCAATACAAGGAGAGAGGGGTAAACACCCTACTTGCCCTAATGCGACCTTCTCCTGTACTCCTATGTTAGAGAAGGCTACTGACACATTGGGTTTACACACTTTTTAAGGAATCTAGGTGTTGTGTCTATTTTGTCACTTGGGTGAGCAAAACAAGGGAACTTACAAGTCTAGTTGGGCCTGCTAGACAACAAAGAGGTTAGTGCATGAGTTTGATAATCCAAGCACATGAAATAAACAAGCAAATAAAATAAAAACAACTAAAGAAATAATACTAGAATGCATAAGAAACTTTCAACCAAAATCAATCAACCAAATGACCAAGATTATGCCGCCAATGGATAACTATATTAGTTGGAAAAACACCGTAGAGAAAGGAGGAGTTATGGATCCCCTCTTCCTCCTTGGGAGGGCTCTTGAGTTCCCTATTGGAGAGATCTTCTTACAATGATAAACTAGAAGGAAAATGGTGAATAAATTCAAGCCTATTCCCTCAAGAGGTGAGTGGAATGACCTATTGGAATGTTACTAGAATGTTCCAAGGAGAAAAGAGGATTCTCAAGGGAGGATTGAGGCAGCATAACAATACTATAGAAATCTTAAATTGTTAGTGCACCCATGGCCTCCATTTATAGCATGTCTTCAAGGCATTATTCAACTGGTTCTTGGTGTGAACAAGGGGCCCTTTAGTGCACCCTTTGGTCCTTGACCAACCCCCCATTCGGATTCAGCTCAAATCTGAGGGTCAAATCAAGTTGGGAGCTGGTCCATAAGTGGTTGAGGGGCCGACAAGAACCATAAATGCATTGTTCATAGGAGTGCACATATTTTCTCGTACACAGTCGCACATATTTCCCATTATGTGCTCTACGGACTTCTTTGGCCCACGCATTGTGCACGCGCTTCCTTTAGTGATTCTGCACATGTCAATTTTTATCCAGTTGTATAGTTTTTTCCTCTTGGAAATGAATTTTTGGTGTTGCAGGTAAGCTAATAGATGTTTGGAGCTGTTGTATTTCTGTAACCATTTTCATGCAATGTTGCAGATGAAATTTCAATGATAACATATGCCCCTTGATGTGTGAGGTTAGGAGCATACGTATAGCCAAAATACCTCAATGTTTCTTCTACTGGGAGTACCATTGTAAGGAAGAGTGTTAAGAGGAACTCCAAGAGTGATCCATTAGAGGGAGAGGGGGAACTGTGGGACCCAAATCGATGTCTAGGGAGAGAAAATAAAATATGTATACGAACGAGGTGGGCATGCCCCATGCTCGTGTCATGTAACTCAAAAAAATGTAAGACAATAATTGATGTTGTAAGTTGATGTAGATCACTGCAGAGCCCTCCAGGGTGGTTTGATCATGGAAGATGACAAGTTTGATGGTGAACAAACTCTAAAAAGAGGAAAGGACATCTATAAGAAGTGTCGATGACTCGTAGGCATTGATGGCCTAACAAATTCATAGGTCTTCGGCTGGTATAAAACAACTGCAATAGAAGCATAGTAAGACCCACCGTAACATGAGATTTTGTTGAAGTCAAATGTTGTGGGGGTCAATGACATCAGAGAGAAATGATTTTTCTCTCTGTGTCATCCAAGACTCCTCATTGTAAAGGTAATGATAATCAAGATACTGTCTCCCTTCTGGAAACTGTGTTGATGTCGATAGAAAGGGAGACGTGACTCCAAGAAGCAAAGGGCTTCATGAAATCCACAAAAAACAAGATCAGGAACTGATAGAGAACATGGATGAAGTCAATGTGGAGTGAGAATCAAGACTACCCTTGGTTGGGAGTATGTTTGAAGGGTGATTGGCAACAACCGTAAAACTGTATTTAGTGTTAGGGGGATGACTAGACATGGGGTTAAATTGTGTTAGAGGCGTGACAAAGTGGACAAACTCAAAGATAAGGGGTACATAGACTATGGGATACTCAGGGATTATAGATGATGTCATAATGAGTAAAGGAGAGTGGATGCCCCAACCAAGGGTGACATGGGTTGCGTAGCCAAAAAAAGGAAGGTCGTCAAGGGTGAAGACAAAAAGCTAAGTAAATGATGGAAACAAATGATTTTTACAATTTACCAAATAAATAAAGAATAATTTGGGATAAGTGTACAGATACAGAAACGGGTGCCTCAATTCAAGATGGCTTGGCCTGTGAGGGAAGAAGTTGCAAATAGAACTGGTGGAGGGTGGGGTCTCCATGGGTGGGTTTCTGTAGGAGTTAAATGAATGGAGGGAAAACTGCAGATGGAAAAACTGATTGTGGATGAAATGGAGGGTTAATGATATTGAGAAGGTGCAGTCAAAATAGAACCGAGATGAGATAACCTGGGAATCCATTGGGAAAGCTAGCAAAATTATGAGAAGGAGTATGTGGCTTAGTCTCGGAAATGCATAAGACTATCGCTACTCCCATCCCTAGGGGGTGAAAGAAACATGAGTGTCAAAGTGCCAAGGGGGACTATGAATGGTACAACTCATGTGGAAGAGAGTGCTACCGAGTGATAGTACCAAAATGTAGGGGAGGTAACAATACTGCAGAGTTAGATGTCAGTACCCTAAAGGAAAATGTCGGAGGGTGTGACTGGGATATGCAATTGATATTTAGAGGGAATGATTACATGCCAGTGTCGATCATATACTGGAATGGGTTGCGTTGGTTTGTGATGACCAAGTACCTTCACACATTAAAACCGAATACCCGACATGAACAATATCTGAAGATAAAGAACATATAACAATTTATTTGATAATTTTGAACATGAGCATGCATACCTGGATGTGATGTGATAAAAATTCTCCCATAGGGCCGAGTGCAGATGGTGACCCGGGGAATGTGACTATGTAGGCGGAGGGACCCTGATCTCCAGAGTTGCTATAGTGGGGGCATCAATGACTATTCAACTACCTCCCGAACCTAGAGGGCCCCCATCTGGTGGGGCACCTCCTACTAACAAAGGACCTGGTGGGGGATATCTGGGGGCACCATGAGTATCGGTTATGTCTTTTTGTATTTATATAGGCATGCGAGCCCATTTTATATAGGGTAGTTTGACACCCATTTTGTACCTATAGGGGTGAGGGGACTCACTTGCCTATGGGTGATGTATATGCTATAATTTTTTGTAAACATTTATGGCACTTGGATTGATATATATATATATATATATATATATATATATATATATATATATNGTGTGTGTGTGTGTGTGTGTGTGTGTGTGTGTATGGATATACATCTTTGGGATCTCTGTGATATTTACATGTGTTGATATTTTTGTGATGTTTTTATGATGTCTAATCTATATGTTGCGACTGATGTTTGATGATTATGTATATGTAATGATGTCCTGATGTGATAAATGCCAATATAATACTATGTTAGCCATGTTATGTGCTATTTGAATAAATTGTTGTGGAATATGTGTAAATGTAATTGAATCAAAGTTTTGAGATAAGAGTCTAACTTGCAGGTATTTGTGAAAGAGGAAAGGATCGTGGATACAGTATACATTGTTGAGCTGTAGGACTACAAGATGGGAATATAATAAAATGTTAAGGTGATGAATGATGCGGTGAATGGCCTCGACAAGGAGACCAATGACAACTAAGTATTCTTGTTGGTTGTTGGTGGTTGAGCCCAAACATATGCTGCTGGAGTGGAGCATTTCATGTGAGGGGGTGTAGAGGGCCCAAGCAACCAATGCGAGATTATGTGTCCAGTAGCTACCTCCGTCAATGTAACTGATGTGGTAGGCCGATGGAGGAGGCATATTCCAACAACACAGATATTAGATCAAACATGAGGCATGGAGGAAACAAAAGAAGACTAAAAACTCTACAAATGTGTACAAAGAAAAAGCCTATTGTAGAATGACTATGCTCAAGCATAAAAATTCTTTAAGTACAGCCTGTTGATGGGTTCTTTGAGAGGATAGCCTTATGAAGAGGCTAGGATGTATGTGCCTTTAGTGAGGCAGTGTTGGAAAATGTAGGGTCCATGCCATAATGATTCAAATTTCCCATGATCGAGAGTATCATGAGTGATATCATAAGCTAGGCAGATATTTCCTTCATTGAATGAGAAAAGGTTGACATGGTGGTCAAAGGTGGCCTTCAACCATTTCTTAGTTGCCTCATTCTTCTATAAGGAATATCGACGATCTTCATCCAACAACTCTAAGTTTATAAAGTGCTTCTCCATTGGAGCAATGTCAGGTAATAGCTTGATGGTAGTGCATAACGTGGGAACGTCACACTCGATGGGGAGGGTGGCTTCGATCCCATGGACAAGATGAAATAGTGTAAAACTGGTGGTAGTTTTGACGATTGTATGATAGGCCCATAATGTTCAAAACAACATATGTGGCCAGTTGGTCTTATGTTTGTTGACAGTGTGTTGCAACATGGTTTTGAGGACTTTGTTAACAACCTCAACCTGTCTGTTGGATTGAGGGTAGTATGGGGAGGCAAACTCATGGGAGAAGCCTAAACTTGAGGAGACTTCAAAAAAGATCTCATTCTCAAAGTGTTTACCATGATCAGATACTAACTGTAGTGGAACAACGAAACAGGTAATGACGTGGTTGAAGAAAAAATGCATTGTTGTGTCAGCGGTATTGTTGAAGGTAGGCATGGCTTCGGCCCATTTGGTAAAGTAATATACTGCCATGACGATTTACTTATGTCCATTACTAGATGGAGGATTGCAAGTCATGAAGTCTATGCCCCATTTGTAGAAGGGGCTGACACTAATGATTGCATGTAGAAGAGTGAGTGGTGCTCGTGCTTTGTTTGCATAAAGCTGGCAGTTTTTGCATCGCTTGATAGCGTGGATGCAGTCATGAAATAGTGTAGGCCAGAAGTATCCTGCTCGAATGATTTTTTGGGCAGTGGACATACTTGAGAGGTGGCCACCACAAGTGCCGCTATGGAAATCGTTCAAGACTCTATCTGCTTCATCGATGTTCAAACATCGACGTAGTATGGTGTCGACCCCACGTTAGTATAAAACATCACTGATGAGGAGGTACTGAGGGGCCTGATGGAGAATGCACCGATGATCATCTTGAGAGAGATGAGACCCAAACTTTTGTGTCCCAAGGTAGACTAGAAGGTCACCATACCAAGGGTTATCTTAGGGGATGTAGAAGAGGTGTTCGTCAGGAAAATCCGTATTGACAGATGAAATTTTAGCATCATAGGGAAACACCATGATGATTTCAGCAAGAACGAATGACTTATTGCTTTTGGGAGTTGAAAAATCTAGGTTGTATTCTTGAAGGATGACGATCCATCGAGAAAATTTTCCATTAATCTGTTGTTGACTAAGCAATTACTACATGGGATTGGAATTTGCCACAAATTTGGTAGTGCGAAGCAAGATATAATGACGCAGTTTCTGGACTGCGAGGAAAACTGCGAGGGAGAGTTTCTCCTCATGATTGTATTTCAGGGGTGGTCCTCAAAGATTTTTACTGATGTAGTAAATAACATGCTTGCGGCCATCATCTTTTATTTGGACGAGAACTCCTACTACTGAAATGGCTGAGGCCGACAAGTAGAGGATGTAATCATGATCATAGTTGGGAGGACTAATCAAAGGGGCGTTGGATAGCACCGCTTTTAAATCATCAAAAGCGGTTTAAGCATGTTCATCCCATCAAAATGGGATATCATGATGTAGTAAGCGAAGGAAACCATGAGCACGGGTGGCATAATCTAGGACAAAGCATCGTAAAAAGTTGGCTTTGCCTTGTAGGCTCTGTAGTTGGCACAAATTCCTAGGTGGTGGAATTTTTGTGATAGCTTGGACCTTGAAGGGGTCCATTGTGATGACGTGTTGGGAAACTATGAACCCAAGGAGGTGGCCGACAGTGACACAAAATACACACTTGAGGGGGTTAAAGAGGATATTGTATTGGCGACATCATTGAAAGACAACTCGTAAGTCATATAAATGTTGAGTGCGATTCTTGGATCAAGCGGTGAGGTCGTCCAAGTAAGTGAGGATGATGCGAGAAAGATTGTGGAAAACATAAGTCATGGCCCATTGGAACGTAGCACCTGCATTTTTTAGTCTGAAAGACATGACACTATAAGAAAAAGTACCCCAGGGGGTGGTAAATGTGGTTTTGTATCGATCTGCTGGATGGATTTCGATTTGATTATAGCCGGAGAACCCATCCATGAAGGACAAGGCCTCGTGGATAGCACATTCATTGATAATTTGGTCGATGAAAGGGGTTGGGAAGTTGTCTTTGGGACAAGCATGGGTGAGATCACGAAAGCCAGTGCAGACGTGAATAGTGATCTATTTTTTGTTAACAGGGACAGGGTTGGAGACCCATGAGGTAGATGTGATGGGGTATATGAACCCTGCAACGTGTAACTTGTCAATTTAAACTTTGATAGCCGTGACTTTGGATGGGTGAAGTGGGCGTTGATTTGATGGACTGGGAAAACATCTGTCTATGTTTTGATGCAATGTTTGACTATAGAAGGATCGAGCCTGAGAATCTCCGTATATGACTAGGAAAAAATTTCTCGATATTCCTGAAAGAGAGCTTTGTAAGATGTGAGTTCCTCAGGGGAGCATGCAACACCAATGGTGATTTCCTCTTTGATTCTTGGTTTGATGGAAATGTTGATTTTGACAGTGGGGGAGATATTGGCCATGCTGACATCTTCAAAAGAATCGGGGGTAGGGATAGGGTTGTTGAACCAGTCTATATTCCCTGATGGAATAAAATCCTTGGTTTCGATTGCACATATGGAGGCTTAGCGAGGAGGGTCAAAGGATTCCTGTGAAAGAAAAAGTGCTCTGTGATGGAGCGCATTCCATGGGAAATTGGGGGTGGTGAGTTCCTCTAGGATATCTTCGTCACAATGGAAAACACGAGAATATAGGGGATCCAGGGAGATAACATGGGTGATTGTCACTGTGTGATTGTCTCCAAGTGGTGAAGACATAGAGGAGGTATCACAATGATGGTGCGATGGATCGCTTGACATAAACCAAATGTCCAGACACTATGGGTGGTAAACTATGGTAGGGGGTAAGATTTCATGAGGGAAAGGAACTAAAGAATTGGGAGGATTTAGGGGAACATCCTCAGACAGTATATCCATGAACCATGGAGGGGTAGGAAGTGACTTAGGTTCAGGGGAGATGTTGTGAAAAATATCTGGAGAAGGGATAGGGGGGATCACTTGCATCATAGGAGGTGAGACGATTGAAAGATTTTGAATAAGGGTTACTTGACGATGCCTGTATTCAATGATCGAAGGACACTCGTACCTGAAATGAGTAAGTGAGTCGCAAAGAGAGCAAGGGAATCCCATCTGTTCGGTGACTGAGGTCGAGAAATAATGGATGTCAGTGACATGGGTACCCAAAGGTGTTAGTGGAGAGGGTTCTTGCTGAAAGGTTTGGTGCACCACCGTCATCGTCTGTCAAAACTGAGGTAGCACAGGGCAATGATGAGTGTAGTGGCCATACTCTGAACAGATGGCACATGCGAATTTGTTTTGAAGCCCTTTACTACCTATAGTAGGGGATGTTGTGGTAGTACTAGGTGTGCTTGGTGGAGCGATGAGCGATGTGGTTACTCAAGGGAGTTGGATCAGATTGTGTAACATTAGGAAGGGAAGGAAATCTATTAGTGGGGTGTCCCTCTCTTTTGCAGAGTGCGCAAGGAGGTTGAATTCGGGGAGGAAGTGGAGTAGTGGGATCTTTCTTCTTCCGTCTTCCCTCAGTTGTGGCAGTGGTGCTGGAAATTGGGGGTGAGGGTGGTGTGGTCGGACTTAGTAATGGAATCTGCATCGGTATTCCCTCTGACTGAGGAGGGAGGGATGGTTTAAGGACCATTGCGGGTGGGTGTAGATACCATATATGGATGGAGAGCACCATGTTGGGAAGGGTAACCATTGCAACTACCTGAAATGATTGTACTCCTGGTGGGGGGTAGAAGAAGGGGATTTGAGTGATGGCTTGGGGAATTGTCTCCCAAATCAAGATTTTCCCCTGGGGAAGGGTGAATTTAGGGATAAGTGGTGTCATAGGGTTCTCAGGTAATTCCATAGGTAGAATGTATTCAACTGGTGGGACATCAAGGGGTGGAGAAGCCTCAGTGGGAGGAATGGGTATCTCGAGTTTCAATTCCATTAGAATATATGACACACACTTGTGCTAAGGGGTGTATGAGGAGTGGTGCTCCCTGGTATGCCCCCAACGAGGATGGGTCCTTGAAAATTCCAGGGCCCATGTCCATGAGTGGATATGCGTCGGAACTACTATGGACAAGAGGTTAGATGTTATCGATGCTGGAGGAGTGATTAGGATCATAATGTGAAACTTGGTCGATGGCGATGATTTTCTTGTTGTGGGGGAACCTCTTCATTCAAAACACAGAAGAGACTACTACCTTCATAGTGTACATGTAGCTATATCCAAACAATATGTTGTAATCGAGCAGGGATTCAATAACCTCAATGTTTATAAGGATGGTTTTTCCCCTGAGTTCAATAGGGACATTTTGAAAGAGCCCTTTAGGGGAGGATGGTCGAACATCATAAGCTATTAAAGTGATGGCAGATGGTACTGTCTCAGGGGAGCCATGTTTTTACCATACAATTTTGGACATGATGCATGTGGATTCACCTTCATCAATGATACACTGATGAGCCATGATGTTCCGACTCTTGACTGGTATCTGGAAATCTACCAAAGTGGGGAGACAAGGTTCCCCACAATCTGGATCAAATGTGACGTGTCTAGAATCAGCTGGGTAGACTACCCCCAAGGTGGAAAGTAAGGATTTCTATTAAGTGGGACAAGTTTGGAGACCCTCCAATACAGACATGGCTACAGGGGACTGTGCCAAGTCATTGACCAAACTATAATTATGTGCCTCCCTAGCCTGAGGGTTCGTTGACATTCTGTCCTAACAGGATGCGAGGGATACGAATGGAAGGTTCATTGTTAGGGCATGGAATCATCAAGGGTTGTACCACTGTAGCTGGAGCTACGTCCGAAGTAGTGGGAGTAGATTCAGGGGGCACACTGTATTGATGACCATGCGCTTGTAGAAGAATTTCTTCTTGTCTAGTGAGGAGGATATTGTGATCCACTGGTTTCAAGGGTTTTGATATTGTCCCATTTGTGGTGGGGAAGGGTGTACCTCCTGTTGGGTATTCATCACACCTTGGTGTGGAATAAGGTTTGGAAACACATACGGGGGTGGTTGTTGCAAATACTATTGTGGGGCCTGCTAAGGAGTAGGCAACGTTGGGCGACGTGGTGCATTCATGGAGTCTTTCATCCATTTGAAGTCAGAAATTTGGGGGAAATGGTGAGTATAATGACCATGCTCACCGCAAAGAGCGCAAGGGAATTTCATCCTGAGGTTATTGTTGTTGTTCCTCCCTTGGCGTTTGTTGTTATTGTCCCCTTGGGGGTTCTAGTTACCCTAATTCTGGTTGTCGCCAGTAGGTTGGTTTTGTTGGGGATTATTTCCTCCTAGTCCTGGGTTATTATTGTTTCGGTTTTCCCCTTTCTTATTGGCATTATTCGGTTGATGGGCCAGATTCTCCGTATTCAACTATTTAAAAGTATGAAATTGTTGAATGAGAGAGGGCTAAACAAATTTAACACCGGCGTGTGGTTGTCCCTGTGGAGGAGAAATTAGCTGGCGAGGACCAGGAAATGGAAAATTCAAATTATGTTGTGGCAATGATCCATAGGGTGCATAGGAAGGCGAAGCACTTTCACTAGTTCCTAGGTTATATGTTGAGGTAGAGGGGGAACCTAAGCTTGGTTGAGAAGTCGAGCGCATGATGGGTGTCGGTAAAGGTCCACTCATGGGTGGAGGGGGAGAAACAGGATATGGTTGTTGGTAAAGGGGAGGAGGCTAATAAGATGGACCTCCATATATCGACGGATATTGGGGTGTACTGTACATGGGTGGTGGTTGGATGTATGGGTTGTGGTTTTTTGTGGTACCAATCAATCCATCCTCCACGTGAGACATCCCAGGTTTGTCCTGGCCGAATGGTACGGGTCTTGGTGCATCAGGTATTACTGTGTATAAGTAACCTGACTGAGCATAAATGAGGTCATATTGTTGAGCCTTGCTAATGGCTTCCTCTTCGGTTTGGGGGAAGGTGGATGCCACATCTTTGGCGAGTATAGAGATGAGTGATTTGAGAAACCAATCGAGACATTGTTCTTTGGTGGTTTTGTTTTTGTATAAACTACATCGCCGATGCCATTCGTGAATGTGGTCGACAATATGTGTAGCCATGGTTTGTTTTCACTTAGAGAGAAGTTCTAGACCAGTGTCATGATGAACTGGTAGTTGAAAGAAGGACAAAAATTCTTTGGCCAAGGATTCAAAAGTCACATAGGACCCTGATTTTTCGTCCACATACCATTTGGTTGATGGACCAATGAGTGTGCACTGAAATAACCTTAAGCAGATGAAATAATCCATGATGTTGTTTGAAGAGAACCATAAGTGGAAGGTCATGACATGGTTGGCAGGATCTTCCCCCGATTTTCATTCAAACTTGGGAATGTATGAAGGTAGTTTGGTAGGCATATTATGCCATGTGGTGTCATGCAATATAGGGTCATTCATGAGTTTAATCAAATCAAGAATGTTGAGGGACATCAAATATGGCATGGGGGGTGGTGGTGGAGGATTAGTTCCATCCATGGTGTGAGCAAATAGTGGACCTAACCCTTGAGGGGGGTTTGATGGGGATGTACTTCTCCCTTGAGAGGAAGTTCCCCCCCACCTCCTTGTGAAGCAGAGCTAGTGGATGGATGGCCCTGGGAATTGGAACCAAGTAAGGTGGAACCAAGAAAAGATGATCCCAAAATAGTGGTACTCACAGGGATGTGAGATGGTTGAGCCGGTGAGTTGGAAATACTAAGAACTCCTCCTAGAATAGGAGGGATATTATGCAAGCGTCTGGAATGATGAGGATTATGTCAGTCCCCTATTATTATAGGATAAATTGGTAGGTGAGGAAACTAACTGATCTCCCTAGATCCACCTATATCTAGAACAAAACACACCAGAACATGATGCTTTCCTTAAGTTTTAAATAATGAATTTAATAACTAAAGAGGGATGGGTGACATACCATTTAAATGTCACTTCCTCTCACCATAACCATCCTAGCTCTATTCCAACACTCATACAATGATGAACCTGCAAAAGAACACAACCAATCAAAGTGATAGTAATAGCATAAACTCAATATAAACCTATGTATGTGATCAAGGAATCATACAATAAAACACAACAAGCTTTATAGGAAAGAATCATATTACTGTATCATATTAAATGCGAAAGAGATATTACAACCATGGCCTTGATGTCATAATATCCCTTCCAACTATCCTTCATTCCCCACACAATTCCATTCCAAGAATTTTGAGAGCACAGATCTGATAATATTCACAATCTATCTTGACAAAGTCAAAACTCAAAGACACTCCACCCAAGCTAATAATTCCAAGCCAAATCCAACTTAGCCCTTCTCCATGAGAGATCCTCTCCTTTTATAAGATGAAGAGGATAAGGTGAGGAGTTTAGGATGATACCACTAATACATGAAAGCGAGTAAGATCCAAACCATTCAGATGCCACCTCACCATGGAAGTTTCTCCTTCTAGAAGATTCGAGAAAATGCTCGTTTTTCCCACGTGTAAGCATTATCTCAACCCACCTATAGAGTATACTGCGAACTCCTCATGACCTAGCTATGATGCATCCTGTGAGAATCAGGCATTCTCACACCCTAGCTATAATACAACCTGTGAACTTCCTTTTTTATAGGGTTTTTACAAACGAAAATGCAACTTCTTTTCTCAGGAAACGTTCTTCTCCCTTCTCTCTTCAGGAACTCAGGCCACTGACCCCTCTGAAGGAAACATATAGGTTTACATCATTAATGATGATAGGGATGAAAAAAATAATTTGTAACAGAGAGCCCCCCAAAGTATGAAGTTAGAACAAAGTGATAGCTAAAATACTTTGTCGAGTGTGTGTAGGGTACAAGGAACAGTCGTTCGAAAACCTGCCAACAAACAAGGAAATACAGTACAATAATATATCATCACTGAGGTAGGCATTCCCATACTCAGAATACAAATGAGTCAAAGCATAAATGCTGACATGTGAATATCCATGTCAAGTAAGACAGGTCATGGCCACCAAACATACACTGTGGATCCATGCCAATATGACTCAAATCTGAACATAGCCACCAAATATACACTGTGGATCTATGTGTTAAAGACTCAAATTTGAACATAGCACCAGACATACACTGTGGATCTATGCACCAATACAATCTGAATATACTCCAATGCAACCTGAATCTGACAGAAAATCTCCAGGGTCTTCATATCCACCACTCTATAGTACGAATCTAACCATGTGAATACATGTGCTGGAGTCGAACATGGTAGAAACCACTTGATTACCAGTCGATGATGAGAATTGTTAAAAAGTGCGAGGGAAACCACCATTAATGTCAATGACTCCCAAGGTACACTAGTACAATCCAAAGAATGTGAATTAATGAGCTGAAGTCGAACAATCGACGAAATCTCCCAATCAGAGGTCAATAATGAAAACCCACTGTCGAAAGCGAGGAAACCTTCCATTGAGGCATGCAAGTTCCAAGGTACCAATTAGTTTCTAAGTCTGATTCTTGGATAATGAGTTGAAGTTGATAGGAAAAGACTTGTCACAGGAGGGCCTTAATGTATCCCCCATCAATGACATGAAACGGGTAAAAATATTTGAAGTAGATCAAAGTAACAAGTGATTTAGGAATGACTCAGGGATGACTGACGCAATAGAAGGCTTAAGGACTGTAGAAATGGTCAATGTAATAGAAGGCTTTCCAGTTTGAACATCTCTTTGAACATTTTGACGACATGACAACTGTCTTGGGAAATACTGACTCAACAACAGGGATCATAGACCAATTTGTAATCTTATAAGGAGTATGATCAAGAGACGAGCGTATTTTCCAACCTAGACACAAAGTGAGTGAAAGGGTGTCATGTTCGAAAGCAACTCTTCCATGGAATACAGGTTTAGACACATTTCTTATCCAATTTTTCCCCCACCATTTCTGGCAAGTACCTCTTTATTTTTACACAAGCTTGAGGAGGATAACGTATGCTTGTAAATGTAAGCTCATCCTTTAGATGAGTCCCTCGGAGTATATTTAACGAACCCTAAGAAGGAGTGGTTCGGTCCCATATGGTTCTTTCGATGTTTGTTGAATGAGTCAAAAGAAGGAAAACTCAGGGGGTTTTATTATTTAGAGAGTCTAAAAAACACTTAAAGAGAACTCTCCCAGTTCCTTTTTCGTAAATTAGTTTGACGAGACTGAAAAAGTGATAAACTATCACCCATCGAATGTTTTCTTCGTATACTTTTACGAGTGTGAAAAGAATAAGGTCGCTCGACAATCTTTTCATGTTTAGAGAGTTTGAAAAAAGCTTAAAGGGAACTCCAGTGGGTTCCCCTTTTGTATAACCTTTACGAGTCCGAAAAAGTGATAAAATTATACTCAGTTACGTTCTCATTGATTTACAAGCATGAGAAATAACAAAGACTAAGCTTGGTAGCTTATTCTCATGTATTAACGAGCATGAGAAAGAAAAAAGACTAGGCTCGGGATTGTTTTCATTTTTACGCAAGCTTTAAAACAAAACAAAACTATGCTTGGACTTGGTTTCATTTTTACACAAGCTTGAACCAGAGGAAACTACGCTTGAGGTAGGTGGTTTCATTTTTAAACAAGCTTGAACCATAGAAAAACTATGCTTGTGAATTCCCAATGCATAACCCAAGGATGGTTGGTACTTAGGCCCCAACTTAAGAAACTAGTGGCTCTAAATTCAGCATGAAGTCTAGAGGCTGAAAGCATTGCCCCCCCCCAAACTTTATTTCTTCCAACAGCGAAGGCAAAGGAAAGGAAGCTTCAAATACTAGATGAAGGACTTGACTCAACAGAGAAGGGGAAGTTGTTTCATTTTTTAACGAGCTTGAAATAGGAGAAGAACTATGCTTGTGACTCTAGGTGTAATCCCCAGACCTCAGTTTCATTTTTTAACGAGCTTGACATAGAAACAGGAACTATGTTCGTAACCTCTGTTTCATTTTTTAACGAGGTTTCCACAAAAATGCAAAACTATCCTCACAACTGCTTTCATTTTTTAATGAGCTTGAAATCAGAAAACCATGCTCAAGGCTGCTTTCATTTTTTAATGAGCTTGAAATCAAAAAACTATGCTCAAGGCTAGTTTCATTTTTTAATGAGCTTGAAATAAGAAAACCATGCTCAAGGCTAGTTTCATTTTTTAATGAGATTGAAATCAGAAAACCATGCTCAAGGCTAGTTTCATTTTTTAATGATCTTGAAATCAAGAAACCATGCTCAAACTCTTCTTGATCACAGCTTCCAAGAGGACAGTTCTCTGGAAGGACACCATGTCAAGGGACAATAATCGTTCATGGCTTCCAAGAGATCTTCATTTGATGGAAGAAACACACTCTGGAAGGAACACATGTCGAGGGTTGTGATAGGAGAAAAGAGATCAAGCTCTAACAACCTTATCGAAGAGATAACTATGTCAACTACTGGATCTAAGTCATCAGAAGTTGAATCCATGGGCAACAACGCCACATAATTAACATGTGGTGGGGGCGATACTGTTTGCGTATAAGAACTATTTAGGGAGGCAATCTAGTTAGGATTGATGAATGAAAGTTGATCAATAGTCACAATTCTTCCATCGTGAGGGAAAGATATCACATGAAAAAGAGTGGACACAATAGCTTTCATGGCATAGACATAATCCCGCCCAAGGAGTAAAGAGAAATACAAGGGATCTTGGACTACCATGACATCAATAAAGAAATTTTTTCCTCCCAAAGTTACAGGAAACAAGGGAAGGGTCCCTAAAGGTTGACTGGTTCTTCTGTTAAAAGATAATAGATTCTTTGTAACCAGCGCAAGTGGAGGATAACCCAAAGATTGCCAAGCAATAGAGGACAAAATACTAACAGACGAACCTTCATCTATCAACATTTGAGGAACATCCCGACCAAAAACTTGTACTGTAATCTGGAAAGGAATGTAAGAGGGAAGACAAGGTCCAGTTAGCACACCCCAATCAAAATGGATGGCCTCATTACTTGGAGGGGGTCCTACGAGAGAAGGAGGAATACCCCTCGCATGGGATATTCTATATCAACGAGAAAAATGTGGGTAGTATCGGGTTTACTCTCTAGCAGGAGAGTAGGATTGACCGATGGAGAGATCATATCAACCACTTGAGTTTCATTCTCCAAGGAGAGAATGGGGTGGAAAGATGGAAACGGATCAACCACTTGGGTGACACTCTCTAATGGGAGAGTGGGATCGACCGAGGATGGGGTCGGATCGACCGCTTTTGTTTCACTCTCTGAGGGGAGAGTGGGATTGACTGAGGATGGTATCAAATCAACCACTTTGTCAACTGGTTCAACTAAGGACCTGACTAGATTGACGACATGATCAACCAGATTGACCAGTGAAGCAACCAGAGTGATCATTCCATCAACTATTGGAGACTTGAGAGAAAGCTTATGGTAAGTAGTTGGAAGTTGAGGTTGTGAAACAATCATGTCTTCCAGTAATTTCGATGCTTCATCCATATGAGGACAAAGTTTAGTGAGATGACTCCCTTTTCATAACATACATGAGAACTTGACTCTACTTTTCTTCTTCCCAACCGTATCATGACTGGTTGACGGCGGGTCGTCAGCATGTTGTTCAGAGGATGACGACATGGACTCAAAAAGAGATGTAGACCATGCTTCTATAACCTTAGATAGATTAGGGAAATCCTTAAGAAGATGGTTACTCTTACAAAGTCTGCAAGGGTACTTGGGATTACGGGTTGTTTGGGTGATCTTGACATCATCAACACTCCCAGGACGAGTACTAGTAACTAGTTGTTTTCCAACATGTTTAGAAATGGTTGGAGGTTTTGACCCTTGTTTATCTTTCATCTTCTTAATCTTTCTTTTCTTCTTCTTCTTAATCACCAGGTTACTAGCTTTAGAACTTTCACTAGACGAAGAAGATGAAATGGAAGGAGACCTTACAAGTGAAGAAGGCGAAGAAGACCATACTGGTGAAGAAGGTGAAGGATCAACATGAGGTTGATGCTCCTGGGGGGAAGTGCTTGTGATTGAAGCACTAACTACATTTGGGATTACCTGAGTGGAAAACAACCATACGAGTAATCCAATTGTGAAACCTGGAAGGCTCAAAGTAGTAATATGAGGAGGACCAATGTTTTCGTAAGAAGGAAAAACAAAAGGTTCTCCTGGAAAAGGATTTCCTTCATTGGTCATTCCAGGAACTAACGTCATAAAAATAAAGATCCAATCTAGATTCCACTAGGGAAAACAAATAGCACACGATAAAAATCTAGGAAGCAATCAAACAAACAAAACCTTCTCACAATGAGCACACTAGTTGGTGATGAAATCCAATGTCGCGGGAACAATGTAAGAAGGGGATGAGATAGAGTGGGCAGAAAAGTTACGTTGACGACTTGCTTAATGGACTTACACCTTGGTACAAGCTCCCACACATAATCATGGGTATACCCTCCAAGGAGCCCAAGTGAGTTTGGCCAATGTCGATTCCAAGTACCGTGAAGACTTGCCCCTCCACAATCACCTTGTGTAATGAACCTAGAGAGATAGACCACTAAATTTACCAATTACTACAGTGATGCCTGGGGAAATAGTCGACAGTCTGATCTACGTGCAAAGGAAGTGTATCTAGCTCGAAATCAACTCGAAAGGCTTCCACTCATAATTGTGGGTATACCTTCAAGCGACCCCCATAATATGCACAATCTCTACACCAAGACCAACAAAGCAGGGTGAGTAACTCTGTCAGTATTAATGCGACCATGTGATTGACCATTGTGTGAGAAGGGATTCCCGGGAAAAAATGTAGTAAGTGGATTTAAATCTCCCTATCACAAGATACTATGTTTGTTTGCAGCTTTGGAAAGTTATTATTCACACCTATTCCAAAGCCCTACGACTAATCTAATGTAGGTTTTCTACCAGAAAAGATAAAAATGTCTAATCAATTTTTATAATCTCTTTATTTTATGGCTATTGTTACTCAAAAGGAAAATTGCATGGACAATATGGTGTTTTGACCGACTCAAAAATTATGCAAAGAGATGAAGACACAATCTTTTCATTTCGATGAAAGCTATGCTATGAGAAGGAGAAAACATTTATCATTCCTAGATGCACAGTGTCCGAAAATCTATTAAAATCATCAATATCAAGATTCTCAAGAAATGAGAAAAAGGTATTATACACCAATGCACGATTCATGCCCCCCGCCCCCCCTGGGCCATGAATCATGCAATTTCTCTACTTCAAATGCAAGGATGCCCCCAATCTAATATAAAGCAAGAAATTAAATCTTTTTGTATAAAAAATTTCACTAAAAGCAATAATGAACATTGTTAAAACAAAGAAACCCAAACTAAAAGTTTTCTTTTAAAGGGTACTATTCAGAAGTAATCTGATCTTTCCCTAAACAATTCTAAAGTGATGCAGCACCCCCTGCCTCAGCAGGTTCTTCACAACCTTCCGGTATTAGGATCATTCACGAATTCACTTCTGAGCCAAAGCGGCTCCTTTGGATCCCTATTAGAACCTCAACATTCGATCTAAAGGTCCTTCAACTCCCCCACGCCCTTCAACACAACCGTGATCCTTTCCTGAAAAGTAATTTTGGGTTTTAGGACTCCTTGAGTCTTGTTGCAGAGAGACTCTACCTCCTCGATTCTCCAAAACCCAAAATTCTGAAATGGCCTTAATGGTGGTTAGCCCCTGGCCAAACCTTGTTCCATGTGACCACCTTCCTCATGACCACAACCTACCTCCAAAGGTGCGTCGCTTCACGACTTCAAGATTTTCATCCCCAAGAGCCAGGACTTCTTATCTTTAGGACTTCTGAAATCCTGAATCCTGATATGCCGAAATGCCAGCTCCCTATCGCATCCCTTCAATGCTTCGAGGTTTCTCACTTCAGGACTTCGCGATCCCTGTTGCAACCCCTTTGCTTTTCTCTCGTCTACAAGATCCCTGATATGCCGAAATCTGGTATAATCCTTTCGGGGATTTTCTTTATACCTTGATCACCACCACGTGTCCTTCTATTGGACGGTCCCGATACTCTTAGTGTTTTGAGATTTCGTGACCCCAACGAAACTGATCCCTGGTCCTTCAAATTCCCGGTAGCTCCCTGATCTCTGCCACACGTCCTCCACAGATGGACGACCTTGATCTCTTTGGGAGTTCACAAGTTGCGAAGTCGAAAGACTCCTCCATGTTCATCTCTTCGTGCCTGAATCCCTAAAATACGAGGATATCATGACACATGTCCTCCACAGATGGACAGTCCTTGTGTCTTCTGGACTTCGGGAGTCAAGACTTCCTATCTCTCGACTCTTACCTCTCGGACTCCTGATGTCCAAAGTTCTGATGCCTTTTGGGTTTTCTATCCTGTGTCCCTTGAGATGGACGCTCCCAAAACTTTCGGGGTTTTGCGACCCAGAACCTCTAGTCTCCTGGTCTCCTGTCCTCAGAACCTCTGAAGTTTCGAACCCCGAAATCTCGATACCTTTGCCAATTTGAGACTTCACGGGTCCTTTGTTCAGCCCATGTGCGAGCTTAACTCGTTTTCACCTTCTCCCATATCCAATGGCTGTCAACGACCCGTGCACGATCTAATGGCCTAGATCTTCTTCTCCTATGCGCTCTCCTCCTGCTGCTACCTGGACGTGAAAATTCAATGGTCCAGATCTTGTTCTCGGCTTGATCCGATGGAAAATTTTCTCCCCCTTGTGAGCTTCTATTTCTTCCTAATCCTTAGAATAATTCAACTTATCAAAGACCTCGGCCTTTGTCCCTGCTACGAAGCCTGTACTCACAACTTCTATTTGCGTTCTTGAAGACTCTTCCCCTCCTGAGCTTCCTCGAACTCAAACCTTCCAAAGGGTCTTCCTTCGACCTCTTCTCTTCTCCGACTATGGTCTATGTGTGAAAGCACTGCTCCTCCTGAGCTTTGTCCTCTTTGAATCCTTGAAGGATTCTTCGACCTTTGCACTCCTTGGAGCTGTCGCTCTTGTGCACAAAGGTACTTTTCCTCCTGAGATTCTCTTCTCTGAAACCTTGAAAGGTTTCCTCAACCTCTGTGATCCCTACAGGGTCTCTGCACACACGAAAGTGCTTTCTGTCCTGAGCTTCCCTATTGCTCAGACCTCTAAGGGACTTAATCCTTTTTCTCTCCCTTAGATGGAGAATTCGATGCCCTCTTGGCAATCTCTTGCTCAAGCGACTCTTTGCTGAGTCGGCAGGGTATTCAACAACCCTGTGAAGGTCCTCTTCCTTGGACTCTTCTCTGTTCCAGAACTCAAAGGAGTTCTTTCTGTGCTCTTTTTGCACACCAAGTCAATGTCCTCCTGGTAGAGTTTCTCCAGAATCCTCGGTGATTCTGATTTCTCCTTGGACACACAATGGAGTTCTCCTCTTCACTCTGTGCCTGTGCTCAATTCCCTTCTGGTAGAGCTCTATAGAACCTTCAGTGGTTCTATCTGCTTTATGAACTCGAACCAGAGTTCTTCTCCTCAATGCAACCTGTGCATCTACTCAATTCCCACCTGACAGAGCTCTTGCAGAATCCCATAGTGATTCTGTCTTTTGTTGTGTCCTCCTCTGCACAGCCTGACCTCCAAGGTATTCAACAACCTTGAGGTTTCTCCTTGAGCCAATGACTTCGGCTGGTGAGCCCTCCTAGCACGTCCTTGTCCAAATTCCATAGAATTGGAAGAGCACTCTATGCAATGGCTCTTAGAACCCGCAACTTTCTGTCACACCCTCTTGGCATGAACCCTCAAAGAACCCCAAACCTAAAATCACAGAACCCAAAAATAGCAGATCCTATTTGTCCTTGCAAATGCACAGTAACACACATTCATAACATATAAAGAAGACACATACATACATTCATCCATACACATATAAACACACAAAATCTCAATGCGGGAAATCTGCTCTTTTTATTAATATGAAAATGCCTGTACAAAGGTGTTATTGAGCTTAGAATTTGACAGAGTCTCTACTTCTTCTCTTTTCTCTATACACTAACTTGACTAACTCAAAATAAGATAAAAAATCTTTTACAAGAGGGGGCTCTTTGAGATCTTCCCTCCATCTCACCTACTCTATTCAATTACATTAACACTACAATTGAATGGCTGTCTAGTCCAGATCGGAGCTAGATCCCAGCCTTACAACCATTAAAGGATACCTACATCTAAATCCTGCACATAGGCATGGCCTTTTGGCTCTAACAACCTTACAAACATTTAATTCCCTTAATTCAAATTTAAAATATGAGAGGGTTTTCGCCTCTCTTCTTTGAATGCGCACTTTGAATGAGCTGAGTGGGATGGCTAGCTGGCGCATGGCTGGCTAGAGCGATGCTCCTGCATCATAAAGAAAACAAACGCTTTGTAATTGAAAGACACTCAAAGCAAGAGACTAATCCTTAAAAACCAAACAAAGCAAAGATGGCTAAAAGCAACTCAAAGAATGTCAATCAGACTATAAACAGATCAATATAGGCTCCAAAAGTTCAATCCAGCTGATCAAAGTAAAACTGGGCATCAAAAAGACAGGAAGACCTAATCCAAAACTTTAACAAATGAGTTCGCAGCCTGGTAGTGGGGTACAGTTCTAGAATTAAGGATTCTCACAGTCTAGATATAGGCAGGGTGTGAGAAGGTTGCACTGAATTGAACAATAGGGTGTGAACATCAATGATTCTCATAGGCCACATAGAGGTATAGTGCGAGAAGGTTTATAATAAAAAAAAAATTGGAAAAAGGACAAAATTTTTGAGTGAAATTTCAGATCCAGAGAGTCTGGATGGATCTCCCACAGAATCAGAGACCATAAATCAAGTAATCAAAGCAAGGGAAACTAGACTAACAAGGAAACAATTTCTTTCCCAGTGGAGTTGCCAATTTTTTTATAGGATAAATCGGTAGGTGAAGACACTAACTGATCTCCCTAGATCCACCTAGATCTAGAACAAAGCACACCAGAACATGATGCTTTCCTTAAGTTTTAAAATTGAATTTACTAACTAAAGAGGGATGGGTGACACACCATTTAAATGCCACTTCTTCACTCGATCTCCATCCTATCTCCTTTCGAATTCTCATACAATTATGAACCTACAAAAGAACACAACCAACAAAAGTGATAGTAATAGCATAAACTCAATATAAACCTATGTATGTGATCAAGGAATCATACAATAAAACACAACAAGCTTTATAGGAAAGAATCATATTACTGTATCATATTAAATGTGAAAGAGATATTACAACCATGGTCTTGATTTCATAAGATCCCTTCCAACCGTCCTTCGTTCCCCACACACTTCCATTCCAAGAATTCTGAGAGAACAGATATGATAATATTCACAATCTATCTTAACAAAGGCAAAACTCAAAGACACTCCACCCAAGCTAATAATTCCAAGCCAAATCCAACTTAGCTCTTCTCCATGAGAGCTCCTCTCCTTTTATAATATGAAGAGGATAAGGTGAGGAGGTTAGTATGATCCCACTAAATCATGAAAGTGAGTAAGATCCAAACCATTCAGATGCCACTTCACCATGGAAGTTTCTTCTTCTAGAAGATTCGAGAAAATGCTCATTTTTCCCACATGTAAGCATTCTCGCACCCTGCCTATAGAGTAGAATGTGAACTCCTCATGACCTAGCTATGATGCATCCTGCGAGAATTAGGAATTCTCGCACCCTAGCTATAATGCATCCTACGAAATTCCTTTTTTATAGGGTTTTTACAAAGGAAAATGCAACTTCTTTTCTCAGGAAAAGTTCTTCTCCCTTCTCTCTTCAGGAACTCAGGCCACTGACCCCTCTGAAGGAAACATATAGGTTTACATCATTAACGATCATAGGGATGAAGAAAATAATGTGTAACACCTATGATGCCTGACTAGCAAAGTGAATGTGTGCAAATGGTGATGAGAGCAATAAATGAACAAGAGACTTGTAGAATTTGGACCTTCACAATATATCTCGCAATCGCATGTAATCAAATGATCACCATACATAAATCAATAAGAATACATGTGGGTAGGTGGATTTTGTTTGTGTGGGAGAACAAAGAAAACAAATGCTTGTGTCCTAAAAAGACGTATCGCCCTTCCTCTCAAATAGCACTAGACCTTACAAGAGCACTCAACAGTGGGGTCTGAAGCCACCAGAAGAGGAACTAGTGAAGGATGAAACAATCAGTTATAATGATAGGTAGAGGGTGCATATCTCGAAAGAGATGGCGATATTTCCCAATATCCACACAAAATATTATCAAGGTGCAATTGCAGCCCACAATTGCCACTTGGGTAGATGTCCTAAATTTAGCCACTAGGTACCTCGATCAAAGTGCGAAATTTAGATTTTTGGCCTCAAAAATGGGTCATGGGATGGATCCCTTCCAAGAGTTGGGTGACTCAAGGGGGGATGCACAGAACAACTAGACCTCGGTCTTCAACCCTTCATGGGTATATCCCTTCCTTATAGTGTTAGGAACACCTGACTTGGAGGATTTTAAAGTTCCCTATTTGTCAAATTCTAATGTTTGAAAATGTAAGAACCAGATAACGAGGGGTTATTTGGATACCTACCCCCGAGATCTTACCTAGACTAAAATATTTCTTTTGGCACCTCGTATGGAGGAAAACTTAGTGAGTTTTTTAGAATTTTTTTTAGATGTGGTGGGTTGAGAGATTGGGGGTGCGAACCAATCTCGTTGGAATTAAGTGTGTGTGGATAATTTCTTCAAGAAATAGTGGGACGTTTCAGAATTCCTTTAGAGAAAACCTACTTCAACCTCCACAATTCAAGATGAAATTATGTGAGTGAGGAGTGATATTGTGTGTGAGCAAGTGATAAAATGTGCCAAATTTTAATAAGTTAGGTGTAAATTTGCAACATGTGGACTTCCTTTGGTCATTACAAATCTTGGTTACCTATCTTACTAGATGTTATTGGTACAACCTTGCGCAATTTTAAAATCCCTAAAGAACTAGCATGTGGACATATGGGTCCATACTAATCCCTTAAAATCCCTAATGTTGTTTACACTAAGAAATATTTGAAAAACTATCCTATATTGCAAGCATGTGGGCATGTATGGGACCGTTACTTTGATCTTTAAACTCTCCTAGTGATGTAAACTAAGAAAGTAATTTAAAAAACTATCCTAATTTTTCAACATGTGGGCATGTATGAGCCCTTACAAATTTAAGATGGTTTCAAAAAGAAACTAAGAGGATCCCTAGGGGGGCTTTGTCCTCTCCTAAAGGATTTTGTTAAGGGAGATGAAAAGTCCCCTTAATCACCTTTCTGATTCTCAAGATCTCTCTATGGTGCGAGAGAAGAGCATACTCAATGATTAAATTTTGATTTCTAGTCCCAATGCAAGTGTTTTTATATGTGATAGCAAATAATGTCAACTTAATTTTTACAATCAAAACAAGCCATCCATGTGGAAACAAGCCATCTTTTTACCCCCTAAGTGCATATGTTTGACTAACCTTTCATGTGGGAAAGGAATATAAGTGGAGTGCATTTACAAATTACATGAAAGCAATATTTTGAAGGCTAGGGGTCTTCAAATCATCACAAAAAATCTTACAATTTTGAAACTCTAGACAGGTGTACGGGTTACAATTCATACAGAGGCACAGTGGGTGCACAATGCACAGAGAACATAAATTTTTTTGGCACACAATGTGTATAGAACATAAGTACTTTGGGTGCACAATTCTCTGAATGCACGTCTGTGGGATTTGAATGCACGCCTATGGGATGAAATACCCA
>ML776850.1:817418-857656 GCA_009831015.1 Picea engelmannii | reverse complement strand
TTTTAAGTGGAATTCTCCTCCTCCAGCTCCAAACTTGGTTCTTTGTAGATAAGGCTAGGCTGGTTTTGGTACCTGCAAGGTAAATGTGTCAAAAATAAGTGCTCTAAAATCCCAAATAGGGAGGAAATTGATACCTTATCCCCAGTATGGTCACCAATATGTTGTGTTTGTTTTGTCACTTAGGTGAGCAAAACAAGGGAAATTACAAGTCTAGTTGGGCCTGCTAGACAAGACAGAGGTTAGTGCATGAGTTAGATAATCCAAGAACATGAAATAAACAAGAAAATAAACCAAAAACAACTAAGGAAATAAAACTAGAATGCATAAGAAAATTTGAACCAAATGATCAAGATTATGCCACCAATGGATAACTATATTAGTTGGCAAAACACCATAGAGAAAGGACTTATGGATCCCCTCTTCCTTCTTGGGAGGGATCTTGAGTTCCCTATTGGATAGCTCTTCTTACAATGATAAACTTGAAAGAAAATGGTGAAGAAATCCAAGCCTATTCCCTCAAGAGGTGAGTGGAATGGCCAATTGTAATGTTGCTAGAATAATCCAAGGAGAAAAGAGGATTCTCAAGGGAGGATTGAGGTAGCATAACAATACTATAGAAATCCTAAATTCTTAGTGCACCCATGGCCTCCATTTATAGAATGTATTCAAGGCATTATTCAACTAATTCTTGGTGTGAACAATGGGCCCTTTAGGGAACCCTTTGGTCCTTGACCAACCCCCCATTCGGATTCAGCTCAGATCTAAGGTTCAAATCAAGTTGGGAGATGGTACATAAGTGGTTGAGGGGCTAACAAGAACCATAAATGCACCGTTCATAGGAGTGCACTTCTTTTCTTGTACACAGTCGCACATATGGCACATTGTGCACTCTATGGGCTTCTTTGGCTCATGCACTGTGCGCGCGCTTCCTTTAGTGATTCAGCGCATATCAATTTTTGTCTAGTGTATAGTTTTTACCTCTTAGAAATGCATTTTTGGTGTTGTAGGTGAACTAATAGGTGTTTGGAACTTCTGTATTTTTGTAACCATTTGCATGCAATGTTGCGGATGGAATTTTAGTCATAACACTAGGTTTGGTTTTGTGTCCTTGGAGAGTTCACTCTCCAATCCTATTCCAAGTCCCTAAGTCCTATACTAACATTGGTTTACTAGAAAGAAAAGTTTATAATGAATTTTAGATTAAGGAATTGTTTTCTTATGGTTGTTCTTAAGTCAGAGAGAAATGGGTGAAACTTCCTGTGATTTTGTGACTCTTTAACAAACCAAAGCAATGCAAAATATGCCAATGCAATTTGTTCAATTCAATGAATTCTAGCTATGGGAGGGAAAAAGGCCTTTTTATTTTGCAAGTGTTATAATCAACAACCTGACAATCACCAAGAAACAATACAAGGAAATTCAAAACCAAAATGAGATATGTAAACCAAGCACAACAATGAACTTTGTTCCAAATTCTTAAAAGCTTTATCCATGCAATTTTTTTTTTTTCCAATTAAAATGAAAAAACTAAACAAGAAAATAAATCTGCAAAATGGAAACCAAAAATTAGAAGCAAGGGATGTAGGATATCAATATTTATTCTCCCAAACACACTTTAATGTCTCTACCAGAATAAAAACCCAAAACTCACAAGGAAGATGGATCTAGAAATGTAAAACTAATTGCAAAGAAAAAATCAACCAATTGAAACTAGATAATATACACTACTAGATCTAATTAGATATTTTGGGTAGACATGAAAACCTAATAGGTCACTAAACAACAAGGAAATTCAATCAAGAAACCCAATCAAACAACTCAAGCACACCTCAAATCCAAATATAAGTTATAAGATGACATAAAAGGATCAAACGGGGAGAGGATCTAGGAAAACAAATCAATTACAGACTCATCAAATCAAATGCATCTAGATATGATCAAGAGAGATCTAATATTTTTTTGCAAACTACAATCCTACAAGGAATTTCATGAGTTATCAGGCCTGGAACAAGCAACCCTATGTAGGAGGTCATTATTCACTAGTAGCGTAAGAAGTGACATGTCACTTTAGTGTCAATAGGCTAAGAGCGACCCTCTACAAACTTTGGAAAAATAAAATATTTGGTCGAGGTATTCCCGATCTGATAGATATACTCTCTCAGAGAGTGATAAGGAAGAAAATTAATGACTCAAAAACATAAAACAAATGAAACAAACAAGGCAATTTAAAGTAGAGAAGAATCAAATATCCTTCCCCAGTATGGTCGCCAATTTTGTTTTGGATAAATATCACCAATGGAATAGCAATATCTCCCTAGGATCTTCCTACTGATACTAGACAAATAGTGGGTCTAGATTCCTATGGTTTTACAAGACACACGAAAATAGATTCATATCTATAGTAGGACATGGTAGAGTAACCTACATTGTTCTTGACGATTTTCCTCGTATGTCTTGGTTGCTGCAATCACGAAGTTCTAACTCCAGCTTCTACAACATGATCCATACACACAAGAGACAAAAAAATACCATTCTACTTCTCTTCGTAGTGTTAGAATCCTAGATCTAGCTTGTATCTACTTTGGTCTATGAGAAAATAAATATATTTCCATGGACGAGACAAGATGAGGTTCTCATGCGTTGTTCAGAAGTTTCAAAATGCTTATCAACATAATATCCTTTTTCCTGACACTAATTATTATTTGGTAACTATGAATGTATGAGAGTCTCTCTCTCAAGAACACGTGTTTGACAAAACAATTCTGACTTGACTTTAACACCCGCGAACATCTTTGTGTAATAGTCAACGGTGTATATTATACATGGAGTCAAAAGCATACAGATCAACAACTCTGATCTATATCACTTATCGTGACTTTGTGACTCCTTTTGAAAGAGTTCACTCGATAGGCGATATAGAGATACTCTGGTATCAAGGTTCCTTTCAATAATTCTATATTGCATAGGATTGGGCTAACTCAGGAGAAATATTCCCTCCCGATTAACCTTTTCGGCAGGTCCACAGGTGACCTCATTTTAAATTTCTGGCCAATCCAGAAATCTAATCAATTTTTTGAGTATCTGAGTTGGTTTAAAATGGGGGCAAAATCCTTGGGGTAAGGTTTTTAAATGCATGGAAATTTTATCCATGTGAAACTCAGACTACCCATGAAAATTTGGCCGAAACTTTGATCCATAGCAACCCTCTAACCACCTTGCAAAAAAGGGGTGCTATCGGTAGCACCATTTTTTGAAACGGGGGTAAAAAATGTGACCTATAAAAATGAGAACTTTGGAGAGTTCTCGTTAAGTTGGTAACTTTGTTTTATGCCAAAGTTTTCTCAAGTCATCGTTATGAGCAACAAAGAATTATGGAAAAGATGATGACCCAATGTTGTCAAACTTTTATAACCTGATAATATCATCAACAATTCCAGTTACAAGAACACGCTTAGTATCTTTTAGATAATTTATTACAACTTGGTGAGGTGAAAACTCGATGGTTTTACCTTCACTTGAATGAGTAATATGATATACTAATTGAAGGATGCAGGAAAGACTTGGAACATATAATACATCATTGAAATGACCATTATCTACCTAAACTATTCCAAACCCTACAATACTAAGAGATATATCATCACCAACAAATACTTTCTTGGTGTTACATTCATTTATAGTAGAAAATATGGCTTTTTCCTTATCCATATGATAAGATGCTCCAAAATCAATAGTCCACTCATCAGAACAATGAGTAAAAATTGCATTGAAGGAGAAACCAGACATAGAAAGTGCATGTTCATGAGAAGAAGAAGAAGTAGTAGAATCAATAGTGATGTTGTGCTTCTTCATCACTGCTTCTAAATCTACCATCTTCTTAAAACATTTGGACTCCTCATGACCATATTTTCCACAAAAGTTGCAATGTATGACAGTCTTCTTACGTTTAGATATTTCTCCTTTGTCACCAGTAGGAGAAGAAGATGGCGGAGAGGTTTTGTGACCCTTGTTTTTATTTTTATTATGGTGAGGATGTTTCTTCTTGGGATTCTTGGATTTATCTTTTTTGAGGGCCACTAAGGATTTGTTGGATTTACCTGAAGTGATAAACAATCCAAGTTGCAATTTAGATTATCTTTCTCCCAAATATGAGCATCACAAAAGGACTCAAGAAATGGTTTTTTATAAGCACTCCCTAGAGCTTATCTGGTGGCATAAAAGGTAGATACAAAAATTAAATATGGAGTACCAAGATTAGAAAAAATAACATATATGCATCAATCTTCTGATGGATCTAGTTGGAATTCTATACATAAAAGTCTAAGTGTTTTGAACTTAGATAAACAATCTTCAATGCAAAGAAAAAAAATTGAACTTAAAGTCATTAACTGATTTTCCAAATGGTGGGCTCAAATAATATTGTGTTTACCAAACACCACTTCAAGATTTTATCAAGATTTATTGGGGGCATCAAGTCCTTAAAGGTGAAATATTAGATCATGAGAGATGGAGATTCGAATTAGTGCATGTGATTCATCATTCGTATTAACCCATTTGTCATGCTTGTCATCATCAGTGGGTTCTTGTTCTTTTCCCAAGGTAATCCAATAAATTCATTTACTTCTTAATACATCCTCCATACGTGATTTCCATGAGGCGTAGCCGGTACTTGTAAGAAAAATATCATTGGGAGACTCCATATTAAATATGCAGAGAATATGGATTTAAAATATGAAATTGATGGTCTAGATGGAATGCTCTTTAAAAATAGACTATTTTAAAAAAAAAAACACTAAAAATGGACTTTAGATGTGAAAGTTATGCCCTTTTGAAAGAAGACATAAATGATAACCAAAGAGCCACGTGGAAAGTAGAAGTTGGTCCATGTGGTGATACCCCTCCTTCTAATAACAACACTTTTACAAATAAGTTTCTTTATGAAGTGACCCAATTTTATAGAATAAGTGGGATCACTTTTATAGTGAAGTTACTTTATAAATGAAAATTGCATGCAAAATAAATAACTCAAAATAGAATATTAAAGCTACTTATAGTGATTCAATTTTATAATTTAAGTTATATACACTTTACAATGGATGCATGAACGTTTTCAAAAAAAATTAACAAAAAAGAGACTGTTCGAGCATACTATTTTGGAAAAGTTTTGGGAATCGTGCAGAAGCGGATCCCATGACATTTAGACAAAGGATCAATGCACGTAGAAAGCAACTGGTGCATTATCAATGGTCAACACACATGAAACAATAGTTTGTTAGAAATTTTTGGAACATTTTTTCCACTTTGTAGCCATGTTGTAACAAGCTTATGCCTAATAGAATACTATAAATATGTGTGTAGGTTGCAGGAAAGACTTGGAACACATAATACATCATTGAAATGACCATTATCTAACTAAACTATTCTAGACCCTACAACACTAAGAGATCTATCATCACCAACAAATACTTTATGGGTGTTACATTCATTTATAGTAGAAAATATAGTTGTTTCCTTATCCATATGATAAGATGCTCCATAATAAATAATCCACTCATTAGAAGAATAAGTAGAAGTTGCATTGAAGGAGAAACTAGACATAGAAAGTGCATGTCCATGAGAAGAAGAAGAAGTAGAAGAATCAATAATGATGTTGTGCTTCTTCATCACTACTTCTAAAGATGCCATCTTCTTAAAACATTTGGAGTCCTCATGACCATATTCTCTAAAAAAGTTGCAATGTCTGTCAGTCTTATTATTTTTAGATATTTCTCCTCTGTCACCAGTATGAGAGAAGCTGGCAGAGAGGGTTTGAGACCCTTGTTTTTCTTTTTATTATGGTGAGGACGTTTCTTCTTGGTATTCTTGGATTTATCTTTTTTTGGGGCCACTGAGGATTTGTTGGATTTACCTGCAGTGCTAATCAATCCAAGTTTCAATTTAGATTACCTTTCTCCCAAATCAGAGCATGACAAAAGGACTCAAGAAATGGTTTTTTATAAGCACTCCCTAGAGCTTTTCTGGTGGCATAAAAGGTAGATACAAAAATTAAATATGCAGCACCAAGCTTAGAAAAAATAACATATATGCATCAATATTCCGATAGATCTAGTTGGCATTCTATACATAAAATTCTAAGTGCTTTGAACTTAAATAAACAATCTTCAATGCAAAGTAAAACATTTGGACTTAAAGTTATTAACTGATTCTCCAAATGGCGGGCTCAAATAATATTGGTTTACCAAACACAACTTCAAGATTTTATCAAGATTTATTGGGGGCATCAAGTCCTTAAAGGTGAAACATTAAATCATGAGAGATGGAGATTCCAATTAGTCCATGTGATTCATCATTCATATTAACCAATTTGTCATACTTGTCATCATCAATGGGTTCTTGTTCTCTTCCCAAGGTAATCTAGTACATTCATTTACTTCTTAATACATCCTCCATATGGGATTTTCATGAGACGTAGTTGGTACTTGTAAGAAAAATATCACTAGGAGAATCCATATTAAATATGCAGAGAATATGGATTTAAAATATGAAAATGATGGTCTAGATGGAATGATCTTGAAAACATAGACTATTTAAAAAAAAGAAGCACTGAAAATGGACTTCGGATGTGAAAGTTATGCCCTTTTGAAAGAAGACATAACTGATAACCAAAGAGCCACGTGGCAAGTAGAAGTTGGTCCACGAGGTGATACCCCTCCTTCTAATAATATCACTTTTACAAATAAGTTTATTTATGAAGTGACCCAATTTTATAGAATAAGTGGGATCACTTTTACAACAAAGTTACTTTATAAATGACAATTGCATGTAAAATAAATAACTTAAAATAAAATATTAAAGCTACTTATAGTGATTCACTTTTATAATTTAAGTTATATACATTTTACAATGGATTCATGAATGTTTTAAAAAAAAATTAACAAAAAAAAGACTGTTCGAGCATACTATTTTTGATAAGTTTTGGGAATAGTGTAGAAGAGGATTCCGCGACATTTAGGCAAAGGAGCAGTGCACGTAGAAAGTAGTTAGCGCATTATCAGTTGTCAACTCACAAGAAACAAGAGTTTGTTAGGAAGTTTTGAAATCTTTTGTTCACTTTGTAGCCATGTTGTAACAAGCTTAGCCCTAATAGAATACTATAAATATGTAATGGGTTTTGGGTAGAAGGCAGTCTAGAGTCAGGGATAGTGAAGAGTGAACACTTGAGGAGAGCTTGGCCAAGAGAGTGTGTGGTCAGTGAAGATTTGGCTAAGTGTTCAGGTGTTTTGAGTTATGACTGAGGTTTTCAGGAGTTAGGATCGCATTGCAACATAACAACCTAGGCAGGTTTAGGAAATTTCAACTGATATATCTTTTTGTAAGCACAATGCACAGTTGTAAGGAGATTGTGAGTGAACCACATTAAAATCTTGTTTCTTGATGTGTTTCTTATGTGTGTTATGTTTAAGACATATGTGATGGATGGTTAGTATAGATCTGTATATTGTTTATGACTACTATGCAATGATGGTGAATGTTTAGTATTTTGAATATATCACTGATATATGATGTTATTATCTCACACACTTAAGTTAATGATGAATGAATGAATGTTAAGTGGGTTAATGTCGCACACATGGGTTAAGTAATAGAAACTTTGTACACAATAGATGAGTGGACAATGCATAGTATGGTCATGTCGAATGCCTCACTAACCCTCATCACTGTAGAAACTTGGTTCCTTCAGCCCCTCTAGATGCCTTGGGTGAGACTTCACTTGCTCGCAGGTGATGTTGAAAGGGCTGATGTCTAAGGGTTTTGTTGGTTTATTATTGTTGAACATAGGATATTCCCACTGCATGCCAACAAATGGTTCTATTGCTAGGACCGAGATCTATGAATGAGGGGAATGTGGAGGCCAACTAAGGAGGAAATACAAAAGTGGTTAGATGCAAGGGATATCGAGTTTGTAGTAAGTCAAAACTGGAACCCATGGATCAACACAGAAGAATGGTTACAAAGGTATGATTTTACAGGTTTACATGAAATATTATTTGTTGATTTCCCGAATGAGTTCACAAAGTGGATACAAATATTTGTTGAGCAAAATGGAAGATATCGCATTGTTGAGAAAAATGGAAGATATCGATGAGGGGGAAGGGTGTCTAAGAGAGGGAAAGTGAGGACTAATAGAACTTGTAATGGGAGAATAGATGCTAGAATGATTAAATAAGCTAGAACTAGAATTGAAATTTGGATTAAAGATGTCATTAAAGGTTTAGGGGTTCTGAAAGAAATCAAGAGAGGAATTATTAATGTGAATTTAGGTTGAGTTTGGGTTGTCAAGGGTGTAGTTAGAGGGTTGGGTTGATGTATGTGGGTATGATTCCATATGGTTGTGGGCATTTATTAGGGACAAATTTCAATGAGTGACTGCCAACTGGTTAATCCACAACCTGAATGCTTGCTTGTTATAGTCCATAACCAAAGGGAAGGGAGGTAAAGGAGAAGGAAAATTTTTGTTGAGCTGGATGGAATTGTAGACTGCATTGAGGTGGATGGAGTCGAGTTGATGAGCTGCATATCCACTTTGTGGTGTGGCTACGAAGGGGAATAACGTGGAGAGGGCTAGCGTGTAGAAATTAAGTTGATATTTAGAGGTGACACAAACTATTTGATGGAGCTTGAGGTTGATGGGCTAAAACGGGAATGGATAGATGTAATTGGTTGCTTATCATTTGGATTCATTGAACTTACGTTGTAAGAATTTTCACAATGCTTATGTATACACATCTCTTTTTTACCTGGCACTAAACATTATTCGGTAACTATGAGAGACGAATTATTCAGTTCCTCTCTCTCTCGACAATGCGCGACTAACGAAATAATTCCGACTTGACTTCAACACCCATGGAATTATTAAATAATATATTGCCAACACTAATTATTATTCGGTAACTATGACTGTATGAGAGTCTCTCTCGAGAACACGCATTTGACAAAACAATTCTAACTTGACTTTAACATCCGAGGAAATATTTGTGTAATGGTAAATGGTGGAGATTAAACAGGCAAGAGCATATAGATCATCAGACTCTACTAGATATATCTTCAGATCTTCTTGGAATATGAATCACTTTATTATCCTTCCTAAAACCTTCTCACAAAATGTGGTACATGTTTCTTACAGGGATGAAACCCAGACCAACCTTCTCTTACACAAAGAACTAAATGCTCTAACATAAGTGTCATTTCTTCATACACCAGAAGGACTACATTCCTATCAATGCAAGACTCTCTCAAAGGGGCCTAAATGTAGATTTCAACCTTGTACAATTATTTACTACAAACATAGTTTCAATAAAAGAACAAAAAAGACACAATGGAAAATACATAAATTACATAGAGATTTTTCCCCTGAAAACCCAAACCGGGAAAACTAGAATCTTCTATATTCATTCACACATACATTTGTTTATAATATAATATACATATAGAGGACAAAAACATCCAAAAACCTAATCCAATGACCTGAATTATTCAACAACCATAATTCCTTAATTGAAAATATAAAACCATCGACGAAAAACCATGTGTCAAACAAACGCCAAAAAATGGACACAAAAACAGAGTTTTTTTTATTTTGTGTGTGTGATGCCCATGAAACCCCGTGTAGGGGTCTCCATCCCCCTCTTACCCCCCTGCATTCCCAGCACAACATAGACGTTGCTTCTACTCGTGCAAAGAATATAACACATATCCAACATTCTGCCACTTGTTGTTTTTCTTTGCATACAATGTGTTACAGGGTTACATAGTCAACAATCCAGGGAAACAATGCCCATAGATCCTCTACACCAAGAGAAATTCTTAGTTCTCACACATTTTGTTAATGAATCTACAACATTGTTCAAAGTATCCACCTTCATAAACAACACCTTCTTTTCTTCAACCATGTATATCACAAAGTGATATTGAACATCAATATGCTTATTCTTTGAATGATAAGTTGGGTTCTTTGCCAGGAAAATTGCACTCTAACTGTCACACTCTATCCTTACAACTTGTTGTACCAACTCAATACATGAACACAATCTTTGTAAGCATACTGCTTCCTTTCTTGCATGAGTGGTTTCCATGTATTCAACTTCTGCAGTTGAAAGTGCCACTACAAACTATATTTTTCTCATCCAACTGATCGCTCCTCCAAATAGGTTAAACACATACCCGCTTGTAGATATTCTACTATCCAGATCTTCATATCAGTCTACATCCACAAAGCCATGTATGTCCAACACTCTGTCCAAACTTGGTCTTCTTTGGTAGCATAATCCATAACTAGTAGTGCCACACAAATACCTGAAGATTCTCTTTACTATTGTCCAATGCTCTGTCTCTGGTTTTGACATATACCTGCTCAAAAATCCAATTTCATGTACAATTTTCAGTCTAGTACAGAACATTCAATACATAAAAATACTAACCACACATGCATATGGAACACGAGACATGTCCTCCTCATCTTCCTATGTCTTGGGACATTGTTGGTTAACTTCTTCTTGGGTTGACCCAAGTTCCGATCTCAAACAGGTTTCCAGCAAAACCCTCAAAACTATCGACCCTCCTGGTAAAACAGAAGGCAATGCTGGGCAGAGGGTGCACAATGCAATCTCACCCGAGATATATTTTATGGGGGACTACAATACTCAGGTGTTTGTAGTCTAGGAATGAGTGGGGATTGTGACTGGGTTATTTCTTCCTTATACATTATCCTTGTTAATCATTCATCTACCTCTATGATTTATTCATCTTTAAACCTATGCATGCATGATGATAGATCTACTTTAACCATTCATTATTAAGATAATGATCAATATAAAAGTAAATCATTCATTAACAATCACCTAGAACACAAGGTTTTACTGTGGTTCACCCCCTCCTGGGGCTACGCCCACAAATATCTGGCTTCTCTTCTGTTTTATTTATTCTATTGTAAAATGTTGCGTTGTGCGCATTACATATTCAGTAATACAATCAAAATGAGGGTCAAAACCCTCTGTGAGGCCGACTAGATCACACCAGGCTCCCCGTCATGTGACCTAACCCTCAAAGACTAACTTATTCCAATATTCTACAAGACTTATTACAATCAGTGGTTTAACAACCAATTAACTCTTAATATTTAACTGACATCTTTTCCTTAGTAAAAGTTTTCTCTTTTCCTTCTTTCTTCTTTTTCTGACCTAGCCCTCATAGGTCCTTATTTATATAGCTTTATATTCTTATAGTCGTTACAATATTTGTCAAAAATACTATGATTCAGATTTATGAGAAGAACAAAAGGAATAGAAGACTGAATACAATAACACATATATAGGAACAACAACAACAAATATCTAGTGAACAATAACTTCTATTGAATAAATAAAACAGGCCGAAACTATAAAATTGCAGAATTGGAAACAATTTGCTCGAACAGGATAAGGTCGAAGATGAATGCAGAAGAAAGACACACAAAGGAACAACAACAACAGTCTAAGGACTCACAAAATCAAAGAGGAAGAGGGAGAAAATGGATAGAAAAGTCCATAATTCAATGTCATTACTACAGAAAGTGATCCGGGATTTTCTTTGAGATCTTTCTCTACAAAAAATCCTATGATGAGGACATTTTACTGATGCTTAATTGCATGTGAAAATGAAAAAATAATCATTAAGGATTGCATATGGACATGAGAAAAGCCATCATAATTAGGTGCATATGTGTAATTAAATCTTCTACTTAATCAAGTAAGAATGCAATCAAAACTCACACATATAATTTCACACAAATGTGTTAACGAAGTTCACCAGACTCTGCTGGCTATATCTTTGGATCCTCTTGGAATATGAATCACTTTATTATCCTTCCTGAAACCTTCTAACAAAATGTGGTACATGCTCCTTACAGGGATGAAACCCGAAGCAACCTTCTCTTACACAAAGAACTAAAGGCTCTCACATAAGTGACATTTCTTCATACACCAGAAGGACTACATTACTATCAATGAAATTCTTTATCAAAGGGTCTTAAATGTAGATTTTAACCTTGTACAAATATTTACTGCAAACATATTTTCAATAAAAGAACAAAAAAAATACAATGGAAAATACACGGATTACACATAGATTTTCCCCTAAAAACCCAAACTGGGAAAACTAGCATCTTCTATATTCATTCACACATACATTGTTTACAATATAATATACATATAGGAGCCAGAGACATACAAAACCCTAGTCCAATGACTTGAATTAGTCAACAACCCTAATTCCTTAATTGAAAATAGAAAACCACTGGCGAAAAACCATGTTCCGAAAAACCGCTAAAAAATGGACACGAAAACTGAGAAAAAAAAAATTGGGGGCGATGCCCACGAACCCCCACGTAGGGGGGATCCACCCCCCTCTTACCCCCCTATGTTCCCAGCCCAACGTAGATGTTGCTTCTACTCGTGCAAAGAATATAACACATATCCAACATTCTCCCACTTGTTGTTTTTGTTTACATACAGGGGGTTACAGGGTTACATAGTCAACAATCGAGGGAAAGAATGCCCATAGATCCTCTACACCAAGAGAAATTCTTAGTTCTCACAGATTTTGTTAATGAATCTACAACATTCTTCAAAGTATCCACCTTCATCAACAACACCTTCTTTTCTTCAACCATGTCTCTCACAAAGTGATATTGAACATCAATATGCTTTGTCTTTGAATGATAAGTTGGGTTCTTTGTGAAGAGAAGTGCACTCTAACTGTCACACTCTATCCTTACAGCTTGTTGTACCAACTCAATACCTGAACACAATATTTGTAACCATACTGCTTCCTTGCTTGCATGAGTGGATTCCATGTATTTAGCTTCTGTAGTTGAAAGTGCCACTATAGACTGTCCTTTTCTCCTCCAACTGATTTCTCCTCCAAATAAGTTAAACACATAACCTCTTGTATATATTCTATGATCCATATCTTCATCCCAGTATGCATCCACAAAAACATGTATGTCCAACACTCTATCCAAACCTGGTCTTCTTTGGTAGCACAATCCATAACTAGTAGTGCCACACAAATACCTAAAAATTCTTTTTATTGTTGTCCAATGCTCTTTCTCTGGTTTTGACATATACCTACTCAAAAATACCACTTCATGTGCAACGTACTGTCTAGTACAGACCATTCCATACATCAAACTTCCAACTACACATGCATATGGAACACGAGACATGTCCTTTCCTCTTCCTGTATCTTGGGACATTCTTGGTTAACTTCTTCATGGATTGACCCAATTCTGATCTCAAACAGGTTTCCAACAAAACCCTCAAAACTATTGACCCTCCAGTAAACCAGAAGGAAACCCTATGCACAAGGTGCACAACATAGTCTCACCCGAGATAGATTCTATGGGGGACTGAAATACTCAAGTGTCTACAGTCTAGGAATGAGTGGGGATTTTGATTGGGTTATTTCTTCCCTACGCATTATCCTTTTTAATCATTCATCTACCTCTATGATTTATTCATCTTTAAATCTAGGCATGCATGCTAATAGAGCTACTTTAACCATTCATTCTTAAGCTAATGATCAATATAAAATTAAATAATTCATTAACAATCACCTAGAACACAAGGTTTTACTATGGTTCACCCCCTCCTGGGGCTACGTCCACAAAGATATGGCTTCTCTTCTCTTTTATTTATTCTGCTGCAAAATGTTGTGCTATGCACATTACATCTTCAGTGATACAATCAAATTGAGGGTGAAAACCCTCTGTGAGGCTGACTAGATCACACCAGGTTCCCCATCATGTGACCTAACCCTCAAAGACTAACTTATTCAAATCTTCTACAAGACTTATTACAATCAGTGGTTTTCCAACCAATTAACTCTTAATATTTAATTAACATATTTTCCTCAGTAAAAGTTTTCTCTTTTCCTTCTTTTTTCTTTTTCTGACCAAGCCCTCCTAGGTCCTTATTTATACTACTTTATATGTTTATAGCTATTACAATGTTTGTCAAAAATCCTATGATCCATATTTATGAGAGGAACGAAAGGAATAACAGACTGAATACAATAACACAGAGATAGGAACAACAACAACAAATATCTAGTGAACAATAACTTCTATTGAATAAATAAAATAGGTTGAAACTGTAAAACTGCATAATTGCAAACAATTTTTTCGAATGGTGGTAGTTATCTCTGAGAAGAGATGTGGCTTGCCACGTGCATCTGTCTGAGTAGACTGATTACAATGAGGCTCCAGAGGCCTTTTTAACATTATTCATGAATGTCAAAACCCTAGACATCCAAAAACCTAACCTTAGGAGATGAAACACCAAAAGTTATGTGGGCCCCTACAGGTAAGTTTGTACCTCAAATTCCCAGCATCGTAAATTTTCCATACGACCTCTGTTTTAGGTGCATGATAACCCATTGGAATGGTATTTTATAGAACTACACATTATGTCATCAAACTTTGACTCTGTTTATAGTTTGAATACAACATGCCAAAATAACATTATTTAGGGCCCCAAAATGACCCCAGAAATACAAAAAGATGTGTTGACATGAAAAATTCAAAAATAAGCCAGTTGGATTAGGTGGGTGGCCACCAATCTCCACCTGAAAACTATGTAGGGATTCAGAAAGCCCCGAAAGTGTAGAAACCACAATTACAAAGGATTACAAACGAATGTGTTCAACTAAAAATTGTCAATAGGAGCAAGTTGGAATAGGTGGGTGGCCACCAATATCCACCTAGATCAATCCTCCCCCCTTGGGAAGAAATGGTATCCATTGTGTTGAGTGCCCCCTTCAGGTGAGGAAAATTCTACTAAATTTGACCCTAGGTGAGCCACTTTCCTTGGTGTAGGAGTTTCCCTGCCTTGACAACCCAATAAAGCTGGATCCTCTATTGGCAAGTACCCTTGACCTATGTGGCCACTATATGATTAGTGGATGCATGTTCCATGCAATTGGGGTTGAGATCTATTGGTGTCAACTATTCTTCGATTTCTAAGGTTTTCAATAATGGTGGAAAATATGGTTGAAGGAGGTGCACATTGAACACTAGGTGCAAGCTAAGGAAGGGTGGAGTGTTGAGCTCAAAAAAATTTCTACCCACAACCTTGGTGATAGTGTAAGGCCCATAGAGAAGTGGGTGGAGCTTTTGATGGGGCCTTGTAAGGCACGCTTTCTGAAAATGTAACCAGAACTTGTCTCCCACCTGAAATTGGTGCGATAAATGGTGTTGATCATGTTGATGCTTGTACTTCGCATTGGCTTTCTGCAAATTCTCATGGACCTATTGGCGGATGTGATGAATTTGTTAAATGAATTTGGTGGATTTGTCGGCCTCAGACTGAACATGGGAATATTTTGCCTGTGTGGTTGCAAGAGGTAGTGCAACATCAATGAGGCCCAAGGGTTGGAATCCTAGCCCTACCTGAAATGGGCTATGGCAGGTGGAGTTATGGAGAGCCCTATTTTAGTTGTGTTGAACATAGGGAAGACTCTCATCACATGTACGCGGATTCTTAGAGTTGTACATGCACAGGATGTGCACAATCATTTGATTGTCGACCTCTTTCTGGCCATTGGTTTGGGGGTCAAAAGAAGTGGATTTAGTGAGCTTGGTGTCCAACAATTACCAGAGACTCAACCAAAATGTGTTGAGAAACTTGTTGTCCCGATATGAGGTTATGATTTGTGGTATCCCAAAATGGACGCATACCTGTTCAAAGAAGAGCTTGGTATTATTTTATGCTATGATGTTCTTCTTGCAGGATGTGATAATTATTTGGTTCTCCCCACTCTCTCTCTCAACAAGCGTTGTGGCCTCGAATAATATTGTGTTTCCCAAACACAACTTCAATCTTTTATCAAGATTTTTGTTGATAAAATATTTTTGTGTTGTAGATTTTTTTCCATTTACTATAACTATACTCAGAAGGATTAAACACCCCCAAAATCATAAAAATAATTTGAACAACCTGATTGGTTGTTGAATTTTATTTAACATGAATTATATGTTGTTGTTCATGGGACGAGGTAGGGACTTAGTTGGCATTAAAATTATAATTTTGATTTTAGATTCCTGGTATCTATCAAGTGCCTATATGGATCATGAAAAGTCCAAATATATTTTAAAGTGTAAAACTTGAGGAAAGGTTTGCACTTCTAGATATTTGATCCCTCTAGATGCTTTATAAATACGGGGTTAAGATAGATCTCAACTGATTTTTAACTAAATTTATAGTTAGTATCATTAGAATAAGTATATTGAAAATTTGATAATCTATATATATATATATATATATTATTTTCAACTGATCAATTAACTCAACAACTCATATAGTACTTTTATAAGTATCTGAAATTTGAATTTACATACAATATTTCAGTTTTCAAACCTTGAGAAGTAGAGAATAACCTCCCAACCAATGTCCATTTTATTGTTCAAATTCATTTGGTAGGTATGACTTGTGGAGGGAGAGTATGCCAATTTATATGATCTTGACTGGTAGTTTAGGAAATTTCTCACTATGTTCCCCTTTTTAAGAAATCAGTTTTAAAAATTTCCCTAATTTATGTTTTTTAAGTGGCTGAGATGTGTTCAATTTCAAACACTGCACACAAACCAACTTATAAATATTGATCCTTAAGGAGAATTCAGATGGTGAATGAAGTTTCTTTCCTTTCCTGGGTTGATACGATACGAAGGTATTGTGGGATCCCCAAGAGAAAGATTAACAAAATTTCTGCTGCTAAATCCTTTCACATACATTAGTCATTGGTTCCACTCCAATATTGTCTTGGTGTTTTATCACTATATGGATGGAGAAGTTTTATATTCAAGGCAGCCATATGGTAATGATTGGATCGTTGTTTCTTTTGTTGCTATATGATCATCCAAGATTTACCTGTTGCCCGAATTATTGTCCTATGACCTGTTGATAGAGGGAGAGGAGGGCCTGGATCTAGTTAATGATGAGGAAGAAATACCATCACTTTTTATATTAAACCATCTTAATTCCATATCTCTAGAGGGATCAAATCTATGGAGGTGTTTAGATGATAATCTTTATATATATATATATGTTTAAGTTGAACTTGATACTTTGAAATTTACATCATTATGAATCCAAATAATAACAAAGTAAGAATATTTAGTGATTAAGATATTGATTAACAACAAAATGGAATTGTTAATATATATATATATAGAGAGAGAGAGACACATACACTACATCATATCATTAAGAAGTGATATGAGGAAAGTATTGAATAACCCATAAGTTACATAGTAATTGATGTCAATTTATCTTCTTCAGCTTTTCTCTTGCACACACATGCACACTTTCTAATATTTTTATATATATTAAATGGAAATGGAGGTTGAAATTGGAGACCATGCAAAGATTAATTCAAGATATAGCAGTAAAAGTAAGACCTTTGAGGAATTTTAGATCTCCCTAGTTTTTCACATTATATATATATATATTATAATGGTTTTAATGTGAAAATATTAATAGATAAATCACACCTAACCAAACAAAGTATAAGACTTCAACTTATATCTCTGTTTTGAAATTGGTTTTCAGTGAGTTATTGCTAAATTCATTTTTCATAGTGATATTGAAATCAATATAGAGGATCAATTTCATTCATATCATTTCCTCAATTAATTGATGCAATGAAACATTATTAATACTATTATCATTGAAATCAATCCACCCTATTTTTTTATGTTAAATAATTGTTAAAATGAATACAACTACTGGATTATGTTAAATCATGTTTTTTTGGATTATGTCATTATTGAAATCAATGCAACTAATTTCTTTAAATCCATTATGTCATCACTAAAATCAATGCATTGCATTGTTTTGCATTATGTAATTATTGAAATCATAGCCACTAATTGCTCTAAATAATTTTTCATTGTACCATCTCCAAAATAAATGAACCTTATTGTTTTGTGTTATATCATTGTTGAAATCATTTAGACTCCCTTATTTATCGATTTTTTTTTAATATCATCACTAAAATCAATATTCCCTCTTATTTTATGTTATATCATTATCACTGAAATCAATGCACCCTATTGTTTTATGTTATATCATTGTTAATTTATTATGCTAAATCATTTTTCCTTGTATCATCACTAAAATCAATGCATATTGGTTTTCACTATGTCATTATTGAAATCAATACAACTAATAGCTCTAAATCATTTATCATTGTGTTGTTACTAAAATCAATTTATTGTATGCTTTTGCAATATGTAATTATTGAAATCATAGAAAATAATTGATCTAAATCATTTTTCATTGTACCATCTTTATAACAAACACACCTATCGTTCTATGCATTATCATTGCTAATTCATTTTCCTCCTACTAAATTTGAAGTCTCCAAGCAATCAAAATGATGTAGACCTATTGGCCCTCGGGATCGAGATCCACTCACAGGATCGTTCTTTAACCCCTTCGAGCCGAATCAACTCTTTCGGATTCCCTGCTGGAATCTCCTCTCAAATTGATCCACAGGTCCTTTGGGAAGCTCCCCTGTGTGAGCAGCAGTAGGCATGAGCTCCTTTCTCCCCAAGTGACCACAACACTATGACCAAGGGCTTAAACCAAGGTCCTTTTCGCAACTCGCAATCTCGCGAGTTCATGAGCCGAGGCTCCCGACTCTTCCCTTTAAATCTCGCGATGCCCAAAATGCTGATATGGGTATGACTCTTCCTCTATCAGCACCTTCCTCACGCGACCACCGACTAGGCTAAGTGCTAGCAGTTCTCACTACTCGCCATTTCGCGAGTTCAAATGTACAACCTTGGCACCTTTCTTTCCCGAACCCCCGAGAGGTGATGTTGACTTTTCTCCTCTCATTATCGCTACTCGCGACTTCGCGAGCCAAAGGGTCGAGCTCACATACTCTTATCTCGCGAATCCCCAAGACACAAGAAGTCAACATAGTGTTGACTCCTTTCCTCCTGGTGACGTGTATTCACCTATCCACTACGCGGGCCCCACCTTGTGGTTCTTCCACATATCCCTCGTGCTCGGATTTTGGCACTTCACGACTTCTGATGTCGAAAACAACTCCTTTCAACCTCTGAACCCCTGAATGTGTGATAGGCAATGGGGTTCCTGATCCAATGGTCCTCCCGTGACCTGGATCTGACGGCTATCCTCACTCGTTGCGATTTCGCGACTTCGCGACTTGGAGCACATAACTCTTGGGCTCTCACCCTACGAACCTCCAAGTTTGCGAGATCCCTAGATATTTGCCACCTGTCCTCCTCCGATGGACAACTGCGATTTTCTCGCGACTTCGCCACTCGCGAAATCGAATGACTTCCTTCTCTGCACCCCGATGTCCGAATCCCCAATAGAGAGGATCTCGCGACACGTGTCCTCCTTCCAGCGAACGACTCAGATTCATTCACGGTTTCATGACTTCAGGACTCTCGGGACAAAATTCTCAACCTCTTATCCTTCGATATGCCGAAATGGAAATATTCTGACACATCGTCAACGCGGGTCCCACGATGGAACTTTTCACTTTTTTGGAGTTCTCGGACTTTGTGACTTCACGAATCCTAATGCTAAGCCTTTAGCTCTTCAACCCATGAAATCCCGAAATACCGAGTTCCGATGTGCTTCACCAATAACTGGCCCAAACAAAACCCTTTCACCCCTTCAGGACTTTGCCTTTCATAACCTCGTGAATCTGGAGGAAAGGATTTCAGTTCTCCAACTCTCGAAACCCCAAAATGAGATTTCGTGAGTGATCCAATGGCCCCTGTTGGTTAAAATCCTGTGGCCTAATTTCTCCTGAGCTTGCACTTAGAAAAAACACTCACCGGAACCTTCTTGCTCCTCTGCAAGATCTGACGGCTTTCGGGACTTTGCGAATCCTCCATGGAGAATTTCGATCGTCCAAGGCCTCCTTAACAACTCCTGTGAAATGAACAAGTACGCCTTCACGAAACTTATCCACCAGCAAACAATGTCACTGTGCCTCCTTCCGACACTTCAAAGCACTAGCCCTCTTGAGCTTTTCTTCGACAGCTTTAAAGATTCAATCCCTCCTGAGATTGATTGAAAAATCCTCAAGTCCTTTGGGGAAAATTCCTACACGCACTCCTTGTGGCAATTCTTCAAATACTTCCAAGTATTTGAACCTCTTAGACTTTGCGCACTCCCTGTGACAACAGTATTTTCAACAACTCCCTCAGGTTACAACCTCTGAGAATCTACTCGGCCTGCGCACACCTTTCATGGCTCCTATGCTTAACTTTCACTTCTGCAAGAATGACAACAATGTTATCCCTCCTGAGCTTGCAGAGACGAACTCTGACTTCTGTCAACGCACACCTTGCGGACAATTTCACTGCACTCCTTGCAGGAAAACTCTTGCTCAGACAGAGAAACAATTGAAACTCATTCCTTACTCTCCCTCTCTTCAGATTTCATACATTTAAAATGAAATCATACATTCACGCATCAAAGCAAATGCATAACAGAGAGTAAACAAGCACATATCAATCAGCATGTATAAACATAGAAAGAAATTGAACACCATGAGTCTGAACTAAAGATCTTTGTATTAATCCAGAACTTCTGTACATAGGTTTTTTTTTTTTACTCTACACAACTCTCTGCTTCTTCTTCTCTATGATCTCTTGATTGATTATGCTACTAATGTTACAATGATACAAGTGAGGGTGTCTATATCTATTTTCCCTCCGGCTCCTAAAACTGTCTAATCTAAGAATTCAAAGCTACCTACTTACATTTACTAACATAAATGCCTCTTAGTCCTTCACATGAGAGCGGGACGCTCAAGGTATAATTACAATCAAGAAGTATGCCCTTTCTTAACTTCTTCATTTATGTTTGGTGTATCAAACTTCAAAACATTTCAAACAATTCATCATATGCCAAAATGCGTTGGTGCTTGTCCTCCGCTCGCTTGTTGTTGGTGATGCCCCTGCATCATACTCCCTTGCTTGAAAATTTTCATGGGCTCCTGTCCATGAGCTCTCACATGGTCTGTCCATGCTTCTAGATCTCTGCTTCATTCTCCTAGCTGGCATCTTCAACTGGATGTCCCTTCCACTTGACCAAGTATTCAAAATATTCCTTTCTTCTGGTCCTTTTGCTAACTCTTTTGTCCAGTATGCTTTCCATCTATGGTTTCTCTGCAAGTGGCATCTGTTTAGTCCACTGAACCTCTGGTTATTCATTACCTACTTCTTCTTCCTCAGCTTTGTAAGGGCACAAATCTGAGATGTTGAATATCAGAGAAATTTCGATCCCATCGGGTAGTTCAATCTCATAAGCATTTGCCCCAAATTTCTTCAAGACCTTACATGGTCCGATCTTCTTCATATTCAGTTTGTTATATGTCCCCTTCCAGAACCTTTCCTTTCTCAAATGTGCCAGAATCGAATCACCAACCTCAAATTGAAGTTGTCTCCTGTGTTGATTTGCTCTGCGCTTATACTCTTGACTCGAGTTTTTCAATCGCCCCTTCACCTGGCTGTGAAGTTCCTTCATTGCTTCTACAAAATCCTCTGCACTAGCACTCCTAGTTGCATTCTCTTCTGAATCGCTCAATTTTGAACCTCCTCTTGGCTGCATCCCATAAACAATTTGGAATGGACTCCGCCCGGTGCTTCTGTTTAGTGATTCATTATATTCAAATTCCACCTGTGGCAGAATATTGTCCCACTGACTGTGGTGTTCTGTCACCAAGATCCTCAGCAAGTCTCCCAAACTTCTGTTCACAACTTCTATCTATCCATCCGTCTGAGGATGATAAGATGAACTGAACGATAAGTTTGTTCCCAGATTTTTCCATAAGTTTCTCTAGAAGTGTCCCATGAACTTGGTGTCTCAATATGAAACTATGCTCCTTGGTAAGCCATGAAGTCGAATGACTTCTTTGAAAAACAAATTGGCAATGTGAGTTGCGTCACTAGTTTTCTGACATGGTATGAAGTGTGCCATCTTAGAAAATCTATCCACTACCACAAAGATTGAATCAAACCCTCTTTGTGTTCTTGGCAACCCCAATATGAAGTCCATGCTTACTACATCTCACGACCTCTCTGGTATGGGTAATGGTTGATATAAGTCTTCATTCTTCCTCTTTCCTTTTAAATGCTGACAAATTCTACATTTGTCCACAAATATTTTGACGTCTACTCTCATTCCTAGCCAATAATATGACTCATTTAACTTTGATAATGTCTTGTCATGACCGAAATGCCCGGCCAATCCTCCACTATGTTTCTCCTTCAACAAATTCCCCCTCATGGAGCATTTTGGAATACAAAGTTGATTACCCTTAAACAATAATCCTTCCTGGATCATGTATTCTATACATTGACCTCTGTCCCTAAGAATTGGATACTCAGTTTCCTCATACGCCTCCTTAAAATCTGGATCATCTCTGTACATGTCCCTGAGATCATCAAAACCCAGTGTTTTGACTCTGAACTCCTGCAATAGCAAACATTTCCTGCTCAAAGCATCAACAACTTTGTTAGCAGTTCCATAAATATGCTTAGTTACAAAAGTAAAGTTCTACATGTATTCAACCCATTTAACATGTCTTTGATCCAACTTCTCTTGTTGAGTCACAAATTGCAAAGCATGATTGTCACTGTATAAGACAAACTCCTTCGGGATTAAGTAATGTCTCCATTTCTTCAATGCCTGAATAATAGTATAGAACTCCTTGTCATACGTGGATTATTTCACTTTCACTTCATTCAGCTTCTCGCTGAAGTATGCTATTGGCCTGTCTTCTTGGCTCAAGACTGCCCCTATTGCAAATCCACTTGCATCACATTTTACCTGAAATGTCTTTTTAAAATACGACAACACCAGAATTGGTTGTTCCGTGATTTTCTTCTTCAACAAATTGAAGCTTTTCTCAGCCTCTTCTATCCAGTGAAAAGACTTGTGTCTCTTCTTCACTGTGTCCATCATTAGTGCACTAATTCCATTGAAATTCTTGATGAACTTCCGGTAGAAGCTAGCCAATCCATGAAAACTTCTCACCTCAAATATACTCTTTGGCGATGGCCAATTCTTAATTACCTCCACCTTATCTAGATCCATCCTCAACTTATCTACAGAAATAAAAAACCCCAAATAAATGAGCTCTGTCTTCATGAACGAGGATTTCTTCATGTTTATCATCAACTTCTTTTTCTGTAGCCTCTTTATCACTGTGGCCAAATGTTTCAAATGATCTACCTCTGTTTTATTGAAAATCAGTATGTCATCAAGATACACAATGACAAATTTTCCGATGAAATCCTTCAGGACTTCGTTCATCAACCTCATGAAAGTACTTGGCGCATTTGTTAAACCAAATGGCATGACAATCCATTCATACAACCCTTCATTGGTCTTGAATGTTGTATTCCATTCATCACCTTCTCTCATACGAATCTGGTGATATCCACTTTTCAAATCAATCTTCGAAAAAAAATTGGCTCCACTTAAGAAATCCATCAAATCATCCATTCTTGGCAATGGAAATCTGTACCTGATGGTTATCTTGTTGATTTCTCTTGAGTCAGTACACATTCTCCAGCCTCCATCTTTCTTCGGACTGAGCACTATCGGAACAACACACGGACTCAAGATTTCTCTAACCAACCCCTTTTCCATTAAATCCTAGACTTGTCTTTTGACATCTTCATTCTCTTGCGGCATCAATCTATATGTTACTTTGTTTGGTAAACTAGCTCTAGGTATGAGGTCAATATGATGACTCACACTTCTGATCGATGGCAATGAACGAGGTATTTCATCCACTACTATGTCAACAAACTCTTCCAACAGTTTCTGAACCTCTTCTGGTAAATCATTTACCCTTGTACTAGTTAAAATAATTTTAGGCTTCCTGACCACAATGAATTGTGGTTCCTCCTTCTTCTTAACCTCTGTAAGAAGTTCCTTCCCACTCATGAGAAGTACAACGTTGCTTACTTCAGGTTTCACCTCCTTGTCCTTAATCGACAACAACATGTGAGTTCAACCATTCTTCTCTAGGGTGTATGTGTTCTTACTCCCATCATGAATCACATTTCTGTCATATTGCCACGGTCTACCCAAAAATAGATGACAAACATCCATGGGAATAACATCACATAGTATTTCATCTTTATACCCTCCTATTTTAAACTCAACTAAACATTGTTTAGTGAAATTTACCTGATGTCCTTTTTGTAGCCACGAAACTCTGTATGGACTTGGATGTTTAATAGTCTCCAGCTCTATCTTTTCTACCATCTCTGTAGAAATGATATCATCTGTGCTGCCACTGTCCACAATGACTTTGCATACCCTATCCTTGGTTTTGCAAGCAGTCCGAAAAAGACTGTTCCTTTACACCAAACTCTCCACCTCCTTCTTTGGTTTTAAGAGAACTTTTCACATCATCAGCGACCTTCTGCCTTCAACATCCTCTGCCTCAAAATTCCACCTATGTGATTCGGTGATGTGAGTTTCACCACCTTCTTTCTTTTTGTCTGGACACTCATAAGATTTATGTCCGACCTTTCCACATGTGAATAATTTCACTACTCCACCTCTTCCTCTTCCTCTACCTCTGGTACGAGGAAAAATGGTTCCATCAGCATATTGACCTCTCTGTTCAGTATGCTGCCCTCTCTGTGAGCTTCCACCTCTCTCAGTTTGAGTTTGAGGTTTCTTCCACTCTTCCTTGGGTTTCTGATTTCTATCCTGGGCAATTGATTTACCTCTGGCTTGACTTTTGCCTCAGCCTCTTTGACCTTGTTTTCGGCTCAACTTCTCTTCAGCCTTTAGAGCCATCTAATAAGCATCTTCCACCATTCGGATGGTCATAATGCTCATCTCATCCTGAATGTCATATCTCAGACCATTCATATACCTGGCAACTTTTTCATCATCACTTTCCCAATGACCTGCTCTGATGTTCAGCCTATAGAATTCTTCAGTGTACTCCTTCACTGACATCATCTTTTGTCTCAAATTCTGGATTCTCTGAAACAGAGTAATTTGGTAATCCCTGGGAATAAATTTCTCCTTCATATTTGCGATCATCCTATCCCAAATCTTGATTTTCTTCTTGCCGTTGCAGTGTCTGTTAGCTTGTAGCTCATCCCACCATAATGCTGCATGTCCTTTCAATCTTGTGATAGCATGTTTGACCTTTTTGTCTTCCTTGACATCTTCATAATCAAAATATGTGTCCAGATCTCTAATTCAGTCTAGAACCTCTTCAACATCTAGGTTTCCTTCATATACTGGAATATCCATTTTTGCCCTAGCACCCATCCTTGCAACATCCCTAATCAGGCATTCATTTGCTGCATCTTCTACTGTAACTTCTTCTCCTTCATGTCCAACTTCATCTTCACTTTCAGATTCACTGACATCTCCAACATTGTTTGTGTGCCTCTGTGTTGTCTCCATGTCCTTGAGTCTGGTGCGTAGGTCACACATCTCTCTTTCCATGGCTGGATCAGGCATCTGCCTACCCCTTCTTCTCGACATTTCCCTCTCCTCTGGTGGATCAGGTGTTTGCCCGTCTCTTCTTCTCATAGGCATGGTGAATCTTTCTTTTCCCTGCTACAGAAAGAAAAGAAATCTTTCTGGGCTCTAATACCAAACTGACGCAGACCTATCGACCCTCGGGACAGAGATCCGCTCACAGGATCGTTCTTTAACCCCTTCGAGCCGAATCATCTCTTTCGGATTCCCTACTAGAATCTCCTCTCAAATTGATCCATAGGTCCTTCGGGAAGCTCCCCTATGCGAGAAACACTAGGCACGATCTCCTTTCTCCCCAAGTGACCACAACGCTATGACCAAGGGCTTAACCCAAGGTCCTTTTTGAAACTCGCAATCTCGCAAGTTCGTGAGTCGAGGCTCCTGACTCTTCCCTTTAAATCTCGCGATACCCGAAATGTCGATATGGGTATGACTCTTTCTCTGTCAGCACCTTCCTCACGTGACAACCAGCTAGGCTAAGCACTAGCACTTCTTTCTACTTGCCATTTCATGAGTTCAAATGTCCAACCTTGGCACCTTTCTTTCCCGAACCCCCGAGAGGTGACGTTGAATTTTCACCTCTCGTTCTTGCTACTCGTGACTTCACGAGTTGAAGGGTTGAGCTCACGTACTCTTATCTCACAAATCCCTAAGACGCAAAAAGTCAATGGAGTGTTGACTCCTTTCCTCCTGGTGACGTGTATTCACCTATCCACCATGCGGGCCCTGCCTTATGGTTCTGCCATGTATCCCTCGTGCCCATATTTTGGAACTTCGCAACTTCTGATGTCGAAAACAACTCCTTTCAACCTCCGAACCCCAGAACGCGCAATAGGCAATGGGGTTCCTGATCCAACGGTCCTCCCATGACCTGGATCCGATGGCTATCCTCACTCCTTATGATTTCACGACTTCACGACTTGGAGCACCCAACTCTTGGGCTCTCACCCTGCGAACCTTCGAGTTCACGAGATCCATAGATCTCTACCACCTGTCCTCCTCTGATGGACGGTTGCAATTTTCTCACAACTTCGCCACTCGTGAAATCAAAGGACTTCCTTCTCTGAACCCTAATGTTCGAATCCCCGATAGAGAGGATCTCACGACACGTGTCCTCGTTCTAGTGAACGACTTAGATTCATTCGCGGTTTCACGACTTCGGGACGCTCGGGACAAAAGTATCTACCTCTTATCCTCCGATATGCTAAAATGGAGAAATTTCGACACGTCATCAACATGGGTCCCACGATGGAACTTCCCGCTTTTTTGGAGTTCTCGGACTTCGCGACTTTGTGAATCCTGATGCTAAGCCTTCAACTCTTCAACCCACGAAATCCTGAAATATCGTGTTCCAATGTGCTTCACCAATAACTGGCCCACACAAAACCCTTTCGCCCCTTCATGACTTCGCCTTTCACAACCTGGCAAATCTAGAGGCAAGGCTTTCAGTTCTCCAACTCCCGAAACCCTGAAATGAGATTTCGTGAGTGATCCAATGACCCCTGTTGGTTCAAATCCTATGGCTCGATTTCTCCTGAGCTTGCACTTAGAAAAAACACTCACCGGAACCTTCTTGCTCCTCTGCATGATCTGACGGCTTCTAGGACTTCGCAAATCCTCCACAGAGAATTTCGACTATCCAAGGCCTCCTTAACAACTCCTGCGAAATGAACAAATACACCTTCACGAAACTTATTCACCAACAAACAATGTCACTGCGCCTCCTTCTGACACTTCAAAGCACTAGCCCTCTTGAGATTTTCTTTGACAGCTTCGAAGATCCTATCCCTCCTGATTTTGATTGAAAAATCCTCAAGTCCTTTGGGGAAAATTCCTGCACGCACTCCTTGCGGCAATTCTTCAAATACTTCCAAGTATTTGAACCTCTTCGACTCTGCGCACTCCCTGCGACAGTAGTCTTTTCAACAACTCCCTCAGGTTACAACCTTTGAGAATCTACTCGGCCTGCACACACCTTGCACGGCTCCTATGCTTAACTTGCACTTTTGCGAGAATGAGAGCAATGTTATCCCTCCTGAGCTTGCAGAGACGAACTCTGACTTCTGTCAACACACACCTTGCGGACAATTTCACTGCACTCATTGGAGGAAAACTCTTTCTTAGACAGAGAAATAATTGAAACTCATTCCTTACTCTCCCTCTCTTCAGATTTCAGACATTTAAAATGAAATCATACATTCATGCATCAAAGCAAATGCATAACAGAGAGTAAACAAGAACATATCAATCAGCATGTATAAACACAGAAAGCAATTGAGCACCATGAGTCTGAACTAAAGATCTTTGTATTAATCCAGAACTTCTGTACATGGTTTTTTTTTTTTACTCTACAAAGCTCTCTGCTTCTTCTTCTCTATGCTCTCTTGATTGATTATGCTACTAATGTTACAATGATACAAGTGAGGGTGTCAATATCCATTTTCCCTCCGGCTCCTAAAACTATCTAATCTAAGAATTCAAAGCTACCTACTTACATTTACTAGCATAAATGCCTCTTAGTCCTTCAGACGAGAGCGGGATGCTCATGGTCTAATTACAATCAAGAAGTATGCCCTTTCTTAACTTATTCATTTATGTTTGGCATATCGAACTTCAAAACATTTCAAACAATTCATCATGTGCCAAAATGTGTTGGCGCTTGTCCTCCACTCACTTGTTGTTGGCGATGCTCTTGCATCACAAAATATTATGGAAATTAACAACTAAGAGAAGGTTATTCCTCTAACATAATTTTGATATTGATATAGATTTAATATTCATCCTAATAACCATTTAGGAATATTATTGAAATTTGTAACAATTATTCAAAATATTATTCTTTGATTTTCATTGTTTTTATAGTTAATTGTTGCTTTCAAAAATATATCAACATAATAAAACCCTACATAATACCCTAAAAATAAATCTCAATTCAAAAAGAACCTTCATTCAAGAATAGGTCAATAGATAGATATGATTATACAGACTATGGATTACTAAATTTAATCTAACATATGATCCATTAGTGATTCTTGTAAATTATGAATATAATATATATGTTACTATGGATCATATTCTTAAAGTTAATATTCATATATAAATTTAACTGGATATAATGTACATTAATGTAAATATAATCTCACATATAAAATAATCTATGGATCATAGTCTAATATACCCTATAGATTATTATTTATTATAATATATAAATTATAGTTATGATGTTAACCTCCAACATAATGCTAATATTATTATATAATGATAATGATCCCTATTGTGTCAGTGTGTTTATGTAAGTCTTTCCCATATCTTAGAGCCCATAACTAAGACACCCAAATGTTTTTTTTTTTTTTTTTTCTAGGGGAATCGATAACGATGGTGGTATCTGGCTACTGCATGACACAGAGTCGAATCCCTGCCAGCTGCCTTATAACCCCTATGGAGAACCACACCGCCCACAAGCTTGGCCTCTAGATAAGACGAGGTTTGAACTCGTGACCTACTTAGCAGCACGAATGCCTTAACAGTACGTCCGCTGGCCACTAGACCGCACCCCTGTGGGCTACATCCAAATGTTTAAGTATCATAATATTTTTAATTAAACTTATATATATATATATATATATATATATATATATATATATATATATATATATATATATATATATATATATATATATATATTTCTCCTTGTTTTTAAATTTTTACATTAAAGATCACATTATTTTTTTATTTAGTCAATTTTATTTAAATATACACTCGCCAACTCTACATAGGGAATTACACATCTCCTTCTCTTTATTTTTTAACTTTTACATTAAAGTCGACATTGTTTCTTTTATTTATTCAATATTATATTATTATTTTTAAATGGACACGTGTCAACTCCACATTGAGCACAAAAGGAAATACACATCTCCCCCATACTGGGTTGTAGAATGCACCTCTCAATGCAATAAATTATGGTTTTTTAGGCCATCAAACTTGATCAAATTGGAATAATTAGAGATGTTGAGTCTAATCAATTGCACTATGGTCTACTACAAGGAATTGTAGGATTGTAGCTATCAATTGTGCTATAGTGATAATTACTATCATTGAAAAATCACAATGGATGAAGAAAGTACCAGTGCAACATACCAATCAACATATCTCCATAATTAAAAAGATTCATCCAGGAAGTCACAAAATTATACAAATGGTTCCTTAAAATTTTGTGTAGTCTCCCAAAGGCCTCCCTATGCACATTTGCACGGGATAACACTGCCAAATATGTGCAAATTGCACAGGATGTGTCATTTTCCTCAAAGAAACTCACACAGATGCGGAAACGATGCATTTATGATTTTGGCCAGGCCTCACCCACTTCCATCTCAAGGTGTACCATGAAAAGACACCCAAATCAGGCCGCAATATATCCTTGGGGACATTTAAGGGCTAGGAGGTACCTACATGACGGCCCATATTCACATTACAAACTATTTTTATAAAATATTGTATGAGTCCTATAAATACAAGCTTGAGGTAAGAAGAAAACGAATTTTTTTATGAGTATTGTTATGCTATTGAAATTGCTCCTTGAGAATCCATATTTCTCCTATAAGCATTCTAGCATCCATAGAAAGGGCCATCCTTTTCACATCTTGAGAAGCTTGGAAAGTAATTCTTCACCATTACCATCCCATTGTGATAAGATAAGGAAGTATATATTTGGGACCTTAAGGGCCCTCCCAAGGAGGAAGAGGGGACTCATAAGTCCTTATATTTCTCCAAGGTGTTATCAATAATAAATCATTTCCGTTGGTATCTATTTCTTGTTTCTATTTTTGGTTTTTAGTTGTATCTCATGTATGCATTTTGTTCTTTTATTTCCTTTTTTACTTCATGGTTGGCCCACTAATTAACTAACAATTTTTTTGTGTTATCTTGATAGCTTAACAAGGTAGTTAAGTGTTTCGTTTTTTCTCACCCAAGTGGAAAAACCAACACAACAGGTTGGCGACTCCAATGGGGAGTAAATCATAAGTTCTCCCCATTTAATTCTTTAGAGTGTTTATTTTCATTAATTTGTGTATGCAGGTGTCAAAACCGGACTACCCCAGCTTCCAATTTCATCAATCAAGCTCATGGTTGGGAGAGTTGAATTCAAAATTTCCTTCCCAATGCAAACATGTGTGTGTGCGAGTGTTGAAGAGAAAAATGCACAGACCTCCGTAATCTACATTGTTTCCTTGTGTTCTGGTCACGCAGTCTGCACATTGTGTGTGAATGATAGCCCTATTACCCATGTAGAAGTCTTTCTCCTCACTGTTTGCAAATATTTCTTCGTTGGTTCCATCAAGTAGTTTTAGATTTACATTTCTATCACTTTGTAAAGAAACAAAATCACACTTAAGTTTCTTTCTTTCATAGAGAATTAGCTAACATAGGCACTAAAAGGACTAAAAAGAACCACAACTCAAGATTCCTTTTAATTGCTACATGGATGGCCAATTTGAGCATTTGAATTATTAGTTAAAAAAAAATCTTTCATAACCATTAATCCCTCAAATCTACGAATCAATTTCGACATCCTTAAGTATGCTCTTTTGACGCAGACGCCTACCCTCATCGCGCGTCCGTGATCACCAGGACCTTCTATTCTTTAGGCCCGAAGAGCTAGAAGACTCTTCCAACCCCTTTCGGGACTTTGCCACCCACAGGACGCTCTTTGTGACCTCCCTTCTTAAATCGGGAGATCGAAATTCGCAAATTCACGAATTCTATGGTCGCGTGTTTTTCGCTTCACGGTTCCCTGAAGTCCGATGCGAGTCAATGTTGACTCCTCCTCCACTATCGAAACTTCTCTCTATCAAGAAATCGCTACTCACGATGTCAGCAATTCGAATTTCCAAACTCTGAACCCCGATGGGCTGATTCCCCGATACTCGTGTGGACTGGACTCCTCCACCTTCTACCCTTCTATCGAGATTTCGGAGCTTGTGGGATCACAAATTTTGGTATGGATAGACTCGAGACTTGTCGTTCCCTGATCCTCGATATGATGCCACCTGTACTCCACCCACACCTGGGGTCCCACACTGTCACGTCACCATCGGGATATCACAAATCGCGAATCCAACATGCAAGTGTTCTCTGTTATTGAGAACCTCGATTCTCCGATCCCTGACTCTCCGAGATCTCCTAACACGCATCTCACACAATCAACGGCTCCGAACCTATCGGGGTATCGCTCTTCGTGATATCGCAATACTTGATGCACAAACTTGGGACTTCTCCTCGTGAATCCCTGATATGCGATGTCACGTGTGAATCAGACGGTCCCTGTGACTCTAGATCGACGGCTCTCCTTCCTCCTGCACTTGAACCTATGGATGTTCATGTCATAAACTCCTTGCACCTTTGCAAGATCTAATGGTCCTCGGATTTTTATGGAATATCTCCAAGAGATTTCAATCGTCCATCCCTTTGTTGATATTTCTTACAAGATGAATCAAGCGCTTCCTCCATGAAGACTTGTTACCTACTTGCCAACCTGTGGTGTTTCTCTCGGCTTTCCACAACAACACTTGGACTTATCCTTCGGTGAACCTATAGGCCTATTTCCTCTGAGCTTGTTCTCAACTTCTCAAGTCCTTATGAGAATTTTCCGACGTGCACTCTTTGCGGTAAACCCTCAACACCTGCTAGGTACTGCTATCTTTCGACTCTGCGCACTGACCTGCAGCATCAGTCTTCTCCCTCCTATGCTCAGATCAACAACTGAGACTTCAAGTTCATCCTACACTTCCCCTACACGGCTACAAAAACCCAAATCAACATCTGGATGGATGAGAATAAGTGTTTAACTACCGAGCCTCATCAACACACTCTATGCGGATGAATTCAACTGCACTCTATGCAGGAATCTCCGGGCTCAGACAGAGAAACAATTGAGACTTATTCTCTTCTCTCTCAGACATCAATCCAACCATGAAATCACATACATAGCATATAAAAGAAAATGCATGACTAGAACCCAAAACATTCATGAGCATAACAATTATACTGAGAAAACAACAACAGCCATGGAATTGAAACATAACTTCTTTCTATTAATTCAATCTTCTGTACATGGGTGTTCTTCACAAATTTCTCTGTTTTCTCCTCTCTTCTGAATGCTTGATTCTGAATAATGAATAATGTACAAAGGAGGGTGTCTATATCCATTTTCCCTCTCGAAAACTGAAACTGTCTAATCCAGACTTAAAAATCTATCTACCTGCATTAAATCTATTAAATGCCTTCCTATCTACTAAGGATGAGAGCTTAAAGGCTCAAGGTCCCCTTTACAATACAAGTGCGCTCCTTTATAAATGACTTCATTAAAGAGAAGCGCAATGATTTCCAAAGTAATTCAAAATGTGTGCTGGTGTTGTCCAGCTGTTTCCTCTCAATGTGCTGGCTCGCTTGATGAGTGAGCGATGCTCCTGCATCATCTTTCCCTTGAACCTTTGAGTGATCCAGGGAAATCAGAACAAGGGTGACTAAATAATTTCTATATCCCTCTAGAAAATCATCATTTAGGAGAGGCCAAATCCCCCTCTGGTACCTCTTAGTTTTTATTTGATAAAATGAAATTAATCTTAAAGTTGTAAATGGCCCATACATGCCCACATGCTTGCAAAATTTGGACAGTTTCAAAGTTTTTGTAAATAAATCAAAACAACCTAGGAATTTAAAAGGATCAAGTAAGGATACAATGTCCACATGATTTGAAATCTAGGAAAATTTTCAAATTTCTTTGATTAGACAAAAACTCAGGGAGTTAAAGGAGCATGTAAGGACCCATATTTCCACATTGCTAGTGATCTAGGGATTTTTAGTTATGCAAGAATTGTCTAAACACATTTGGTAGGTTAGATTAATAAAGATTTATAACAGACCACATGATTTCCAAATCTTAAAATATTGCACTATAACTTATTAAAACTTTTTTGACACTATCACTTCTTACACACAAGAGCACTTGAACACACATGAAAATTCTCATTGGATAGTTGAAGTCGAAGTATGTTCTCCTCCCTACACCCAAAAGAGATCTAGGAGAATTAGAATGTCTCAAGACACCTTCAAATTGTTTTTCAAAACACCCCATTTTAATAAACAATATTGGTTCATGGCCCCATTCTTCCAACCTATTTCATCATAAAATCAAATTTTGAACTCAGTTTAACGTCCACAAGAGGGGCACAAAATGATTTTGTATTTTAAGTTAGGATCTCGGGGTAGGCATCCAAATAACCCCCCATTATCATTTTGACATATGAAGTGTGGGGAGGGATTTACCCCCACATCTGTCGCTAGGGGACTCTAGGGAGGGCAGTGAAAATATTTTGGATCCCCCCTCGACGGGGGTTTTAGGGCAATGCCCCCAAAGAGATTTTTTTGGGAAAATTGTCATGTAAAATATTGTAATTTCGTAGTAAATTAGAACCGCTCATCATTAGGTTTCAAATATAATGGTAGAATTTATGTTAGGGTTTTTTTCCCTATAATGAAACCCTCTTTTATGTATGAGGGAATTGTATTACGGCTGTGTATGTGAATGAATAATGTATTCTAAGATAGGAGACTGTGAGAAAAGAAGAGGAAGTTACATCGGGTATGTTGTAGGTTGTATCCCTTCATTTGCTTCATTAGCTGGATATAGTGAAGCAAGGACTGAATATTTCTATGGTGGACATATCCCATATTGGTTAAACCACATATATCTATGTATCTACTGTATTGTGTATCTTCTGTGTTTTATTTCTGCATCTATTTTTTATTATTTATTTTCAATCCTCTTTTTTCTAACAATCCATTGTTGGGTATATGTTATATTCTTTGCATGGTTAGCCCCATGTTTTTTTCATTATATCATTATTGAAATCAATGCAACTAATTGCTCTAAATCCATTATGTCATCACTAATATCAATGCATTGCATTGTTTTGGATTATGTCATTATTGAAATCATAGCCACTAACTGCTCTAAATTATTTTTCATTTCACCATATCTAAAATAAATGAACCCTATTGTTTTGTGTTTTATCATTGTTGAAATCATTTAGACTCCCTTATTTATCTAATTTTTTTTAATATCATCACTAAAATCAATATTCCCTCTTGTTTTATGTTATATCATTATCACTGAAATCAATGCACCCTATTGTTTTATGTTATATCATTGTTAATTGATTATGCTAAATATTTTTGTCTTGTATCATCACTAAAATCAATGCATATTGTTTTTCATTATGTCATTATTGAAATCAATACAACTAATTGCTCTAAATCATTTATCATTGTGTTATTACTAAAATCAATTTATTGTATTCTTTTTCATTATGTAATTATTGTAATCATAGAAAATAATTGATCTAAATCATTTTTCATTGTACCATCTCTATAATAAATCAACCATAGTGTTTAGTGCTATATCATTGCTAAATCATTTCAAGTCCTCGTACTAAATTTGAAGTCTCCAAGAAACCAAAATATTCTGGAAATTAGCAACTAAGAGAATATTGGTCCTCTGACATAAGTTTGATATTGATCTAGATTTAACATTCATCTTACTAACCATTTAGGAATATTATTGAAATTTGTAATAATTATTCAAAATATTATACTTTGATTTTCATTGTTTTTATAGTTAGTTGTTGCTTTCAAAATTATATCAACATAATAAAACCCTACATAATACACTAAAAAAAAATCCCAATTCAAAAAGAACGTTCATTCAAGATTAAGTCAATAGATAGATATAATTATACACATTATGGATTACTAAATTTAATCTAACATATGATCCATTAGTGATCTTGTAAATTCTGAATATAATATATATGTTAATATGGATAATATTCTTAAAGTTGATATTGATATATAAATTTATATGGATATAATGTAGATTAATGTAAATACAATTTCACATATAGAATAATTTATGGATCATAGTCTAATATATCCTATAGATTATTATTTATCATAATATATAGATTATAGTTATGCTATTAACCTCCAACATAATGTTTATGTTATTATATAATGATAATGATCCCTATTGTGTCGGTGTGTTTATGTAAGTCTTTATGTAAGTATTTCCCATATCTTAGAGAGCATAACTAAGAAACCCTGAATGTTCATGTATCGTAATATTTTTAAATAAACTTATATATATATATCTTTGTTTTTAAATTTTTACATTAAAACTCACATTATTTTTTTAATTAGTCAATTTTATTTAAATATACACTTGTCAACTCTACATTGAGCACGGAAGGAATTACAGATTCCCCCCATATTGGATTGTAGAATGCTCCTCTCAATGCAATAAATTATGTTTTTTTAGGCCATCAAACATGATCAAATTGGAAGAATTAGAGGTGTTGAATCTAATCAATTGCAGTATGGTCTACTACAAGGAATTATAGGCTTCTAGCTATCAATTATGCTATAGTGATAATTATTATCATCGAAAAATCACAATGGATGAAGAAAGTACCAGTACAACATACTAATCAACATATCTCCAAAATTAACAAGATTCATTCAGAAAGTCACAAAATTATAAAAATGGTTTTTTAAAATTTTGTGTAGTCTCCCAAAGGCCTACCTATGCACATTTGCACGGGATAACACAACCAAATATGTGCAAATTGCGTGAGATGCACTATTTTCCTCAAAGAAACTCACGCAGATGTGTAAACGATTCATTTATGATTTTGGTCAGGCCTCACCCACTTCCAGCTCGAGGTGTACCATGAAAAGACACCCAGATCAGGCCAAAATATATCCTTGGGGCCATTTAAGGGCCAGGAGGTACCTACATGAGGGCCCATATTCACACTACAAACTATTTTTATAAAATTGTGTATGAGACCTATAAATACAAGCTTGAGGTAAGAAGAAAAAGAAAAAGTTTATGAGTGTTGTTATTCTATTGAAATTGCTCCTTGAGAATCCATATTTCTCCTAGAAGCATTCTAGCATCCATAACAAGGGCCATCATTTTCACATCTTGAGAAGCTTGGTAATAATTCTTCACCATTACCATCCCATTATTATAAGATAAGGAAGTATATATTGGGGACCTTAAGGGCCCTCCCAAGGAGGGGGAGGGGACTAATAAGTCCTTATATTTCTCCAAGGTGTCATCAATAAGAAATGATTTCCATTTGTAGTTATTTCTTATTTCTATTTTTAGTTTTTAGTTGTATCTCATGTATGCTTAGTTTTGTACTATTTTCTTCTTTTATTTTCTTTTTTACTTCATGGTTGGCCCACTAATAAACTAACAATTGTTTGTGTTATCTTGATAGATTAACATGGTAGTTAAGTGTTTGGTTTTTTCTCACCCAACTGGAAAAACCAACACAACGGGTTGGTGAGTCCAATGGGGAGTAAATCATAAGTTCTCCCCATTTAAGCCTTTAGAGAATTTATTTTCATTAATTTGTGTATGTAGGTGTCAAAACCAACCTACACCAGCTTCCAATTTCATCAATTAGGCTCATGGTTGGGAGAGATGAATTCAAAATTTCCTTCCTGATGCGAACATGTGTGTGTGCGGGTGTTAAAGAGACATATGCACATAGCTTCACAATATGCACAGTTTCCTTGTGTTCTGGTCATCCAGTCTGCACGTTGTGCATGACTAGTAGCCCTATTACCCATGAATAAGTCTTTCTCCTCATTGTTTGCAAATATTTATTAGTTGGTTTCATCAAGTAGTTTTAGATTTACATTTCTATCACTTTGTAAAGAAACAAAATCAAACTTAAATTTCTTTCTTGCATAGAGAATTAGATAACATAGGCACTGTTGGAAACCAAATATTCATGTCAATTTTATCATTGTAAAATGTCGTCTTGATGGGATAAATTTTTCTGTAGCTGCCTCCTTTGTTTGCAAAGATTTTTGTCATCTTTTGTTTTGAAAATATTCATTTGATTAGCTGTATGTATGAGTTCATTTATTTTAATCTATCATTTCTCTTGTTCAATTTCATGACTGTAAGCATGAAATTAGAAAAAGCTCTGAGACTTTCCTCTTATTAAAATTTGGTGAACACCTAAGGGCATGTAATATTTTCAAGAACCTTAAAAGTTTGTGAACCTATCATATTATGGGTTATTTCCTTACCATTAGCGCATGAGTTATCCACCTTGGGGTTATGCCTTAGGCATTCTATTCTTTGAATGTTTTTATTTTCACATTACCATATCTACGATCATGCATGAAACAATAACTTAGGTATAATTTCAAATATGAATGCTTCCCCTTGTAGTCATATCACAGTCTCATTGTTATGGTACAGGACTGGTAGTCATGCCTTCAAACATTACTCCTTCGTCCTGCTAGCACAATATTGAATTCATTGCTTAAGGTGGTAAGTTTTTGTTTTGGGGTTTGGCAGTCATTTGACAAGGTGGTTTTCGTTCTATGCATCCTCTGGTTTAGCATACACTCAATAGTCCAAGTGGTTGCTATGGTGTCTTTCTCCCAAAGCCTTAGGTATTGGGTCTCCTCCTAATATGCAGAGCTCATCCTCTATTTCGTGTGTTTTCAAACACACCCCATCCTTTGCTAATCCTGTTGGTTTTGTGTTACCGTATCGATGGCGCCTGTGGTGAGGATAGAGCCAAATGGCTCACAGGCTCTCCTCTCACATGACGATGCTGCGGACGATCTCGTGGCTTATGGTTGGGATGGGTTCATAAAACAATTCAAGGGTTTCAACCTCAAAGTTTCTCAAGACTTTGCCCAAAATTTCGATGCCACTAAGGCTAAAATTGGAGATTTATAGTTGGAAGTGACCAAGGGTTCAATTGCAGAGACTACTAGATTTCCCCAAGAAGGAGATTGCTGGTTTAAAAAACTAAATTTCGAAGGCATCCCTTAGCACCTACTGATGGGTTCCAAGAAAGCATGTTATACTATAAAAGGTACACCAATTGTTTTATTTAAACCATGATGGCATGGTTTAATGTTGATACTTAAGCATTTTGTCACCTGTGAGGGTAGATACAGACTAGTTTTCCTCTATCATGTCTGTTTATTGATGGTATTTTTAGGTTTTGATTTAAATATTCCATTCGATCTACTTAGGAGCCTACGGAAAATGGCCAAATTCTACAAAAGACAAAACCTAAATGCAGAGTCTAGTTTGTTCCATAACGTCCTGATTGGAATTTTGGTAATTTCATGATTGTCTAAATTTGGGGATAGATGGCAAGATTTCATGGGTAGAAATGGGTTTGCCCTACCTGAAAATGTGACAGACTCACCTCTGCATTTTAATGAACCCTCCAATCGTTGTCAATCAAACCCCTCTCTAGAAAACCTTCGTGTAGATCTGCAAGAAAGCCGTGTGCATATAACTCAAAACCCTCTTGTTTTCCATAATTCATCCAAAGGCAAGAAACCAAGACATGATTTTATTCCTAGGAAACATTTAGAAGAGGTTTTGTGTTAAGCCCTAATATTGTCTCATTTCCCCTTAATTGGGGCATATTATATTAGTAATGTTATTTTATTTATGTTGTCTTTAGGCCATTAGTTGTAATTATACCTCCTAGTCTCCTATATATACCAAGGAGACATTTTCATTTTGAATCATCTTGTACTTGAACATTTAAGTGGGGTAAAAGGAGGTTTCCCCCTCGAAGAGGCTTATTATCTGAAATTATCTCTTTTTCAAGGTGTTGATTACTTTTTCTAAGGTTTTTCTATGCTATATTGATATTTGGTTCTTAACATATGGTATCAGAGCTCAAGGTCTTGGGGTTTTGCTGCTACCTTTGATACACCTTAGAATTTTTGTTATAACTTGTTTTCTACAATGTTTCAGAAAGAATGGCTTGGAATATATTTAGTTGACAGATCAAGGTACGTTGGGTTCAAAATTCAGCTCTTGAGGCCTTATACTTTCGGAGATACAACCCTTCCTTCAAAAATTTGTGTTAGTATTTTTTGATGATATACTAATCTATAGAAAGTCTTGGGAGGATCATGTATGACATGTTGACAAAGTGCTACAACTACTAAAGGAGAAAAAACTGTATGCCAAACCATCCAAATGTTTCTTTGGAGTAAAGGAGGTAGAGTATTTGGGTCATATTGTATCTCATGAAGGTGTCAAGGTTGACACCTCAACAATTGGAGGAAAGAAAAGAAAAAGGTTTATTATTTAATTATGACAGCAAGTACAGTAAGGGACATAAGTGTGGTGAGAAGAAATTATTCTACATAGATTGTGAAGAGGAAGAAGAACAAGTACAAGAACCATCTCAAGATGAAAACATAGAAGCAATTTCATCTGAAGAGTTGACTCCCACGATATCGTGTAATGCATTGGATGGAATTAGCATTCCTCAAACCCTTAAGATTGAAGGATACATCAAAAAGAAAAAGGTAATAGTCCTAATTGATTCTGGCAGTACTCATAATTTCATTGACTATAAATTAGCCAAAGCTCTCAATTGCTTTGTATATCCAGCGCCAGAGTTTCAAGTAATGATTGCAGATGGAGGAACTATCAATTTCTCAGGAAAATGCAATAAGATCAATCTTACTATGGGGGAATATGTAATGAATAGT
>ML776850.1:775491-816561 GCA_009831015.1 Picea engelmannii | reverse complement strand
TCCCTCAAGCAAGACAAGAAGGATACTAAATTATCACCAAAGTACTATGGCCCTTATAAGGTGTTGCAAAAGATTGGTACTATGGCATACAAATTGGAGTTGCCTGCATCTTCACGAGTACACCCAGTTTTCCATGTTTCATGATTAAGGAAGGTTATAGGCGACAAGATCTCAGTTCAAACTATATTGCCAGAACTTGACAAGGAAGGAAAAATCATATTTGAGCCTGAAGCCATCACTGACACAAGAATTCGCCAGCTGAGGAATAGATCCATTTCATAGTATCTCATTAAATGGAGGAAACTACTGACTGAAGATTCCACTTGGGAAGATGAGTCTTTTATACAAAAGCATCCAGAGTTTCTCAAGCATTGCGGACAACACTTGTCTCAAGGGGAGGGGCATGTTAAGCCCTAATATTGGCTCATTACCGCTTAATTGGGGCATATTATATTAGTAATGTTATTTTATTTATGTCGGCTTTAGGCCATTAGTTGTAATTATACCTCCTAGTCTCCTATATATACCAAGGAGACATTTTCATTTTGAATCATCTTGTACTTGAACATTTAAGTGGGGTAAAAGGAGGTTGCCCCCTTGAAGACGCTTATTATCAGAAATTATCTCTTTTTCAAGGCATTGAGTACTTTTTCTGGGGTTTTTCTATGCTATATTGATATTTGGTTCTTAACATTTTGGATGATTTGAAGGATAAAATCCTTTCTGTTCCTAATCCTGATCCAATTTAGGTTGATTTAAATGAACTTGAAATCAAGAAACATGGTAGGCTAAAGATACAGAGAAGTCCAGACATCAATTTTAAAAATAAAAGACCTGGTCGACTCATATCCAAAACACTAAGAAATCGACAGTGTGATCATGGAAAACCTATCTCTGTTATTAAGGTCAATGACCGGATTTTCGAGGATGATATCGATGGGCGGATTTCTAAGGACGATGTCGATGTTGAGACACCACAATTCAATTTTGTATCAAATATGCCTCCTTTCTTAAAGAAACAAAAAGGTTTTTTAGACATTCAACATGATCTAAAACGAATCATGGAACATGATAAAAATACCCACTACACAATAGACTCGGTTTTTACCAAGCATGGAACTTGTGCATTGCAAGAATTATTTTGATTGGATCGAAAGGTATTATCGATATGTTCCTTACCTACAGGAATAGTTGAACCAAGTAATCACTCAAAATTCATTGATTGAGAGGGAGAACGATGAGCTCAGATCTTGCGTTTGATCGAATGCACACAAAGTCAACACGCGTATTAAGCGATCTAGGAATGTGGTCATTAAAAATTCAACCAATTTCAATGCCTCTCTTTCAAATTTCTGAATTGGTAAATAGTTTTTTTGTATTTCATGATTTGATTCTATTTGGATAAATAATAGGTAGATTCATTTTGATTTTATTTTTATTGTAGACTAGCTACAGATTTGAAAGGTTCTGTAGCTTGTATTTTGAAATTATTTGTTTTGATTATTGTCTAATTTTGATTTCATTTTTATTGTTTCAGGTGAACAACAGATGGATGTGCTATGATTAAGGAAATGAGTCATGGGTTGAGAGTTTAGTGGACTAGTAAATTTTTGTTTTGAAAAACAATGTTTATTAATATAAATATTTTTGATTAAAAGACTCCAACATGATTATCTTTTTGTTATTTTATTTTAGTAAAAACTTATTTTAAGAGATCTGCCTCTATCTTGCATGATAGGAGGGAACAGATCGGAAAATTGTTTAAATACCAATGGTTTCCAAGTGATGAAGGGAAATTCCTCCTCGACCACATGATGGACATATTTTTTTGAAACTATATGGGAAAGAAGTTTACTCTTTGGATTTTGTCCTGTGTAGACTGTGTAGTGTTTTTTCATTATCTTCTCATGTAATTTATAGGTGTGAAATGTTATATCTATTGAGCTAGATTTAGTCTGTTCTTCACATAATATTTTATATCATGCTTTTGTTTATGCTGTCCATTATCTTTTGGTTTAGTTTATACCTATGACTAATAATCTATCATGACATGTAGTCACTCAGACACTAACGTTACACTTGAACCAACTACTACCTCAAACACTACTCCTGATATTCCCATTAAACCAGTGACACCAGTTCGTCAAGGGATTGACGTCCAAGAAATTGTTCACTAGTCAATCATAAGAACTCAGAGTGCTTGATCCCAAATCAGACAACCTGGTAGACAACTTAATCAACCCCTTGATGTCACAAATCTTCAAGAACAACCTCAAGACATTGGTCTGCCCGAAAACATTTTAGGAGGTAATATCACCAATCTTATTAAAAATATTTCTGTGGTTGGAGTTTTCATGATTGGTCGGAATAGCCACAGTCTGGTCAATAGAGTGTCGACGTTTCGGATCCAAATCAGGATCCATCTTCAGGACAATGAGCCTGGGTTTAGATAAAGAGAAGATTTGTCTTTAAATAATGGAATTGGCGTGAAAACTAAGTGTCGGCTAGGTTGTTAAAAAATTCTTTTTAATTATTTATTATGTGTGATTTAATTAGGGTTTTTTTTTTTTTGTTATTTGGTAAAATTCCTTTTAATTATTTAATTAGGGTTTTGTTTAATTGTTTATTAATTAGGGTTTAGTTTTTAATGTTTTATTAGATCAAAGTTTATTATTATTTGATCAAAGTTAGTTAATTAGGGTTTTGTTTAATGAATAATTAATMAAARTATATTATTATTTGRTCAAAGTTAGTTAATTAGGGTTTTTTGTTAWTTAGGGTTTTGTTATTTGGTAAATGGTTAATTAGGGTTTTTTGTTATTTGGTAAAAGTCCTTTTTTATTATTTAATAAGGGTTTTGTTTAATTGTTTTGAAAATATTAGATTATTATTAATTAATGTTTGTTTTAATTAACTAGAGTCTAGGTGGTTAGTAGGTTTTATTATTAGGTAATTTAAGTGGTTTAATAATTAGGGTTTTGTTTTAGTTGTTTTTGAACTTATTTTGTATTCAGTAGGTTTTATTGTTAGGTATTTCAGTGGTTTATTCAATTAATTCAGGGTTTGCTTATTAATGTTATTCAGGTTATAATGTTTCTTGAAAGGTTCTATTAAGGTTTTGAAATTTTTTTAAGTGAAATGTTCCTAAGCCTATTAATATTCTTAAAAGAGAAGTTTGCTTTTTAAATGTTTTAAAAACGAGAGTGATTAGGTGGGGTTTTTTAATGAATTAAACTTAAAGAAATTTGAGATACTTTTTTATAAGGATTATTACGGTTAATTGTGAATCAGAGGGAGCCAATTTTCACTTAACTCTAACCCATTATCACCAATCTTTCTGAAGAACTTATCCTTGGTGTTGGGGGATTTGGTGTCCCACCATCCCCACCTGGTTCGTCTCCACCCTCTTCAGGAGAGGAATCCTCGGATGAAGGTAGTTCTTCATCTGAACAATATCAACCTTAAAATCCACCAACTCCCATGGAAAACCAAAATAATCATGCCATACCTTGGCTCGATCAAGATGTCGTGGAAGTACCTAGACCCCAACACTCATTTCCCAAACATCTGGGGAAGTGGCTACGCAAATTTGATCCAGATTCGAAGAAATTAGCTGAGGATCATATAAAGAAATTTATGTTAGTTGTTATACTCCAGAGTGTCGAGAACAAAGATGTTGTGTGTAGGTTATTCCCTTACACTTTTGAGGGGAATGCCTCAACCTAGTATTTTGCGCAACAACCTCAAACCATCATCTCTTGGGACAATTTTGAAACACGTTTTCTAGAAAACTTTAGAGATGATAAATCTCCAGAAGTCTTGGTAATGGAACTCTCTAGTTTGAAAATGAACCCTAAAGAAAAAGATAAGGACTTCAACTAGAGATTCCCAACATTAAAAAAAAAAATCCCTATAGATTCGATGCTCGCAGAAAATATGACTATTGCATACTATACTAAGGCCCTACATAACAATATACCCTTATGGGTTAAAAGGTCCAAAAAGAACACATTATTAGAAGCCTTTGAGGAGGCAGTCCTTATTGAGAAGGACATTATGAGCTTAAAAGATAGTCTAAATAGTGAGGCTGAAATGATTTCATCTTCTAAAAAGAAAATAGAAATTCTTACTAGACCTACTCAAACTAAAAATTAACAAGAGACATTAGACTTGGAAATTTTTCAGAAAGCTTTCCAGAAATTATCCAATCAGGTAATAGACTTGAAAAGATTCGTTCAAGAGGAATATACAAGTAAAGGAGGTTTTAGACCACCTTTTAGAAAACCTTTTCCTCCAAACCGGCCAAACCCGACCATAAAAGGCCTAAACTTTGAAGGACTACAGTATGATTTGCAACCGATATTGGAAGCACATGATAACTATGTTTCTGCACCTCCTGAAAATCATGACGATACTGGTGAGGAAGAAACACCTAATGAGGAGGACTCATCTCCTCCCGTTTTCAAGAATTTTTCGTACAACATCTTTCAAGCAAATTTTGAAACTATCCATCCTTATAACACTCAAAGTAAAACACTAAACAAACCTTCACCCGAAACAAGTAGGAATGTGGTTTCAAAATAGCCAAAGAAAACTAAAACAAGACAAAACTCTGCTGCCCCAGTTTTAGAATATGATTTGGTTGAAGATTACTTAAATTTCCTCATAAATTACTTAAATTTCCTCTTATCCTACAAAAAATGCTCCAAAGTATTGTTGGAAATAGATTCTATCAGTAAGAAATCAGCAGAAAGCGACCCGAATAAAACTAAAAATGTCCTCGGTAAAAACTTATCTGAAAATCAGGATAAAAGGGACATATCAAATAAAATTGTAGGAAACTTAGATAAAACTATTTCAGGTACAACGAAAAAAAATCAACAGAATTCGGTTGTCTCTTCACGAAAAAATGTGCCTCAATTTTTATTAACTTTCAAAATTTTCAATAGAAATATACATAATTGTATGGTTGATTTTGGCACCTCGTCAAATGTGATGCCTCTATCTATGTGTCAGAAAATTAATGTTGAAGTAGAACCTTCTGATTTAAATATCATTCAATTACATCAAACTAATGTCAAAGTCATTGGTGAACTTAAAAATGTATTGATAAGATTGTCATCCAACCCAAAGGTTCACCAAGTAATTGATATTATTGTTGTTGACATTCCGAAAGTATATGGTTTATTTTTTAGTAGAGATTGGTCAAAACAATTACATGGCTATTTTCTACGAACTGGTCTCATCTGTGGCTACCAGAAAATGGATAGCCTAACAAGATCATAATAAACATAGAATGTTACCTCAAGTACACTGTGACAGATTTAAACGATCCAAATGAGCGTTTTACTACTGTTCTAAATTAGATTGAGACACAGGGAATGAAAACTTTTTTTGGTAATTTCATGACTGAAATTTCCTCTATCACCAACCCAGAACAACAATCTGAAATATCAGCCTATACTCAAATGGAAACTCTGGCAAGTACACCGAACATTACTGATGATGAACAAATATGGTCCTTATATTTTGATGGATCCAAATCCTGGGATGGGGCAGGTGTTGGTTGTGTACTTATTGATCCCATAGGTAATAAAACATTTATTTCCTATCGATTGGAATTTTAATGTACTAATAATACAACATAATACAAAGCACTTTTGCAAGGACTAAGGAAGGCACTCGATTTGGACGTGCAAAAATTGGTAGTATTCGGTGACTCTAAAATCATAGTCAAACAGGTAAGAAATGCAATAAATTGTTTATCACTGCATTTGAAAAACTACCAAACCAAGGTATGGAGTTTAATACATAAATTTCTCGCTTTCAATATAAATTCCATTTCTAGGTAGAGTAATTCAGAAGTTGATTTATTCGCTAATGTTGCCTCTAAATTGTTTCCCGCTGAAGGTATTTATCCTAATGCATTCTCGGTTGAATTGCTATTTAGGCCATTGATTCCTGACAAAATAAAAAATTGGCGAGTGTTTGATGACGATCAACAGATCATGATTTTTTTTCATATGGAAGACACCTTCCAAGATGTAGTAATCGATGAAAGCACTCATAACGAAAACCTCTAATATTTCACGGTAATATCTGATCCTCGGTCTAGAGAATTATCATCCGAGATGGTAAACTCTATCCCCAAATCTGTTGTTAGATTACAAATTTTTTATGATCTACATGACAAGTTTAGAGGGGTAGTCAATTGTAAAATGAACAGTTCCTCATTAATGTACGAAACTGTAAATTTAGGAACGCGAGATAATCCTCAAAATATCAATCTGGGAAAAGGGTGTTCTGAACAAGAAAAGAATGCATTTATAAAAAATTTCAAATAATTCAAAGATGTGTTTTCTTTGACGTATGAAGATCTAAAAACTTTTGATCCAAACATAATACAACATGTGATTCCTATGAAGCCCCAAACCCAACCTTTTCAACAAAAAATGAGAAAAATGCATCCTAAATTAGAACCCACCATAAAAAAGGAATTGAATAAATTACTCACTTCTAAGATCATTTTTCCAGTCTGACATATTCAATGGGTATCCAACTTAGTCCCAATAAGGAATAAAAATAGATAAATTCGACTTTATGTTGACTTTTGCAATTTAAACCGAGCCTCTGATAAAGACAATTGCCCCGTTCATCCAATGGAACAAATTCTGCAACCAATATCTGGTTCTGAAAGACTATATTTATTATATGGCTTCTTAGGGTATAATAAGGTCCTTATGTCTCCATCAGATTAACTGAAAACCACTTTTTGTACCCCATGGGGAACATATGCCTACAGAAAAATGACTTTCATATTGATAAATGTCAGTGCCACTTTCCAGAGGGCAATGGACATTGATTTTCATGGCCTTATCAATTAGTCAGTTGTGTTCTACCTAGATGATGTAACTGTCTTTTCCAAGAACAATAAAGATCACCTGTCTCATCTTAGGGTTGTGTTAGAACGATGTCACAAGTTCGGTATTTCACTCAATCCTAAAAAAGCAGTCTTTCCAGTAGAACAAAGGAAATTGATTGTGTTTATAGTCTCTTGAGATGGAATGATAATTGATCCCAAAAGAACCCAAGCCATTGCCAACCTTCCCCCACCTTCATCCAAAAAGGCCATGCAATCCTTTTTGGGTAAAATTAATTTTGTCAGACGATTTTTTCCAAGTTTTTCTGAGATGGTTAGACCTCTACAAAATATGATAAAGAAGGATGTTCTGTACAAATGGGGAGCACAAGAAAATCAAGATTTCAATTCCATTAGAAAATATATAATCGAAGCACCTTCCTTGATGAGTCATGATTTTTCCCAGGATTTCACATTATATACTTTTGCATCTGATAGATCTTACGCTATCGTTCTTACACAGAAAAATGTTGAAAACAACGAGATACCTATTTCATTTATGAGCTCCACCTTTAAAGGAGCAGAACTAAATTATCCTGTGGTAGATCAGCAGGCATACGTTGTTTTCAAAGCAGTTAAACATTTCAGGTCTTACCTTTTGAAATCCAGGACAAAGATCATTATTCCTTACCCTGCTGTAAGAAATCTGTTAGTGCAGAAAGAGATGGGAGAGAAAAGGGGAAATTGGATGACATCACTTCAGGAGTATGATCTAAAAATAGTACTTGCACAAATTGTTAGAGGTCAATGCCTTTGTAAATTGGTAGTTGATTTAGTTGAAAAATCAGAAAATCAAATAAATACATCAACTGCAAATCAACATAACGAAACACAAATCTGTTGTACACAAATTGTGCCCAATTCATGGTATGATAATATCGGATTTTATTTGCTGCAAGGAACTGCTTATCGTAACCTTGATTTTAAAAATAGAAGAGCACTACGGATTAAATCTGTATCTTTCGAATTAATTAATGATATATTATTTTGAAAGAATTTGACGGTCTTTTTCTACATTGCTTAGAAAAAGAGTAATCTGTAAGGGTGTTGGCTGAACTTCATTCTAGTGATTTCGGGGGTCATTTTGGTGGAGATATCACTGCCCACAAAGTACTTAGGGATGGCTACTATTGGCCTACCTTTTTTAAGGATGCTCACACTTTGTCTCGCAAATGTATAATCTGTCAAAAGGCTATAGGATGGGCGAAAAAAGTTGCTTTTCCTTTGCAACCTGTCATGGTAGACACACCTTTTCAGCAATGGGGCCTAGATATTATAGGACCGATCAATACTCCTTCCTCACAGTAGAACAAGTACATTCTTATGGAAACATATTATTTTATGAGATGGTTTGAAGCCTTACCATTAAAGGTAGTCAATGTGAATCAGGTAGTTTCATTTCTAAAATCTCATATTATCACTCATTTCAGAATTCCTGAATGTTTGGTTTTCGATAATGCTTCTTATTTTTCTTCCCTGCATATGAATTTCTTTGCTTTAGAAAAATGGATTGAACTAAAATACTATTCCATCTATTACCCTCAAGGGAACAGTTTGGATGAATCAACAAATAATAATCTAATCAAGATAATAAAGAGAACAGTGTTAGAAAACCACAAAAATTGGCACAATGTATTGTACAAGGAACTTTGGGCTGATAGAGTAACTCCAAAAGCTTTGATTGGTAATTCTCCTTTCTTCTTCATTTACGGAAGAGAAGCCATCCTTCCTCCACATGTATTTCTCCATTCTCTGCAATTGTCACAGAAATTTCAAGAAGAGGAATGTCCTCCTCTAGAAAATCGGATAAATGCTTTATTAAAATTGGAAGAAGTAAGGACACAAGAAAAACATAAATTGGATTAGCATCAACAAATTGTAAAGAGATGGTTCGATACAAGTTCATATTCAGAAAGGAATTTTAATGTAGGGGATTTGGTCCTCAAATGGGACCAAGTGCACAAGAATAAAGGAGAACATACCAAGTTGCAAAACCTGTGGCTGGCGCCTTTTGTCATTTCTGAAAAAAATGGGTCCTATTTATTTTTGTTTGCACAACTTAGAGGAATAGCTAGACACTTTTCCATTGAATATCCAGTCTCTGAAGAAATAATTCACCTGAGAGAATCAAATTTACCCCCCTTGTAAATATTTTTGGCTTAAGTTTTCTTTTGTTTGATTTTTCATTTTTTATTTTGTTTGGCTTTGTGTTTCCCTAATGTTTATTTCTAAATCATCATTTATTATTGAAGGTAATTGGATCTTTCACTAGAAGCAGTTGAGAATAGTTCAAAGCATATGCATATTAGGTTCTAAACTTAGATCAGTTATGGTAAGTCTTTGTCCAGTCATTGTTCCTGATTTTTATTGAAATCTCAGGGAAACATAATTATCTTTAAAAAATTCTAATGCCATCCCTTTTTTAATGAGAACAACTCATGGAAATTCCCCATATCGGAGATGATTTCTTGATTGAAATCTAAATGTCCAAATTATGATGAAAGTTATCATTTCTGAAAGAACGAAAAAATAATTCTTAAAGATCAATCCTATCATTGCCTGGCTGTGAAATCTTCAGTATCACCCCGCTCTCTTGTTATCATGAAGTTTACGAAAATTTTATAAATAATTTTAGAGAGTTTGAAGCACTTTAATGTGTGGGAATTGTGTGTAAACCCGTCGAGATACTGAACAGGTCTACTGGCAGTGGGTAAATGTACACATGATACCAAGACAAATTCATCGGGGTACTCAATAGGCCTGCTAGTAGCGAAGCAATGTCGAGTCCGAAGATCCTCAGGTATGTTTTTAAATTGATCAGATGTCAAGATACTTTTATAAAAAATAAAAGACTTTTGGATGGGATCAAAGTAATGGAGAGGGTTAAATGACATCCATGTTGAGGCTATAAATTCCTGCTAGAAGTAGTGGCCTTGTCAATGATATTGGAGTTACTTGTATAAATATAGTTATCCCTTTGATCGAAACGCGATGTTGGATTACAATTTTTGGAAAAAAATTTATCCAATAATATGGCTATGTTATTTTTCTGAGTCGATGTCAAAAGGCTTGATCTGTCTTTTTCTAATAACTATTCAAGTTATTTGTTCCCTAATATAAAGTTTTGATGATGCAAAGATAATTTCTTCGCCCAACGTGTCTTCATTGTTGGCAGCCAAATATTCATGTAGATTTTATCATTGTAAAATATCGTCTTGATGGGATAAAAAAAATTGTAGCTGCCTCCTTTGTTTGCAAATATTTATGTCATCTTTTGTTTTGAAAAAAATAGTTTGATTAGCTGTATGTATGAGTTCATTTATTTTAATCCATCATTTCTCTTGTTCAATTTCATTACTGTAAGCATGAAATTAGAACAACCTCTGAGACACTACTACATATGGGCGGATTATTCCACGATTTTTTTCCACATTTCCATTATTTTCATGTTTTTTTCTAAATAGGGCGGGAATTTCGTCATTATTTCCATGAAAGTTAGTCGCTATTTCCATGAATAGGTTTTTTAAATTGGGTGGGATTTTTGTTTCTATTTCCATGAAAGTTCATCGCTATTGCCATGAAAGTTTGTCACTATTTCCACAAAAAAATTGTCTATCTAAAAAAACATTTGTTAACAACTAGTTGACTAGTTGATCTATATATACCTGACTTTAAGAGACTTTGCGACACAATTTCTATAGTTGTGACACTGTTCGTGGCTTTTTTTTGAGTTATTTATTTTTTCTATCACCCACCGGTTGAACAAATCCAATTCTCGATCTACATAGCTTGGATTTTGAACTTTCAAGGTTAGTATTTTTTTTATTGATGTACTCATTTAACTTGTAAATTTTTGTTCAAATGAAATTTCATGTAGCTTGTTTTTTCCTTGATAATATATTATATGTGTAGTACCATATTTCATGTCATTGGTTTTTGGATCTAGTTAGTATATTCTATGGAAATTCATGTGAAATGTCAAGAAAATTATTTTCCGAAGAAGTATTTTAAGAAGAGGGAAAATCACTCCATCAATAAGTCAATTCAAACATTAAAAACATATGCCATTATCAATCTAGATTAATTTGAGCCTACAATTCCTTATGTAAATTTAATCCTTATTACAAAACCACCAACTCGTAACAACTTACCGGTTGGACTAATGTTTGAAATAGAAAGTGGAAAAACATCCTCTTAAGTCTAATTCTATCCCTTAGAGACCTTGTTAGCTCTCTAACTTTTGTGTTTCTATGATGTTGTGCCTATATATATTAATGTCATATTTTTATTCTAGTATTAGGTTAGGTTAGTCATATAACATTGTATTCTTATGTGATGTTGTTTCTCTCAATTTTTTATAATCACACGCAATTCTAGATGTAGTGATTAACTCTAGTTTGTAGTTGATGTAACTTGTTTATACACTATTAATGAGTAGCTAAAATATAAAAATTTCATGAAGAAATCTACGATAACATGATGAAATATACTAGTCAGATAATGAAAAATGAGAACATGCCAAAGTGTCTTAGAAAATAAAACCAGGACCACTGTAAGTAGCATAAAATTGTGACCATTGTATGTAGCTGCAAATCAACACATCATAATTTAAACCAACCCAACCCAATTGTGGATGACAAGTGGTTGGAATTCTTTTTTTAGTGGTGAATTTCAAATATTGACATTTTCTCTACAAAACAACTTAGAGGCTAGTGTATGGTGTCGAGTGATTCAAGTTTGAGAAATTTTGACCACTTTCGTTAAATGGTGTGTAATTATTTTCCATGGTGATTCAATACACACTATTCTAAAGTACAAATTGAAGCATATCGATCTTAATAGTTAATCGATAATAATAAAAAAATCATGTCAAAATGTCTTAGAATAAATAATTGTGAGGATTGTAGGTCATTGTAAATAAACATATCATAATCGAAAGGAGTAGCTAAATTATCATGAAGGAGTAGATAAAATATAAAAATTTGTCAACTTACTATTTGGTATGGTGTAGGTAAGACAATTACTTGTCAGTACAAGGATTTGTCACTATGAATGAAAATGACAGGAAGCTTGCTTGGTTAAGAGTGGAATTAGAGGAGAGGGGCGATGGAAAATGTTATTTCCCTTGCTATGATTGTAGGAGCTTGAAAATAAAAAGACTTTTAATAACAATAGTTGAAAGACATTGTAGGGAGAAGGGGCACGCTAAAGGGGGTTATGAATATCATCCCTTGGTAAGAGGATTCAATATTTAATGTATTCTCTGTAATAATCATCATGTCATGAATTTTAGTAATATTTCTTATCGCGATTTTTATATTTTCTATACACACTAACTTTTTTATGTTGTTTTTAAATATATAGACGATGCCCCCAAAATGTCGACTTCCAGAGATTTATTTGCCAAGTACTAGAAGAAATACTCCTTTATAGGGCGATGAACTTAGAGATCAGAATATTGAAGTTGTTGATCAAGTTATTAATGATGCTATGGATGGAGAAAACGTTAGTGATTCAAATCAGGAAGATGATATACATAAATTGATCTAAGACACATTTTCTCCAATGGATGAGGACAACTAGGATGATAGTCATGATGTCGATCCTCTACTAGAGAAGTCACATCAACCTCTTTATGAAGTCTAAACAATCATAGAGGCTACTAGATTTCTCCAAGAAGGAGCTCACTGGTTTAAAAACCTCAAGTTCGAAGGCATCCCTTGGCACCTACTGATGGCTTCTAAGAAATCGCGTTACATTGTAAAAGGTACACCAATTGTTTTATTTAAACCACGATGGCATGGTTTATTGTTGATACTTAAGCATTTTGTCACTTGTGAGGGTAGATACAAACTAGTTTCCCTATATCATATCCATTTATTGATGGTATTTTTAGGTTTTGGTTTAAAATTCCATTCTATCTACTTAGGTGCCTATAGAAAATGGCCAAATTTTACCAAAGACAAAACCTAAATTCACAATATAGTTTGTTCCATCAGGACCTGATTCTAATTCTAGTAATTTCACAATTTTGTAAAGTTGGGGATAGTTGGAAAGATTTCATGGGTAGAAATGGGTTCGCCCTACCTGAAAACTTGACAGACTCACCTCTTCATTTTAATGAACAATCCAGTATTTGTCGATCAAAACCCTCTCTGGAAAACCTACATGTTGATCTGCAAGAAATCACTGTGTCTATAACTAAAATCCCTGTTGTTTTTCATAAGTCATCCAAAGGAAAGAAACTGAGATGTGATTTTATTCCCAGGAAACCTTTAGAAGAGGTTTTGGATGATTTGAAGGATAATATCCTTTTTGTTCCTAATCCTGAGCCAATTCGGGTTGATTTAAATGAACTTGAAATCAAGAAATAGGGTAGGCAAAAGATACAGAGAATTCTAAACATCAATTTTAAAAATAAAAGACCTGGTGAACTCATATACAGAACACTAATAAATCGACAACATGATCATGAAAAACCTATTCCTGTTATTGAGGTCGATGACCAGATTTCTGAGGATGATATCGATGACCAGATTTATGAGGACAATGTCGATGCTGACACACCATAGTTCGATTTCATATCGAATCTACCTCCTTTAATAAAGAAACAACAAGGATTTTCAGGCATTCAACATGATCTAAAATGAATCATGGAACATGATAAAATACCCACTACACAACAGACTCGGTTTTTACCAAGCATGGAACCAGTGCATTGCGAGAATTGTTTCAATTGGATCGAAAGGTATTATTGAGATGTTCCTTACCTACAAGAACAGTTGAACCAAGTAATCACTTAGAATTTAGTGCTTGAGAGGGAGAAAAATGAGCTCATAGTTTTCATTCGAACAAACACACACAGAGCCAACAAGCGTATTAAGCGATCTAGGAATGTGGTCATTAAAAATTCAACCAATTTCAATACCATTATAAACTCAGACCTGTCTGATGCCTCTCTTTTGAATTTATGAATTGGTAAATATTTTTTTTGTATTTCACGATTTCATTATGTTTGGATAAATAATAGGTATATTCATTTTGATTTTAAGTTTATTTTAGACTAGCTACATAATCGAAAGATTATGTATCTTGTCTTTTGAAATTATTTGTTTTGATTGTTCTCTAATTTTGATTTTTTTTTTATTGTTTCAGGTGAACAATAGATGGATGTGCTATGATTAAGGAAATGAGTCATGGGTTGAGCGTTTAGTGGACTATTAATTTTTTGTTTTGAAAAACAATGTTTATTAATATAAATATTTTTGATTAAAAGACTCCAACAAGATTATCTTTTTGTTATTTTATTTTATTAAAAACTTATTTTAAGAGATTTGCCTCTATCTTGCATGATAGGAGGGAACAGATCAGAAAATTGTTTAAATACCAATGGTTTCCCAGTGATGAAGGACAATTCCTCCTGGACCATATGATGGACATATTTCTTTGAAACTATATGGGAAAGCAGTTTACTCTTTGTATTTCATCCTGTGTAGAATGTGTAGTGTTTTTTCATTGTCTTCTCATGTAATTTCTAGGTGTGAAATTTTATATGTATCGAGCTAGCTTTAGTTTGTTCTTGATGCAGAAGCATCGACAACTCATCAAGCGAGCCAGTGCGGAAGCGGAGGACAGCTGGACAGTGCCAGCACCAAATTTTGAAAGCACCTTGATATTTGTTGCGCCAAACATTAATGTGTGGATTTAATGAAGCACACTTGTACATTGTCATGGACCTTGAGCGGATAGCTCATGTCCTTAGGTAGATGAGGCATTTAAGATAGTTAATGTAAAGTAGATAGAATATTTAATTCTAGATTTGATATCTTTAGAGCTCGAGAGGGAAACAGGATATAGACACCCTCCTTTGTACATTGTATTATTATTCATAATCAAGCATTCAGAAGAGAAGAACAGACAGAGAAGTGTAAGAAGAACACCCATGTATAGGTATTGAATTAATAGAAAAGCTTTGATTCAATTCCATGGTTGTGTTATTCTCTGTGTATTGATGATATTATGCTCATGAATGTTTGTTTCTTGTCATACAATTGCTTTTATATGCTGTGTATGTGATTTCATGGTTGAATTGAAGTCTGTGAGAACAAGGAGTTAGTTTCAATTGTTTCTCTATCTTGAACTAGAGAATTCCTGCAAGGAGTGTAGTTGAATCGTCTGCAAGGAGTGCGTCGACAAAAGGGTTGAGATAGAGGTAACTTTTGTTCTAAGTTCTCAGAAGTGCAGATTGGGCACCGGAGCCATGCAAGGCATGCGCAGGCTAGATGAAGTCTCAGAGTTGCGATTCTGAGAAAAGAGATTGAAGGATTTCTGCTGCAGGAGTGCGCAAGATCAAAGACTTCAACACTTAGTCGTGTTTGAAGATTCACCACAAGGAGTGCATGCAAGGAGTTTCCTGAAGGGACTCGAAATCTAGGAGAAAAGCTCAGGAAGGATAGACCTTCAAGTTCGTTGAAGGGTCAAGCTAGAAGTTGTGCGTGAGCAAGTTGCAAGGAAGAGACGCAGGTTGACGGACAAGTCTCATGGAGAGACACTTCTTGTCCGAGGACTATGAAAGAAGAAGAGTGGACGGTTGGTACTCTTCATAGAGAATCTGTGAGTTTCAGAAACTCGTTGGATCTCTCTGAGGTGCAAGACATCTATAGTGTAGGAACAGAAGAAGGTTCGAAGTTCAGAAGGGCAGGAGCCGTCGATTAGGATCACGAGGAGTGTTGATTCTACTCATGGATTGGCATATCGGGAGTTCGTGAGGCGAGACTCCAAATCTATGCAACGGAAGTCGCGATATAGCGAAGTGTGATATTCTGACAGTTATGTAAGTAGTGTGGGCCACAGGGGATATTGAGGGACAGGTGGCATAATCATTGGAGGTTCGGCGTCTCGGGCATCGGGCGTCGATGGGGAAATCATTTGGCCTTACAAGAAGCGAAGTCACGAGGTAGCGATATTTTGAATATCGATGTCTCGGGCCTCGGGAGTCGAAGAAGGAGTCATTTGATCTCGCGAGTGGCGAAGTCCCGAGGGAGTGAGATCATGAGTTCGGCATTTAGGCATCTCATGTATCGGGGATTGGAAATCTGAGCGCTTGGGGTCGCGAGTGGTGAGATCGTGATAAGGATAGAGGTCCCGACAAGGTGAGAGAAAGTCAATGTTGATTGACATCTCGGGTCTCGGGGATTCGAGGACCCAGGGATCAATAGAGAACTTGCAAAGTAGCGAAGTTTCGATTCCTTGAAAAGCAAAGGAAGAGGGGTCACGCGAAGTGAATTGTGGGTGAATATCTTTCGATTGGGAGATAGAAGAACCTTGGAGTTCTTTTGGCCATGGAGAGAGAGAAGGTCTTGAGGAGAGTGGTCGTGCTCCGAGGAGTGCGGTTGCATCAGAGTGGTGTCAAAGTGGGAAATTCTTTGCTTTCTATAGCAGAGAGAGTAAATTCATCATGCCACCCAGAAGAGAGAGACGGTCACCAGACCCAAAAGACAGGGAGGTGAGGAGAAGAGGTAGGCTAGCAGGAAATCTAGAAATGGAGCGGCAGATGAGGGATCTCTGAGCAAGACTTGAAGAGATGGAGACATCTCAGAGACGTGGAGTTGGCGCAAGGGATCTTAGTGATTCTGAAGTTGAAGAGGAAGTTGGACATGAAGAAGAGGTCACAGCAGAGGATGCATCAACCGAGCGGTTGATCAAAGCCATTTCCAGGATGGGTGCAAAGGCAAAGATGGATATTCCAGTCTATGAGGGGAATCTGGATGCAGAAGAGCTATTGGACTAGATCCAAGCTCTTGATACCTACTTCGATTACGAGGATATCGAAGAGGATAAGAAGGTCAGACATGCTGTCACGTGCCTAAAGGGACATGCAGCCTTATGGTGGGACGAGCTACAAGCTGACATACGCTACAAAGGCAAGTAGAAGATCAAGAGTTGGGATCAAATGATCGCGAAGATGAAAGAAAAGTTCATCCCAAGGGATTACCGAATCACTCTGTTCAGGAGGATGCAGAACTTGAGACAGAAACTGATGATAGTGAAAGAATACACTAAGGAATTCTATCGACTGAACATCAGAGTGGGTCATCGAGAGAGCAATGATGAGAAGGTTTCCAGATATCTGAATGGTTTGAGATACGACATTCAGGATGAACTAAGCATGCTAACCATCCGAACGGTGGAAGATGCTTACCAATTGGCTCTGAAAGCTGAGGAGAAGCTGAGACGAAAGTAGGGACAGCGAGGGCGAGGCAGAAGTCAGCCCAAAGGTAAGATAGTTGCCCAAGAGAAATTTCAGAAGCCCAAGGAGGAATGGAAGAAACCTCAGGGTAAGGTCGAAAGAGGTGGAACCTCACAGCGAGGGCCACATGTTGAACAAAAAGGGCAACAAAATGATCAGCGAGGGGATTATGCTGATGCAAATAGTCTTCCTCATACTAGAGGTCGAGGTAGAGGCCGAGGGGGAGTAATCACATGTTTCACGTGTGGGAAAAATGGGCACAAGTCATTCGAGTGTCCAGAGAAAAAGAAGGACATTGGAGAAGCTCACATCACAGAGGCGCAGAAGCGTGATGTTGAGTCTGAAGATGCAGAAGGCGGAAGATCGCTTGGGATGCATAAAGTCCTTTTGACACCTGAGAAGGAGGTGGAGGACACAGCTCAGAGAAGTCGACTATTCAGAACCACATGCAAGATGAAAGACAGGAAATGCAAGGTCATCGTGGACAGCGGAAGCACAGATAATCTCATTTCGACCGAGATGGTAGAAAAACTGGAGCTGGAGACAACTGATCATCCGAGTCCATATACGGTTTCATGGCTACAGAAGGGACATCAGGTGAGTGTCACTAAACAATGTTTAGTTGAATTCAAGATAGGGAGATATAATGATAAGATTTTATGTGATGTTATTCCCATGGATGTATGTCATTTATTGCTGGGTAGACCATGGAAATATGACAGAAATGTGGTTCATGATGGGAGAATGAACACATACGCCCTGGAAAAAAATGGGAGAACCCATATGTTGCTTCCGATAAAGGATAAGGAGGAAAAGCCGGAAGTAAATAGCACAATACTTCTCATGAGTGGGAAGGAGCTTCTTACGGAGATAGATAAGAAAAAAGATCCACAATTCTTTGTGGTCAGAAAACCAAGAATTGTTCTGACTAGCACAAGAGTGGACGATTTACCAGATGAGATTCAGGAACTATTGGAAGAGTTCGCTGACATCATCGTGGATGAATTACCTCATTCTTTTCCACCGATGAAAAGCGTGAGTCATCACATTGATCTCATACCAGGAGCGAGTTTGCCGAATAAAGTTGCGTACAGGTTGACGCCGCAAGAAAATGAGGAGGTCAAAAGACAGGTCCAGGAGCTATTGGACAAAGGATTGGTTAGAGAAAGTTTGAGTCCATGTGTTGTTTCGACAGTACTCAGTCCGAAGAAAGACTGAGGCTGGAGGATGTGTACCGAATCAAGAGCGATCAACAAGATAACCATCAGGTACAGGTTTCCACTGCCGAGAATGGATGATTTGATGGATTTCCTGAGTGGGGCAAAATATTTTTCAAAGATAGATTTGGAAAGCAGATATCACCAGATTCGCATGAGAGAGGGCGATGAGTGGAAAACAACCTTCAAAACGAACGAAGGTTTGTACGAATGGTTGGTCATGCCATTTGTCTTGACAAATGCCCTGAGTACATTCATGAGGCTGATGAATGAAGTACTGAAGGAATTCATTGGTAAGTTTGTCATTGTTTATCTGGACGACATACTGATTTACAGTAAATCAGAGGCTGAACATCTAAATCATTTGGCCGTTGTGATGAGGAAGCTACAGCAGGAGAAGCTGTTGATCAATATGAAGAAGTCCTCATTTATGAAGATAGAACTCATTTATTTGGGTTTTGTTATTTCAGTGAATGAGTTGAAGATGGATCCAGAGAAGGTGGAAGTGATTAAGAATTGGCCATGACCGAGAAATATTTTCAAGGTGAGAAGTTTTCATGGTTTAGCTAGTTTCTACAGAAAATTCATCAGGAATTTCAGTGGGATTAGCGCAGCGATGATGGATACAGTGAAAAAGTGACATAAGATTTTCCATTGGATAGATGAGGCTGAGAAGAGCTTCAATCTGTTGAAGCGAAAGATCACAGAGAAACCAGTGTTGGTGTTGCCAGATTTTCAGAAGACATTTCAGGTGAAATGTGATGCAAGCGGATACACCATAGGAGCGATCTTGAGTCAGGAGGACAGACCAGTTGCCTATTTCAGTGAGAAGATGGATGAAGAAAAACTGAAATACTCCACGTATGATAAAGAATTTTATGCTATCATACAGGAACTGAAGAAGTGGAGGAATTACTTGATCCCGAAGGAATTTGTATTGTACAGTGATAATCATGCATTGTAGTTTATGAGTCAACAAGAGAAGCTGAATCAGAAGCATGCTAAATGGGTAGAGTATATGAAAAATTTCACATTTGTGATTAAGCATATTTCAGGTACTGCTAACAAAGTGGCTAATGCTTTGAGCAGGAAATGTTTATTGCTGCAGGAATTCAGAGTCAAAACATTGGGTTTTGAAAATCTCAGGGACATGTACGTAGGAGATGAAAATTTTGCAGAAGCATATGAAGCAGCTGAGAATCCAGTCCTCAGAGATCGGAGTCTGTGGATAGATTATATGATCTAGGAGGGATTTCTATTCAGAGGCGATCAACTGTGTATTTCGAATTTCTCCATGAGGGAGAATATGTTAAAGGAGAAGCACAATGGAGGCTTAGCAGGGCATTTTGGCCACGACAAAACATTCGCAAAGCTGAGCGAATCATATTTTTGGCCAGGGATGTGAGCAGAGGTCAAGCGGTTTGTTGACAGATGTCATATTTGTCAGCATTCTAAAGGGAGAAAATAGAATGCAGGTTTTTATCAGCCGTTTCCCATACCAGAGAGACCATGGGAGGCAATAAGCATGGATTTTGTATTGGGTTTTCCAAGGACACAAAGAGGTGTAGATTCAATCTTTGTGGTGGTGGAAAAGTTTTCTAAAATGGCACACTTTATTCCATGCCAGAAGACCAATGATGCGACTCACATCGCAAATCTGTTTTTCAAGGAGGTCATTCGACTTCATGGATTGCCGAAAAGCATAGTTTCAGATAGGGATACAAAATTCATTGGACATTTCTAGAGGACACTCTGGAAGAAGCTAGGAACTAACTTGGCGTTTAGTTCTGCTTATCATCCTCAGATGGATGGACAAACAGAAGTAGTCAACAGAAGTCTGGGAGATTTATTAAGAATCCTGGTGACATAGCACCACAGCAGTTGGGATAATGTGTTGCCACAGGCAGAGTTTGCATACAACGATTCAGTCAATTGGAGCACAAGAAAGAGTCTGTTTGAGATTTTATATGGCAGGAAGCCAAGGGGAGTATCTGAGCTGAGGGATTCATAGCAAATAATGACAAGGAGCGCAAGCGCTGAAGAATTTGCAGAGGTGATGGAAGAACTTCACAACAGAGTGAAGCAGCGATTGCTAGAGTCAAATCAGGAATATAAGCATAGAGCAGATCAACATTGGAGACAACATCAGTTTGAGGTTGGTGATCTAGTTCTGGCACATTTGAGGAAGGAAAGGTTCCCAAGGGGAACATACAATAAGCTGAAAATGAAGAAAATTGGGCCTTGCAGAGTCCTGAAGAAATTTGGGGAAAATGCTTATGAGATTGAGCTACCGGATGGCATCGGGATATCTCTGATATTTAATGTTTCGGATTTATACCCATACAGGCCTGGAGAAGCAGAGACTGGAACTGACGAGCCAGTAGTCTAGTGGATGAAACAATTGCCAGTTGTAGAGAAGCCGCAGATGGAATGCATACTAGACAAGCGAGTGGGTGAAAAGACCAGAAGAAAAGAATACTTCGAGTATCTGCTCAAGTGGAAGAATCACCCAGTGGAGGATGCCAGCTGGGAAAGTGAAGCGATGATACAGAAGCATGGACGAACCATGCAGGAGCTCATGGATAGGAGCCCATGAAATTTTTTCAAGCCAAGGAGTATGATGCAGGAGCATCGACAACTCATCAAGCGAGCCAGCACGAAAGCGGAGGATAGCTGGACAGTGCCAGCACCAAATTTTGAAAGCACCTTGATATTTGTTGCGCCAAACATTAATGTGTGGATTTAATGAAGCATACTTGTACATTGTCATGGACCTTGAGCGGATAGCTCACGTTCTTAGGTAGATGAGGCATTTAAGATAGTTAATGTAAAGTAGATAGAATATTTAATTCTAGATTTGATAGCTTTAGAGCTTGAGAGGGAAACGGGATATAGACACCCTCCTTTGTACATTGTATTATTATTCAGAATCAAGCATTCAGAAGAGAAGAGCAGGTAGAGAAGTGTAAGAAGAACACCCATGTACAGATATTGAATTAATAGAAAATCTTTGATTCAATTCCATGGTTGTGTTATTCTCTGTGTATTGATGATATTATGCTCATGAATGTTTGTTTCTTGTCATACAATTGCTTTTATATGCTGTGTATGTGATTTCATGGTTGAAGTGAAGTCTGTGAGAACAAGGAGTTAGTTTCAATTGTTTCTCTATCTTGAACCAGAGAATTCCTGCAAGGAGTGCAGTTGAATTTCCTGCAAGGAGTGCGTCGATAGAAGGGTTCAGATAGAGGTAAATTTTGTTCTAAGTTCTCAAAAGTGCAGATTGGGCACCTGAGCCATGCAAGGAATGCGCAAGCTAGATGAAGTCTCAGAGTTGCAATTCTGAGAAAAGAGATTGAAGGATTTCTACTTCAGGAGTGCGCGGGATCAAAGACTTCAACACTTAGCTGTGTTTGAAGATTCGCTGCAAGGAGTGCGTGCAAGGAGTTTCCTGAAGGGACTCAAAATCTGGGAGAAAAACTCAGGAAGGATAGACCTTCAAGTTCGTTGAAGGGTCGAGCCAGAAGTTGTGCATGAGTAGGTTGCAAGGAAGAGATGCAGGTTGAAAGACAAGTCTCGTGGAGAGACACTTCTTATCCGAGGACTACGCAAGAAGAAGAGTGGACGGTTGGTACTCTTCGTGGAGAATCTGCGAGTTTCAGAAACTCATTGGATCTCTTTGAGGTGCAAGAAGTCTATAGTGTAGGAATGAAAGAAGGTTCAAAGTTCGGAAGGGCAGGAGCCATCGATCGGGATCACGAGGAGTGTTGATTCTACTCATGGATCGACATATCGGGAGTTCGTGAGGCGAGACTCCAAATCTACGCAACGAAAGTCGTGATATAGCGAAGTGCGATATTCCGACAGTTATGTAAGTAGTGTGGGCCACAGGGGATATTGAGGGACAGGTGGCATAATCATCGAAGTTTCGACGTCTCGGGAATGAGGCGTCGATGGGGAAATCATTTTTCCTTGCAAGCAACGAAGTCATGAGGTAGCGATATTGTGAATATCGACGTCTCGGGCTTCGGGAGTCGAAGAAGGAGTCATTTGATATCACGGGTGGCGAAGTCCCGAGGGAGCAAGATCACGAGTTCAGAATTTTAGCGTCTTGTGTATCGAGGATTGGAAATCCGAGCGCTTGGGGTCACGAGTGGCGAGATCGCGATAAGGACAAAGGTCCCAACAAGGCGAGAGAAAGTCAACATTGACTAACATCTTGGGTCTCGGGGATTCGAGGACCCAGGGATCAATAGAGAACTTGCGAAGCAGTGAAGTTTCGATTCCTCAAAAAGCAAAGGAAGAGGGGTCGTGCGAAGTGAACTGTGGGTGAAGATCTTCTGATTGGGAGATAGAAGAACCTTGGAGTTCTTCGGGCCATGGAGAGAGAGAAGGTCCTGAGGAGAGCGGTCGTGCTCCGAGGAGTGCGGTTGCGTCAATTCTGCATATAATATTTTATATCATGCTTTTCTTTATGTTGTCCATTATCTTTTGGTTTAGTTTATACCTGTGACTGATCATCTATTCTAGTATTTTGATTTTACATATGATACTAGATAGTTGGTAACACCATTCCTAAGAATTGGAATTTCTTTCGTTTTAAGTTTTTTGGCTATTCTAAAGTCACATGATAGATAAGCATTTGTCTTTCTGTCATCATAAACTCGTTATGGAATATAAAATACTTCTGTGAGTTTCTTTAGGAAGTATTATGTTTTCCTTTGTCATAGGTTTACACTTGACACGAGTTAAGAGGAGACGATACAAATACAAAGAGATGAATCTATTTTAATACTGTTGATCAACAAGAGGTTAGTTAGTTTATTATTTATTTAATTTGTTGATTTGTGAATGAAGAATGATTACATTGTTTAAACGTTAATTTTCTTTGTCTATTTTCATTATATCATTTGCAATCTTGTTCATTCACCATTTATTCACCATTTTTTTTAGATTGATTATCTTAAAACAATTATTCTCACAAGTCTTTGCTTAAACCTTGTAAATTGTATATAACCTTTGTACATGAACACTGTTAGTTAAGCATTTGTAATTAATGTGTTGATTGATAGAGTTGTACCTTTAGTTAGTTTACATATTTTAAATTGTTTTAGGATATTAGTTGGCTAATGGAGCCATAAAACCCACCAGGGTAGATTATACCAAACGGCTTGGGTTAATTAGACGACCCCAGTCTGGATCTTCCCTTCCCGTTGATGGTGTGTCATAATGTCCATCAAAAGGAACTAAAAGAACTAAAAAGAACCACAACTAAAGATTCATTTTAATTGCCACATGGATGGCCATTTTGAGCATTTGAATTCTTAGTTTAAAAAAAATCTTTCATAACGATTAATCACTTGGGACTAGGAACCAATTTCGACATCTTTAAGTATGCTCTTTTCCTTGCACCTTTGAGTGATCTGGGGAAATTAGAACAAGGGTGGATAAATAAGTTCCATCTCTCTCTATCAAATCATCATTTAGGAGAGGCCAAATCCCCCTATGGTACATCTTAGTTTTATTTGATAAACTGAAATTAATCTTAAAGTTGTAAAGGGCCCATACATGCCCACATGCTTGCAAAATTAGGATAGTTTCAAAGTTTTTGTCAATAAATCAAAACAACCTAGGAATTTAAAAGGATCAAGTAAGGATCCGATGTCCATATGATTTGAAGTCTAGTAAAAGTTTCAATTTTCTTATATTAGACAACAACTCAGAAAGTTAAAGGACCAAGTAAGGACCCATATGTCCACATTTCTAGTGATCTATGGATTTTTAATTACCCAAGAATTGTCTAAACACATTTGGTAAGTTAGATTAATCAAGATTTATAATGGACCACATGATGTCCACATATTAAAATCTTTCATTATAAATTATTAAAATCATTTTTGACACTATCACTTCTTCCAGACAAGAGCACTTGAACACACACGAAATTCTCAATGGATGGTTGAAGTCAAAGTATGTTCTTCTCCATACACCCAAAAGTGATCTAGGATAATTATAATGTCTCAAGACACCTTCTGAAATTTTTTCAAAACACCCCATTTTAATAAACAAGATTGGTTCATGACCACAGTCTTCCATCCTATTTCATCATAAAATCAAATTTTGAAAAACTCATTTTAACCTCCACAAGAAGGGCTCAAAATGATTTTTCATTTTAAGTTAGAATCTCGAGGTAGGCATCCAAATAACCCCCTGTTATCATTTTGACATATGAAGTATGGGGATGGATTCCCCTCCCCACATCTGTCACTATGGGATTCTAGGGGGGCGATGGAAATATTTTGGTGGCCCCCTCGGTGGCGGTTTGGGGGCAATGCCCCCGAAGAGAAATTTTTGGGAAAATTGTCATGTAAAATATCATAATTTCATAGTAAATCTGAACCGCTCATCATTAGGTTGCAAATCTAGTGGTAGAATTTATGTAAGGGTTTTTTCCCTAGAATGAAACCCTCTTTTATGTATGAGAGAATTGTATTGTGGATGTGTATTTGAATGAATAATGTATTCCAAGATAGGAGACCGTGAGAAAAGAAGAAGAAGTTACACCGGGTTTGTTGTAGGTTGTATTCCTTCATTTGTTGGATATAATAAAGGAAGGACTGCAAATTTCTATGGTGGACATAACCTATATTGGGTGAGCCACGTATATTTGTGTCTCTATTGTATTGTGTATCTTCTGTGTTTTATTTCCGCATCTATTTTTTATTATTGATTTTCAATCCTCTTTTTTCTAACAATCCATTGTTGGGTATGTGTTATATTATTTGCATGGTTAGCCCCATGTGTGATGTGTATGCATTGAGGGAGGGGGGGGGGGGATTATCCCACCCCCCTTCCTGGGGGTCCGGGGATGGAGACCCCCAAAAAAATAATTGCGCAATTGTTTGGTCCATTTTGGGTGGTTTTGACACACAGTTTTCTGGCCCATGGTTTTATAATTCTAGTTAAGGAACTAAGGTTGTAATTTTATCCAGTTCAATGCATTAATATTTTAACTGTCGTAGAATCATATATATTGTATTTGTAAATGGTGAATTTTATATAATGAGAGTTATATGTGTATCTATAAACATTTTTTGGTTTTCCTAGTTAAGGGTTTCTAGGGTAAATGTTTTAGTACTATTTGTGAGTGTTATTGTTTTATTTATGTTTTATAAGAATCTACGTGTGCATTGTTATACTATAAAGATTTAAAACATACATTTGGTATCAAAGTAGTTATTTTCTTTAGGGGGACTCCTTTGTTGTTAAGGGTTTGGTTATCTTGGGTCTATGATAAATCTAGTTTTAGTAGGAGCTCAACAATGGTGATTCTTGTGGTGAAAGAAAAAGATGATTAGTCCTAAAATTGAGATCAAGAAATTAAATGGGAAAATATTTGAGATTTTGAAGCTAAATATGGAGGATCTTGTTCGACAAAAAATGTATTCCAATAGAGGAAAAACACCTTCAGTAACCACTCACACAACCATATCAAAGATCAACACACTAACGTTTTGACATGGTAAAACCCCTAGTGAGGATAAGGCCATCAACATAAAGAAAAATTATTATGAAACGACTTCTTACTTTCTTGGTATAAACATTGGGGTCAAAATGACATCTAGAAAAGTTGGAGTCAAGAAGAAAGCTATCCATTTTGGTATACCAAGATCAATAATTTTTCTTAAGACCATAAAGAGATTTATTAAGGTGACACACAAGGCTAGAGTCATTTTGGACATAGCGAGGAGGTTGTTCCATGTATATTTCCTCTTGAAAATCCCCATGCAAGAAGGCAAATTTGACATCCATTTGATGGAACTCCCATTTATATGAGGCTCCAAGGGCTAGAATAAGGCAAATGGAATTCATTTTGGCTACAGGGGAAAAGGTTTCATTATAGTCAATGACTTCAACTTAGGAGAATCCTTTGGAAACTAACCGAGCCTTATGCATTTCAATACTTCCATCTGATGCATACTTAGTTCTGTAGACCCATTTACATCTAGAAAGTTTTCTCCCTTTCAGAAGAGGTACAAGATCCCAAGTATTATTTTTCATTGAAGAATGATACTCTTCATTCATTGTTGTATCCTAATCTGGATTACCTTAGGCTTCTAAAAATGTATCTGGATCATGAGTCTCTAAAACTTGAGCCAAAAGAGAAGAGGCTCACTGGAATTGTGAACATGTCTGTCATTGATCTGAAGGATCACCAAAAATATCACCAACTACTTCTCATCTTCAACAAAATCATATAGGAAACAATGGTGTTGGTTCAGGTTCATGTTCAATAGACTGATTTGGAGGAATGTGAGAAAGTGGAGGTGTATTTTCATCCTCCCTGTCATCAACTAAAGAAGAATAAACCATAACAAGAACAAAATATGGCTCGCAAGATGAAGAAGACACAAATGTCGAATTAGGCTCAAAGGCCAAGAGAGTTTCATAAAATTTAACATCTCTTTGAATAATAATTTCATTTGAATGACGTTGAAGAAGTTTGTAACTTTGACATCTTCAGAATAACCAAGAAAAATACACTTCTCACTTTTAGGCTGTAAAACTTTCCTTTTCTCATAAAATTTATGAGCCCATGCTACACTTCCAAATACATGAAAGTGTCTTACATATGTCTTAATTTTATTCCATACTTCTTCCGGTGTTATATTTTTAAGAGCCTTTGTGGGGGTGCAATGTACTATGTAATTTGCACAGTTAATGTCTTCCTCCCAATACTTTAGGCTTAATCCCTTAGATTGGATCATACAATTAGTCATTTCTTTTAATGTGCAATTCTCTCTCTCAACAACACCATTTTTTTGTGGTGTATATAGAACAATGTTGCATTTGGATGCCTCGTGCAATACGATAACTTGTAAAATTGTTGTTCATATATCCTCCCTCATTATTTGTTTTGAACCTTTGAATTTGATGACCAGATTGTTTTCTACAAGGGCCTTGTAGGGAAAAAAAAATTCAAACAATTTTCTCTTAAGTTTTAAGAAGTAAACCCAAGTGCATTTGGAAAAAGCATCAATGAAAATTAATAAATACTTTCACCCAAAAAAAGAGAGGGAAGAAAATGGACCACACAAGTCATTATGAACATGCTACAAAGGAGTCGAGGCATGCTAAGAGGCACATTTTTCAAAATCGTCTCGATGATGTTTGCTGAGAACACAACCAACACAAACACCATCTCTGCAGGAAACAAGAGAAAGACTAGTCACCATATGTTGATTATATAGTTGTTGCATTGAGAGATAGTTTAGATGGACAAACCACTCATAACAAAGTTACCAAATTAATGAGAATTGTGACCTCAAAATGAGAACTTTGGTGCAAAAATCCCATAATTGTGTGTCAAAAACACCAAAATCAAACTCTGTTTCAAAAAATGGTGCTATCGGTAACACCCATTTTTTGCAGGGTAGTTAAAAATGTGACTTGCTTCAAAGCATTGCCTTATCATGGCCTTGACAACCAATACCATTATAGAAAAATGACCCTCAAATTGAAAAGTGAAGCTACCGATATCACCCTTCTTATTTTTGAAGTTAAAATTGTGACTTAATTGAAAAGTCATCATGATCATTGGTATTGTCTCGAATAAAGACCTTCAAATTAGTTTTAAAATCGAAAAGTGGTATTTTATTTTCTAAATTTACATTAAAATAAATAAATTGAAAAAAGAAACTCCATATACATGTTTCTTTTTTTCTTTAAGTAAAAAAAAACAACACATTTTTCTATAAAAACATATGTTTTAATGAAAAAACTCTTTTTTAAAATTAAAATTACCTTATTTAATGAAAATATACATTTCTTAAATGAAAAATGCAATTTTTTTTAATGAAAAAATGCAATTTTTTTTAATGAAAAAATGTCATTTTTTAATTTAAAAAAACTCATTTTTTTTTTTGAAAAATATTAAAAAAAATAAATAAAAACAAAACAAAAAAAAATTAAAAATTAAGATAAAACATTAAAATAAAAGTTGAAATAAATTAAATAGAAATTGAAACAAAAAAAATTAAAGCCAAAATTTATAAAACACACAAATATAAATTAACAAAAAAAAAAAACTTAAAAAAATATAAATTATAAATTATAAATCAAACTTAAACTTAAATATATATATATAAATTATAAATTATAAATTAAACTTAAACGTAAAAAGGAAAAATTAGAAAAAATATATATTTAAAAAAAAATCACAAAACAAATAAATAAAATTATTAAAATGATGATGATGATTAACATCCACTAAGACCAAATTTTTCTATCGGACCTTAAGAGGGTAAGTGATTACTTTTGATTCTTTAGAATTTTGTTTCTCTACTCGAAAAACATTAAGGGAAGCTTTCCAAGATCACCATACTTTTGTTGAGTTAAGAGGTTAGGAAGGTTGGTAGTGTGACAAATATTTTGAAAATGAGATCTAATATGGGTATAGGCTAGACAATCTAAGAGAAAGTGTTTTTCATCTTCAACCTTCCTAGTCTTACAAAGGTGACACACTCTTTCATCCCATGGTGTTTTAGGAATTGACCAATGCTCAGTTTCACTATGGGGCTTGTGATTTTTTTTTTTTTTATCTTAGAAATGTTTATTTTTTTCTTTACACTTGGAAAAACAGATAGATAATTTTGATCTTCTAGATTAGGGTTGATTACATCCTTATAATACCTTCATTTTCCTTTTTCCTCTAACTCTTTATCACACCACATTTTCTCCTTAAATTTTGATTTGACGATTTTTTTAATAGTATCTTTATTCTACAAAATGGTGTCTTCCATGATTCCCCAATAGTTTAGCCAAGACCGGGCATCTTTATGCCATCCTCGCTTAATTCAATGGTGGTTATGACTCAATTTTGAAGCAATTTTAGGAAGCCTCTTGTCCTCCATGTTGTTTAACTTGTTCTTATACATTGGTTACCTAGTCATAGCCATGCTCTCAATGGGGAAGAGGCTTGTTTCTAAGACGAGGATGGGATAGGATATATTTCCTTTAATTTTGAGATTATAGTTTATAATTTTTTTTTGTATTTTCTCTATCTTTCTCCAGGATTCACGAGAGATACTACAACCCCGAACTTCACATCCATAAAGAATAATAGGTGTAAAAAGAGTCTCAAAGAGGAGTTTATTCTTATCTCAACTCCAAAGATTAGCTAATTTATAATTGTTTTCAAGCCCATAATAAGATTTACATCCCCCAATAATCCTTTTTCTCAATGCTATAATTTCAGTTGATCTTGTGGTGAATATCAATTCCAAGATATTTATATGAAGTCACTTCCTACAATTTGTTGTTTTCATATACGAAGGTATTATAACTGATCTTATTGGATTTAATAATCATGACCTTAGTCTTATCAGTATTAATAGTCATACCCATATTGGAGCAAAAATCCTTGAGGATGCTTAGTTGATTTTCAAGATCATAGGGACTCCTTTTCATAAGAACGATATCATCGTCATAAAGAAGAAGATTTATGACTATACCAATGAGAGTAGGGCCGACACAACCTACTTTTTCCAAGCAATCTTCTAACTTGTCAATGTATATGCCAAAAAGGGTAGGGGACAAGGGACAACCTTGTTTGACTCCAATATTGCAGTTAATCTCTTTTGACCAACCCTCAATGTTTTTAAAATTATCAATAGCATTCTCATACATCCTTATTGCAGCAGCCCTCAACTTGAGGGGCACTTTTATCTCTCCCAACCTATTCGAAAGGTTTTTCCTAGGAAATATGTTAAAAGATTTTCTAAAGTCAACAAAACAACAAAAAATATTTGTTTTAGTATTGAGAAACTCCTCTGCAATGATCCTAAAGGTAACAAGATGGTCCACAGTTGAATGATATCTCTTAAACCCAGCCTAACCTTTATCTCTTTTACTGTGAATTTCTAGCCAAAGGCTAATATTCTTTTCCAAAATAGTTCCATAAAGCTTGGCTAAAATTGGGCTAATCATAATGGCCCTATAATTAGAGGGAATGTTTCTATCCCCATTTTTAAAAATAGGAACAATGAGGCTTTGTGTCCAGGGTTTAGAAAAGCCTTGGTTGACTGCTAAATTGAAGAGCTTGTGTATGCGAGGGATAAGTATAGGCCCTCCAATTTTAAATATTTTAGCTTGGTAGCCTTCAATGTCTTTATCTTTCCCATTTGCAAGACACTTCACCCCGAACTCTATGTCATCTAAATAAAAAAACTCTTCATTTGTAAGGAAAATAGGAATGGTTTACATGGAATTAGGGAACTCATAAAGACTTTTAAGGTAGGACCTTAAGGGAATCCTATTATTTTCTTTAGTATTGCGGTTTAGAATTTGGCTCCAGAACTTCTTAGGATCCAACTTATATAGTTGTGAAAGTTTCTCTTGCATTTTATTAATATAGTACATTTTTTTTCCTTTTAATTAGGGATTTGTACGTATTGATCTTATCGCGTTTTAAGGACTCATTAGTGTTAATGTTTAAGCCATTATTATAGATGTTTTCATTTCATTAGATAACAATAGCATAATCCAAGATCACTGAGAAATACACAATCACAAGAGACACAACATTTATCCTGGGAAACCCTATAGGGGAAGAAAACCCAACAAAACTTCCTTAATATAGATAGCTAATACAATGCCAAGAGATCTCTTATGCTAATACAGAAATTCCTCTCCTAGATATGCACCACTCTCTCTCTCCTTCTCCGATAACATATCAGAACTTGTCTCTCAAACTGAGCAAGTGAGTTGTGTCTAAGTGAGGCGCTAGCCTCCTTTATTTATACAAGTCTAGAATGTGTGAAATGTCTCTTCACTGGCAGGGCAGACTTCTCAAACTGGGTGGATAAACCCACCTTTATTATATTTATGGGTCTCTTTAATATCTGCTAGGGCTGACTTCTTATTCTGCCTATTACAATTGTCTTTTGACCAATCCGCAAAAGGGGATTTGGTCCTATTACAATAACTGACATGATAAATTCACAATGGGGATTGATCCTATGAATAATATATCAATAATAATAAGAATACTCTTTGCAGTTACATTATTTCAACACTCCCCCTTAACAAGAAGGGTATTGTTCAACAACATCATGCGAGAGAGAGAGGAAAACATCATCAATAGAATCAAGTGGGTGAGAGGACAACATCATCAATATCATCTTGGAACACTAACTGATGTATCTATAAATCATCAGAAGTTTTCTTCATCGGAAACATCATCATTTCAAGGAATGCCATCATCATCTGCATCAATATGTATTAGTATAAAAACTGATACATCATCATCATCACAACACAAGGTTGGCTCATCATAATACAAGACTGGCTTTATGTCACAACTGTCAAGCTGGAAGCTCAGTACTTATCTCATCTCATCATCTTGCTTTACGTCACAACACTCAAGATGGAAGCAAGATACTTGTCCTAATTTATGTCATAACCATCAGGTTGGAAGAAGGATATTAGACTGGCTTTACGTCACAACCATCTAGTCGAAAGCTCAGTGCTAGTCTCATCATGTCATCTTTCTTTACATCTAACAACTCGGTCAGAAGCAAGGAACATCTCATATTTCTTTACATGTGACAACTCGGTCAGAAGCAAGGAACATCTCTTCTTGCTTTACATCTGACAACTTGGTCAGAAGCAAGGAACATCTCTTCTTGCTTTAAGTATGACAACTCGGTCAGAAGCAAGGAACATCTCTTCTTGCTTTACGTCTGACAACTCGGTCAAAAGCAAGGAACACCTCATCTTGCTTTACGTCTGACAACTCGGTTAGAATCAAGGAACATCTCTTCTTGCTTTATGCCTAACAACTGGGTCAGAAGAAAGGTACACATCTCATCTCGCTTTATGTCTGACAACTAGGTCATAAGCAAGGAACATCTCTTCTTTCTTTACGTCTGACAACTGAGACAGAAGAAAGGTACACATATCATCTTGCTTTACATCTAACAAATAGGTCAGAAGCAAGGAACATCACATCTTTCTTTATGTCTGACAACTAGGTCAGAAGAAAGGAACATCACATCTTTCTTTACATCTGACAACTAGGTAAGAAGCAAGGAACATCACATCTACTCCCCCTTTTGAGGAAGGTCCTTTCGGACTATGCCAAGCTTATCTCGAAAGTACTCAAACTTCACACGAGATAGGGTCTTGGTCAACATGTCAGCAACCTGTTCATCTGTGCTAATGTACTAGAGCTTCAAGGCTCCTCTCTGTACCATGTCACAGATGTAATGATAACGGATCTCTATGTGCTTCAACTTGTCATGGAATACAGGATTCTCTGTCATTTTTATGCAGCTTTGGTTGTCACATAGAATCACGGTTGCTCTCATCTCTAAGTCAAATAGGCCAGTCAGCAACTTTCGAAGCCATATAGCTTCGCAGCTGGCAGAACATGCAGCAATGTATTCTTCTTTCATTGTGCTGAGAGAAATACTAGATTGCTTTCTACTCTTCCACGAGATCATAGCTAATCCCAAACTAAAACAACATCCTGAAGTGATTTTCCTATCAGAAACACTTCCTACCCAATCTGCATCAGTATATCCACTCAATGTAAAATTATGATCTCCGTCATAGCTGAGACCATAATATATTGTACCTTTAAGGTACCTCATCACATGTTTTCTAGCCACTAGGTGAACACGTCTGGGTTGTATCAGAAACTGACTCAAGGTGTTCACGAAAAAACAAATGACCGGTATGGTGTTCATCAAGTACATCAGCGATCCAATAATCTATCTATACAGTGTGGCATCAATCAATTCTGACGACGTATCGACCAGTGGCTTCAGCTTTGCTTCCATGGGTGTATTCATGGGCTTGCATTCCAACATGTCAAATCTCTTCAATATTTCAACTGTATACTTCCCTTGGTTAAGGAAGATCCTCTTAGGAATCTGCCATACCTCAAGACCTAAGAAATAATGCATTAGGCCAAGGTCTTTTATTTCAAATTCCGAGGCAAGTCTCTTTTTACAATCTGTGATGAGATTTTCTTCTCCAGTTAAGAATAAGTCATCCACATATAGCAGTAATATTACTGGCTCATTATTCATGATTTTGAAGTAGATATTTGAGTCTGCTTTACTCTTGGTAAAGCCTAAGCTCGTCAAGAAACTGTCTACACAACCATACCAAGCTCTAGGAGCTTGCTTCAATCTGTATAAGGCTTTCTTGAATATGCAGACATGAGAATTCCTGTCTTCAACCTCAAATCCTTGAGGTTGCTCTATATACACTTCTTCTTTGATAACACCATTTAGGAAAGTTGTCTTCACATCCATCTGGTGCAGCTTCCACTTCATCATAGCTGTAAGAGCTATGATGGTTTTGATTGAAGTGTATCTAGCCATAGGAGAAAATGTCTCTTCATAGTCAATGCCTTCCTTCTGGGAAAAGACACGAGTGACAAATCTTGCTTTATACTTCTCAATACTTCCATCAACAGCATGTTTTATTTTGAAGAGCCATCTGGAGGATACCACATCTTTATTATTTGGTCTGGGAACTATTTCCCATACTTCATTCTTCATTATGGATTGGTATTCCTCTATCATGGAATCTTCCCATTCTTTCCTTTAAATGACTTCTTCAAAATAGGTAGGCTCCTCTTCTAGGAGGTCACACATCAAAGCCGTATAACTAGAGAATGGCTTTAGTATTTTCACCTATCTCGTGGTTCCTTGGGGAACACCATACTTCTCTCCATATTGAATAAGATCTCTAGCCCAAGATGGATTTCTTTTATGGAGGATCGTCATCTGAGGAGGTTCTTGCACTTCTACTATATCATGGTCTTCTAGAAGTTCCTCATCAGGGGAAGTTACGACTTCCCTCACTGGTTCTGTAGCTTTGGGAACCTCCCTCATTGCAGTATTGGGGATTACAGGTTCCTCTTCATATACCTCTTCAAGATGGCATATTTTAGATTTCTTGAGTGATGCATCTTCATCAAAGGTCACATCCTTGCTGATCTCAATGTGATGTTGACCTGGTATATAGATTTTGAAGGCCTTGGATACCTCACAGTATCCCACAAATATTCCCTTCTTTCCTGAAGGGTCCAACTTGTTTCTCTTTTCTTTAGGTATATGAATAAACACTAGACAACCAAATATTTTGAGACGGCTTACCTCTGGCTTCTTTACGGTGAAAATCTCTTCCGGTGTCTTGAGCCCAAGTGCACTATGGGATAATCGATTCTGCACATAAACAACTGCTATTGTTTCTTCTGCCCATAAGCACATAGGAAGATCTTGATCATGGATCATAGTCTTCACAACTTCTAGTATGGTTTTGTTCTTCCATTCAGCTACACCGTTTTGTTGGGGATTATAGGGAGTAGTGAGTTCCCTCTTGATCCCAACATGTTTTCATAAGTTCACAAACTCTTTTGAGGTATATTCTTCTCCATTATCTAACCTGAGTATCTTAATCTTCTTTTCAGAAAGGTTCTCTATCAAGGCTTTGAATTCCTTGAACTTACTGAACACTTCATCTTTAGTCTTTAAGAAATATATCCAGGTTTTATGAGAGTAATAATCAATGAATGATACATAATATACATACCCACTAATGGAGGATGATGGCATTGGGCCACACACATCTGAATGGATGAGTTCTAGAAATCCTTCTAACTTGTTGTCCCTCTTCGGAAATGGGTTCTTGATATTCTTCCCTTGTGCACATCCATTGCATATGCCTTTATGGTCACCTTTGAGTTCTGGTAAACTTGTGACTACTTTGCATATGTATGGTAGTGCCTTGTAGTTGATGTGAGCTAACCTTCTGTACCAAAGCTCACATGAGTCTTCAATGGCATGGGTCATGGAAACCTCTGAGTGACCCTTTAGTTTATATAAGCCATTTTCTTCATTTCCAATGATGATTTCTTCATTTAAGGTTTATCCTTTAGCCCACATAAGAACTTATTCATCTATAAAGGCAACTCTAAAGCCTTTCTTCTCTAAAGCTAAAATGAAGAGTAGGTTCTTATTCAAGCCTACTACATAGAGTGCGTCCTTCATTTTTAGTGAATTCCCTGAATTTAGTTTATGGTTTGATTCTCCCACTCTCTTGATGGGATACTGGTAATCATCACCAAGTGTCACTTTCTAAGAAAAATTATTTTATGAGATACAAGAAAGGATGTTTATTTGTCCCGTCATGTGCTTGGATGCACCACTATCAATGAGCCAAATTTCCTCTCCAGGTGTTACAGATCCTGAGAGGGCCAAAATCAACACATGGTCTTTGATCGCCTCTCTTATCATCTTTGCGGGTGGTTCTTCATATTTGACTACATGGGCATGGAGCCTCTTTTTTTTTCTCTTGTATTCTTCTCATCTTGCTGGACAAAACTTTGTAATGTGTCCCATCTTGTCACAATCATAGCATTGTACAAATGAGTAGTCTCTTTCCTTTCGTTGTCCTCTCTTCTGAAATCTCCTTGGATGAGATTCTTTATGATTGAATTTATTTGATTGTTGAGGCTCTTTATGAATCTCCTTTTGGAAGTAGGGTTTATTCCTTCCTCCTTTTGTGTGAGTAGCTAGGTCTTGATCATCATCCTTAGCTAGTAATGCTTCCCGATTCACTACTCTTGTTTCTTCTTGGATGCATTCTTCCCATAGACTGTCAAACTTCAGTTTCTCCTTTCTGGCACATATCGTCTGGATGAAAGCATCCCAAGGTCTTGTGAGACTATTTAGGGCTGTCATTATGAGTTCATCTTTGTCTATGGTATCTCCAATAGCTTCTAGTTGTTCTTTGAATTTTGAGATTCTGGAGAAGTATTCCTGAATCATTTTTCCTTTCTGCATCCTTGTATTCTTCAGTTGAGTTCTAAGATTCATATTCCGATTTATGTTATTTACTTCATATAGTCTAGTCAAGGAATCAAACATCTCTTTCAGAGTCTTCTTAGATGACACATAAGGAATCAGGTGGTCTTTAATTGAATATGCAATGATTCTTTTGGCCCTTATTGTGTCCTTTTGATGCTTTTCCTTTTCTGCAACATCGTCGGGTTCCAGTAATTCTTCTTTGATGAATATTGCTAGGTCATTCTCTTCAACAATGAGTCCAATCCTATACTTCCAGGCACAAAATTTTTCCACCCCTTATAACTTGTCAACAAGCTTAATGCTTGCAGACATCTTTACCTGGAGCTAGAAAAATGACCAAAAAATGAAAGTGCTCAAAATAAAAATCTGAACTTACTAGGAGATGTGCTTGGCTGAAGCGAGTATCCTAGTGTGTTTGGATCTGAGAAAATCCAACTTTTTTTACTCCAAACTTGATCTGCAGATTTCTGGACTCGTGCTTTTGGTTTTCTGGTACCTCTGGTACTTTTGTACTTCTGGTACTTCTGGTACACTGGTTTTCTGGTACTTCTGGTACTTTGTGAAACTAGGGTTTCACTTTCTGGGAGATCCAGCCATTGAAAAGGTGCACTGAGAGTGCCAAAATGATCCTTAGGGAGGGCACACTTTTCTAGATGGTTTCAGGGATGAAAATCTTCACCATCAAAAAGCCCTAATTTTCATGTATGGTAACAATGACATTTTTCACTTGTGAAAGATTCTTCCTTTAGCTTGGCTCTGATACCATGTTAATGTTTAATCCATTATTATAGATGTTTTCATTTCATTAGATAACAATAGCATAATCCAAGATCACTGAAAAATACACAATCACAAGAGACACAACATTTGTCCTGGGAAACCCTCTAGGGGAAGAAAACCCAACAAAACTTACTTAATATAGATAGCCAATACAATGCCAAGAGATCTCTTATGCTAATACAGAAAGTCCTCTCCTAGATATGCACCACTCTCTCTCTCCTTCTCCAGTAACAGATCAGAATTTGTCTCTCAAACTGAGCAAGTGAGTTGTGTCTAAGTGAGGCACTAGCCTCCTTTATTTATACAAGTCTGGCATGTGTAAAGTGTCTCTTCACTGGCAGGGCCGACTTCTCAAGATGGGTGGGTAAACCCACCTTTATTATATTTCTGGGTCTCTTTAATATCTGTTGGGGCTAACTTCTTATTCTGCCTATTACAATTGTCTTTTGACCAATCCGTAAAAGGGAATTTGGTCTTATTACAATAGTCAACATGATCAATCCACAATGGGGATTGATCCTATGAATAATATATCAATAATAGTAAGAATACTCTTTGTAGTTACATTATTTCAACAATTAGAAGCATCCCTAATGGATTTCCTAGAAATTTTACATTCTTTATCATACCAAGGGTTGGTCGTCTATTATTATTTTTATATGACACCTCGAAAGAGAACTTGTTAATAGAAGTGGAAAGGGTAGTTGTAAAATTATGATATATTTCTTCAATGTTGTCCTTATAAGTTATGATATTTAATTTACTATTTAAATCCTTTAAGAAAAGGTCGAATTTACTTTTGTCAAAGTGTAAATTCCTTTGATTATCATAATTCTCTTCAATGGCACTCTTGTGAATGGAAAAGTTTAGATTTAGGGTTAAAGGTTTATGATCAGAGTCGGGCTCATGGTCATTTAAAAGGTTAAAAGTTGTTATTTGGTTGGAAATACGGATATCAGATATCACATAATCTACGACACTACTACCTATCCCATGAATACAATTCATCTGGTTGGATTTTGACCATTTCATTACTCCATTGAAAATTATTAGGTCTTGAGAGCTACAAAGCTTGACCAACTCAGTACCAAACAAATTGTCAATTAGGTCTTCAAAGATTATTTTGTAGCTGTTAGATAAAACAAGGCCTCATTTAGCCATAAAGAATTATGGATGGAATCAATGATTAAAAGAGTAGCTTGTTTAGTTGCAGTCCTAACATTAAAGTCTCCTAGTAGGAGGATATTACCTTCATTTTTCAAACTATAAATATCTTGTTATAAATTATTATAGGGACCATTGTTATCTAGATTGTTTTTCTTATAAAAAAATAGAATTAATAGGTGCAAAATAGAAAATTGCTATATATGTCTTCTTAGCATTGGTGTCTGAAATTTATATCCAAATATATTGATTGAGAGGGTCAATCTTATGAATTTGAATGTGACGAGGAATTCTCTTTCTAATATAAAAAGCTATGTCTCATATCCCTCTACAAGGGGAATTTTTGCTCCATGTTGACCACAAGAAAACTCCTTCTATGTTAGGGACCTTAGACTCCTCATGCTCCCAAGTTTCAACTAGACAAATAATATAAATATCACTCGAGATCCAACTTATCATAGGACCTTTGTGCCATGGAAAGCCATGACAGTGCCAAAAAAGGATCACGATTGTCCCAAATTCCTATTTATTATTATCCTTCTAGTCTCTATCCCTAACAATAGCTTTTCAATTTCAAATTATTCCTCATTTTCCTTCATTCCTCAATTCTTTTAGCTTTTGAACTTCCTTCCTTAATTCATCTTGGTCATTGGGAATGAGGTCTTCATTTATAAATATTCATGACCCTTTTAAGCTCGGATATTTACTAAGTATGCTATATTTATGGTCATTACAACTTACCTTGACACGGATCAACCTATATTTATGATCAATTATTCTTCCTAGACTCTGTGCTTCTATGAGGTAAGTTCAAAAGAAATGTAAGTGATAGTTAGTCCTGCTTGAAAATTGATTCAAACCCCCAGGAAATCCAAACACCAATTGAATCAACTTCAATTCAAATACACGTTAGGTGAATTGTACTTTGATTGAAATAGAATTAAGGTTTGAGACTGATTTGATTAAACTTATGTGATTTATTATTTAATTTTTCTTTTACTATTGCTAGCATATCTTCCTCTTCTTGTTCTTTTATACCAAAAATTATGAGGTTCAAGGCTCTTTTGTTACACTCATGGTCCAGTTCGATTAGCTTATTCATTTCCTCTTTGATGGGTTTGATATCCAATTTATTTTTCATATTATTGAGCATCAAATTGTTGTTTATTTTTTCTTCTAGCTCTTTAATCCTATCTCTCAAGTTGTGATTTTCTTCAACCTCTCCTTCTTGGGTTGATTGTTGATTTTTTTCCATTTCTTGAATCCTATCCTTTATTGTCTGCAATTCACTCTTGAACCCTAAGAGTTTATCCTATATTTGAGTGTGAATGGTATCTTTGAAGAGTCTAATTGTTTTATCAATCATTGTCTCTAGCTCTATTTGGAGTTTTATGTCTCTTTCTTCACTCCTTTTTTTTAATAATTCTAACTCTATTTGGATTTTGACATATCTCTCTTCTCTCCTTTTTTCTATTGATTCCATATAATCGTAAAATATCTCTAGGGTGATTTTGGAGGGCCTCCCCCTATTAGGATGGGATTATGGAATAGGTGGTGGAGTGCTCATATTGAAAAGAAAAGAAAAAATGTAACAATTGGTATTTTGAATTGACTTTAAATATGAAAAATATTTTTTTTTAATTGATATTAATTATTATCTCTCAAATCAACTTTTACTTATGAAATTGAAAAGAATAATAAATAAAATATATTTAAATCTCTTTAATTTTCAAGCGTTAATATATTATAAATATATTTTAAATTAAAATTGAATCAAAGTAAAAAGTGGCTGGCCTCATTTTACGTGTCCAATTGCTCAACTGGTTGAAGAAGCCAAAAATAATTTACGAAAACAGTAGAGAAGTTCCCCTCAGTGAGAAACTGAGAGAAACCACAGAGATTATTCTTGTAAAAAAAGGGAAAAATGAAAGAGAACTATTATTCTCGTTCGAAATGATAGATATATAATGTTAGAAATAAAATATCTCCTTCAAAAACATAGAGAAGTATTATTCCCATTCAAAACTGCAAAGATATAATTTCAAAACCATAGAGAAGTATTATTCTCGTTCAAAACCGCAGAGATATAATTTCAAAACCGTAGAGAAGTATTATTCCCATTCAAAAACTACAGAGAAGGATTATTCCAGAAAATAAATTTGTTTGATGAAGTGGGAAGGGGAGGGCAATGCTCCATCCCCTTTACCTTGTTTTATGATACATAAAACAAGGTAAAGGGTGGGGGCATCGCCCTCCCCCTTCCCACTTCATTAAACACATTTATTTTAGTATTTGTATTTATTTGTTTTGTTATTTTTAGGGATGATTTTAAGGATGGAAATTTATTTTAAAATGTAGAAACCTTGGTGAATATTACTTATCCTTCATATGCCAACTATAAATGTTTGGCGATATTTTTCTAAAAATATTCAAATTTCTATGGATTTTATATAGTTTTTATAAACTTTTGCTGATTTTTAAGGTAAAATAATTTTATCCTATAAAATTTGGGTGAATCATTTTTAAAATAGTGAATCTCGTTTTTGGAAAAAACCATGAAAAATTAGCCCATTAGCGAAATTTAGCCCCTAAAATCATCCATGGAACTTATTTTAAAATTTTTCTTTTCTTTTCTTTTTAAATTTAAATGTTTTCCTGTTAAACTTTTTTTAGTTAAGTTTATTTATAATTTTTTTAAGTTTGTATATATATATTTTTAATTTATGTTTGCATTTTATTAATTTGAGTTTTAAATTTTTTGTTTCAACTCTATTTAATGTATTTTTATTTTTTTTAACTTTTTTTTCTTTAAAAAAAAAATATTAATATTAACTTTTTGGTTTAAGCTTGATTTTT